>VZQC01014560.1:637026-674175 GCA_009823505.1 Rhizomys pruinosus
TTTGGTCTTTTCGAGACAGGGTCTCCCTGTAGTCCCAGCTGTCCTGGAACTCACTCTGTAGACCAGGCTGGCCTTGAACTCACAAAGATCCGCCTGCCTCTGCCTCCCAAGTGCTAGGATTAAAGGCGTGCGCCACCACGCCCGGCTACACCCTGCACTTCTAGGAGCCACCCTGATATTTCCCTCTCAAATCCCTCCCTTTTTTGCTCCCTGGAACAAAAACACTCCAAAAGCCAAGCATAATTCAGTGCTGAGATCTTACCTGGCACAGGTTACTGAAATCATCTGTCCCACTTTTCAATACTGTATCATATCTGTGGGTGTGCCTGGGCTTGGGCATGTGTTTGCTTACCCTTCAGCCAGCATGTTTAGGGATCACCAGCCAGATCACAAGATGTTCTAGTTTCCTTTCAATTGCTGTGACAAAAACACTCTGACCAAAACCAACTTGGGGAGTTATTTTGTTCACATCTCCTGCATCATAGTTCAACCACTGAGGGAGCTCAAGGTAGAACTCAGGGCAGGAACCTGGAGGCAGGAGCTGAAGCACAGGCCATGGAGGATGCTGCTTACTGGCTTGCTCCCCCACCCCATGTCCAGCCTGTTTTCTTATACAGTACATAACAACGTGCCTCAGGGGTGGCACCACCCACAGTGGGCTGGGCCCTCCCACAACTATCAAGATAATACTCCAGATCTGGCCACAGGCCAGTTCAATGGAGCCAATTCCCCAATTGAGGCTCTCTTAACCCAGGTGTGCCAAGCTGACACTAATGCTATCCAGTACACAAGACCTCTGGTTACAACCTGCAAGCTGGGATGAGAGACAAACACTGTCTGTACCAATCCTATATGGCTGGCTGCCCTGCAATAGTAAAGAGAATTTCCTACAAGCTTTGCCCCCTGACTGAGATCTCCAGGTTGTTTTTGTATGCATACTTTCCTTAGCCAGATCAATCGTGGAACTGTTAATCTTTCAGCTAGCTTTTCAGCTTGTGCAGTCATGGGGCTGGTTCTCATGACTTCATGGCGGGTTGTGTGGCTGAGAAGGCCAACAGCCTCTGGCCATGGGTTCATCCACACATGAGGGCTGCGGAAGCCAGCAGCTTTCAGCTGGGCTTGACCATGAGGCCCATCAGCTTCGTGGCTGCATGCTGGCTACAAGATTATCAATCTTCCAGCCATGGGGTCACCAGCCTCAGGTATGGGTTTGGCCATGGGGTCATCAACCTTACACAGATTCCAGAAGGCCAGAAGCCTCCTGGACAGTAGGCACTCACATTTTATGATACATATCTGAATTTTTTATCATATATTGCTTTGTTTTAAATTTTGAGACTAAACAATAAGTGATTTATTGAAAATGACTCAACTTCCATTCTTCAATAAAAAATGCAAATAGAGGGGCTGGAGAGATGGCCTAGTGGTTAAGAGTGCCGACCACTCTTACAGAGGACCCGGGTTCAATTCCCAGCACCCACATGGTGGCTGAGAACCGTCTGAAACTCCAATTCCAGGAGAACTCCAGTTCCAGGGGAATCCGACACCCTCTTCTGACCTACGCGGCATTGCACGACACGGGTGCACAAACCTGCATGCAGACAGTACATTCATACACATACAGAAATAAATAAAATTTAAAAAATGCAAATAGCTCATTACATACAGTGCTAAATTTATACAGAAATGTAAAGAACAGAATAGCAAAACAACTCTGAAAGAAGACCCAAGTAGGACTGACAGCCATAAGATTTCTAGCAAGAACTCCTGTAGACATGCTTGTGAATTGTTTCTGACAAAGCTGCAAAAACAAGTCAACAGAGAAAGAATATTGTTTTCTTTTTCTTTTAAAAAGATATTTTATGGGGCTGGAGAGATGGCCTAGCGGTTAGGAGCGCCGACCGCTCTTACAGAGGACCCGGGTTCGATCCCCAGCACCCACATGGCGGCCGAGAGCCGTCTGAAACTCCAATTCCAGGAGAACTCCAGCTCCAGGGGAATCCGAGACCCTCTTCTGACCTCCGCGGCATTGCACGACACGGGTGCACAGACCTGCATGCAGACAGTACATTGATACACATACAGAAATAAATAAAAAAATATATGTATTAAAAAAAAGAAAAACAAAACAAAACAAAACAAAAAAGATATTTTATTCATTTTCTTTTTATGTGTCTGAGTGTTTTGTCTGCATGCCTGTGCAAGTGCAATACCTGCAGAGGCCTGAAGAGGGTGTTGGATCCCTGGAACTGGAGTTAGCTGCCATGTGGGTGCTGGAAATTGAACCTGGGTCCTCTGGAAGAACACTGAAGTGTTCTTAACTGCTAAGCCATCTCTCCAACCCAAGAATATTCTTTTCAACAAACAGTACTACCGGGCATTCATTTGCTTAAATGGATTTCAATCCATACTTGACTCCATATTTAAAAAATAACTCAAAATAACCCGAAATATAACTGAAAACCTCAAAATTGGGGAAGAAAATGCATCCTTGGGTTATGCACAGAAATCTTAAGACTCAGCAAAAGCCTGACCCATTTTAAAAACAACTTAGTCAAAATTAAGAACTTCTGATCTTCTATTTATTTTTTAATTTGGGTCTTTTTTGAGACACGTTATCCCTTAAAGCCCCAGCTGGCCTGGAACTCACTTTGTAGACCCAACTTAAAGTTAACAAAATCGCCTGGTGTGGTTGTGCACGCCCTTAATCCCAGCACTTGGAAGGCAGAGGCAGGCATATCTCTGTGAATTTACGGCCAGCCTGGTCTACATAATGAGTTCCAAGCCAACTGGGACTAAAAGGAGACCCTGTCTCAGAAAGACTGGAAAAAAAAAGTCAACAGAAGCAATGCACACTAGGACGGGTGCATCAAAAGAGGAGGCTAGTGAATATGAACACCTAGAGGAATTCTCCCCAAGTGTAAAGGTTGAGGAAAGGGCAGGGCATGGTAGCGCATGCCTCTAATCCCAGCACCCAGGAGGCAGAGGCAGGTGGATCTCTGTGAGTGTGTGTGTGTGTCTCAAAAATACCAAAAATACTGTCCCAGAAAAACAAACGACGAATGGTATCCCTCATCTGTGGATGCTAGTGCCAGTAACCTAGTTGTAAATATTTTTTGTTGGGAGTGATGCATATTAGAAAGAACACTACCACCACCAACAACAAAAAGATTGCATCAAAGAACTGACTGAAACAGTGAATCTGGTGGGGTGGGGGAGTTAGGAGGGGGACACAGGTCTAGATTCGATTTGTAACATAATCTTGTACAAAAAATATATAAAACAATAAATTAAAAAATACCCAAAATACCAAAAAAAAATTTAAGTTAAGGACAAAATGTTTGGCTTTGAAAGAAAAAAAAAAAAATTCCCCAAACAAAGAGAAAATACTTCCACTTTCTAAGTTAGAACAAAATAATTAAAGTTATCTGCAAAGCAATGAGACTGTAGCATTCTATTAGCCCCAGGAGCCTGTGTATTGTGGAATAACATCTACAGAGCTCTGAGAAGAAATCCAAGACCCCAAACACAGACAAATTATGGTGCCTCTGTAACAATCCTGACTTAAAATGGGTTTTGCCTTAGAAATTATAATATCTATATATGATTTGAAGAAGTAATCAAAGAATATAAGTGCTAAATCTCTATACAGGGGTATCATATAATGAAAACCTGATCAATACCAATATCAATAATAATATCTGATCAATACCAATAATAATAATATCAAAGAGACAAACACAGATTGAGACAAAAATAACTATTACATTATCCTTAAAAATAAAGGTGCTCACTTGTCACATAACCCTGGCCACCTGAGTTTGATCCCCAGAACCAAAGTACAAGGTAGAGGGAGAGAAGCAACTCTACAAAATTATCCTCTGATCTCCACATATATGCTGTGGTACATGTATGCATTTGCGCGCACACATACACACACACACACACAAATAAAATAAAACACTTCAGGGGCTGGAGAGATGGCTCAGCAGTTAAGAGTGCCAACTGCTCTTGCAGTGGACCCGGATTCAATTCCCAGCACCCACATGGCAGCTAAGAACCATCTTTAAGCCGGGCGTGATGCATGCCCACACGTTTAATCCTAGTAATCCTAGCCAGGTGGAACTCTGTGAGTTCAAGGCCAGCCTGGTCTACAGAGCGAGTTCCAGCCAGCTGGAATATTTAACTATCAAACAACATAATGGTACAAATATAAATTAAATCAAGTAGTGAAAAATGGCAGGGATCCTCTAAATAATATATTCTCTAAATTATAAATCTAATGTCATGTCCATTGGTATTAGAATAACACCAACAAGCCAAAAGACTTGCCTATCAAGTGTTTATACATTTTATGGTAATGTATACATTTCAGAGCAAGACCTCTGTCTAACTTTGTTCACCACTGTATTCTCATCATTAAATACATAAATTTATTAAATAAATTTATTATCTCATCATTAAATAAATAAATATATGTATATACTATATAAATACTTGTTGACTGACTCAGTGAAAAATTATATTTGTTATGTATTAGATATTATTAAATACATTTTTTTTTTAATCTTTTTGAGACAGAGTCTCCCGGCAGCCCCAGCTGTCCTGGAACTCACTCTGTAGACCAGGTTGGCCTTGAATTCACAGAGATCGCCTGCCTCTGCCTCCCAAGTGCTGGGATTAAAGGCATGTGGCACCATGCTCAGCCTTATATACATTTCTTAAAGGTGTTTAGCAAAATGTAACACTTGTTCCTGGGAATTTGCATTTTAGCAAGTATGCATATCATGCAATTCCTATATTCATTAAATACTGGAAAACAACTGGTTTAGAAACCAGAATTCTGAAGTATTACCTCAGAAAGTTAGAAACCATAGAGTTATTTTAACATTGTTCTGGCAATTTTATTTTATTTTATTTATTTATTTTTCTATGTATATGAATGTACTGTCTGCATATAGGTTTGTGCACCCGTGTCGTGCAATGCCGCGGAGGTCAGAAGAGGGTCTTGGATTCCCCTGGAACTGGAGTTCTCCTGGAATTGGAGTTACAGACGGTTCTTAGCTGCCATGTGGGTGCTGGGGATCGAACCCGGGTCCTCTGCAAGAGCGGTCGGTGCTCTTAACCGCTAGGCTATCTCTCCAGCCCCCATGTTCTGGCAATTTTAATCAATGCATTGAGGTTAGGGAAAAAACAAAAAGTAGAAAGGAGGGGAGGGGCTGGAGAGATGGCCTAGCGGTTAAGAGCGCCGACCGCTCTTGCAGAGGACCCGGGTTCGATCCCCAGCACCCACATGGCGGCCGAGAACCGTCTGAAACTCCAATTCCAGGAGAACTCCAGTTCCAGGGGAGTCCGACACCCTCTGCTGACCTCCGCGGCATTGCATGACACGGGTGCACAAACTTGCATGCAGACAGTACATTCATACACAAACAGAAATAAATAAAATTAAAAAAATAATAATAAAAAAAAGGAGGGGAAAAAGAAAGGCAGAGGGAAAGAAATGTTATCATTACATTATGAAGGGGCATAACTAGTTTGCAGGTGAAACGTTTGCCTGAGCAAGAGAACCAATCAAAAATCATTGGAATTCAAGGTGAAAGANAAAAAAAAAAAAAAAAAAAAAAAATTAACATACCAGAAGTAATCATGAAGGAAGTAAAGCTGAAAAAACAAAATTCACAACTCAAAATTCAAGAAATAAACTAAACAGGAAGTAGATATAAAGACTTCTATAAAGTTTTTTTGTAGGGTGAAAAATTCAATATTTTGGAAGAGCTAGCTGGTAGAAGTCTTCCCATAAATGTATTTATGGGGAAAAAAAAAAAAGGAGAGTATCTTCACCCAAGGAAAGAATGGTTAATGATCCAGAAGGAGTTCCAAGGAAAAGAACCTTTTCTTTCAAGGAGGAGCAGATCAGCAGTGCAGCTGAACATGCTTCTGGTAGCAAAAAAGAGACAAGAAAAAACAGTTACAAAAACTGGGTCTGGAGAGATGGCTCAGTGGTTAAGAACACTGGCTACTCTTGCAGAGGACCCAGGTTCAGTTCCCATATGGCAGCTCCTAAGTGTTAACTCCAGTTCCAAGGGACCCACCACCCTCTTCTGGTCTCTGCAGGCATTGCACAACATGGGTCCACTTAGAAGTAAGCAAAATACTCCCACACATAAAATAGAAATTAAATTTAAAAACAGCTCCAAAAACCATTCCAGGAAGACTAACTGAACATTCCCTGCATGGAGGGACAAACCAGACGAGGACATTTCCCTACCCATGTCACAAAACGAAAACAGCTGGCCAGGGCTTAAACAGCTTTGTAATATATCATCTTAGTCTATATGGGATTACACTTCTCAGGATTTCCTTCCTTTTGGATAGTGTTGGCTACAGGCCTATAGGAGACATTTTACATGAGATTTGGAAGTTAAAGTGAAGGCATAGCCATATATATTCCCCCCCCCTCCCTTTTTGAGACAAGGTCTTGCTATGTAGCCCAGGCTGGTCTTGAACTCATGATCCTCCAGCCTCAGCCTCCCGAATTCCAAGATTACAGGTGTATGCACTAAATCTGGCTCCTGCTTTCTACCATCTGTGGGCCATGCATATCTTGTTGCTGATCCATCAACTCACCTTGCTGGCCTGGGGAAGCAGCTGGACTTGCAGGTTCTTCAGTTCCATCACATCCTCTTTCAGCTTCTCCAGATCCTGGGTTAGCATCTACAGCTCCCAGATCAGAGTGTCAGCTTCTCCTGCAGGTCACCTACAATATCAAACTGTAATTAGAACAACTCTGGTGCAGGTTCCAATATGTCCCTAAGGGTTTCAGTCTGTCCTTGCTTTAAACTACATCCAACACCTGCCTAGCTGATTTGAAGCAACTGGTCATAACCACAGAATCAGAGACAATGAACATACCAACTATTCTACCAGGTCCCCCAATTCCAAACCCTTCTAATGAATCGCTTATTTTTTTCTACCATGCAGAATTGTTCTGCTTCTTTGATGAAACCTAATCAATGCACAAGCTTCACCATTATATTGCAAATAAAGACAATACTGAAGGTGTTATTCTTTCCAAATTAATCTATAAATCAAATACAATTCTAAGGTCAGATATAAACTTTCCAAATTTCATTTTAAAGAGTAAATGCTCATAAACTTTTGAAAAGACACAGTAATGTGAATACTCTAAAGTAAATACAAAGCCTTGAACCAGAGAAAGTATATGTACTACTGGGGGACAATGTATATAAATTCCAAATTGGTAGAGGAAGAAGTATTATTTAACACAGATCCTGTTTTCAGTTAGATTTCTACAGTGCACAGAAAACACTCTGGCAGTCAGTACAAGCAAACTAATAAAAATACAGACAAAGGCACACAAAACATATAGGATACTGTGAATGCCAGGCATGGTGGCAAAAGCCTGTAACCTCAGGACCTAGGAGCCACAGGCAGAAGGTTAAAGCCAACCTGGCCTACACAGTGAGTTCCAGGCCAGCAGGGTTATACATTGAGAACTTTGTTCAAAAAGCAAAACAAATTAACAAATAAAGGGCTATCAAGAAACCAGACTGGCTGAGTTTTGCATATACTTCTGCTCTAACTACTGGTACAGATGCTTACCATTGCTAAGATTCTAACTATCAGAAATTTAATAACTGTATTACTTTATTATTTTGTCTCTGACCAGAACACTGTTATCATTTGGATATTCCCACAGGTTTATGTTCTTGCTGGCCTGGATCCTGGGGTGAGGGTACTAGGAATACTGGGGAGAGGTCAGACATTTAGGTGGGACCTTGCCCTTGAAAGGGATTTTTCTTGCAGGATCCTTGGGTAGTTCTCTTGAGAGAATTGTTAATGGCTCCATCCAGCGCTCTCTCTCTCTCTCTGTCTCTGTCTCTCTCTCTCTCTCTCTCTCCTGTTGAGATTTGCTTGGACCCCCATGCAGTGCCATTCACTCGCAAGATGAGATCCAGCCAAGTCCACATTGGTGTGGGCTTACAGGCATCTGAAGTTAGGGGCGGAAATATCTGCTTCCAAGGACACTTGTATTTTTGTTCTTCTTTATCAAGGAAACTTTTATAATTTCCATTTGTAAAATACAACTTTTACTGGCTTTTATTTGTATGTGTTCCCACTCATAAACTATGATGCAGTTATTTGTGAACTACAAGTTTTACTTTTTCATGTTATTTTCTGGTCTTTATGAGACAGACTCCCTGTAGCCCCAGCTGGCCTGGAACTCCCTATGTAAACCAGGTTGGCCTTGAACTCAATGATCTGCCTGCCTCTGCCTCCCAAGAGCTGGGATTAAAGGTGTGCACTGCCACACCTGGTTCTTCTTTATTTTTGTTATCTTAAAATCATGTATTTTTCCGAATCATACAAACCTGCATGTATACCATTTCATTTTGATGGACCAATGTGCCTCTATCTATAGGCTATTTCATTTCTTTTCTTTTTGTACATAGCTCCCAGTACAACCCCTCCTCCAGCCCTAAAACCCGAAGGAAGAAAAGTCCAAACCAAAGCTAGGTGCAGGCCTGGATGAGGTCCTAGCACTCATAAAGCTATGGTAAAAACATCATTTGAGCTCAGAGATACCAAGAACTTGGGCGACATAGTGAGACCCTGTCTCAAAAAACAAAATATGCCTTGCCCCCCACTGCCTTTATTTTGCTTTACGAATAAGTTCTCTTCATTAAACTACAGTTGCTGAAAATTAATATTTTTAAATTCTTAGTTTTGAAATACCAAAAGAACATGCTAAATCTAATTCAGATAATTCATTCATAAGGGGGAAGAAACACAAATCCTTCTTTCACTGTAACTGTCAGGCTGTCAGCTCTCCGCCTGCACATAAAATACTTAGTTCCTGTGATTACTACGAATAAAATACAATTCTAAATTTCAACAAGTTTCAAGTTCCTGAAATAACGCTTTTCTACGGTTTGCGCGATACATTTTCAGAAGGTCGGTTGTGAAAATGGGGTCAGCCTCAGTATTTTTCAGGTTCTGGCTAACTCAGGGCTAAACGCTCCCCAGCATCTAAGGACAGCAGTGGACTCCCCGAACTACGAGCGGGCCGTTCCGGCTCCGGGCTCTGGTAAAAGCCAAGGGCGCGACCCAGAGGAGAGCGTCTACCGGATCTGGAAGGAGCCAGACTCCAGCAGGACATCGCGCCTGCCCTCGCAGCAGCCCAACCCCCGAAATCCCAAAGCCCAAACTTCAGCCCGAGCCGCGCCCCGCCTTCGCGTCGCCACCCCACGTAGCTACTCTGTCCCTTCTTGCTAGGGTTACCCCACAGCCCAGCCATACCAAAGCCGCGCGCAGTGAAGCCCCGCCCCTCGGACGCACCATAGAGATGCCGGGTGCCAGATAGAGCGGCCCAGCCTGCCTATCTGTCCTGGAGGACGCCGGGATGCCCGCCGGATCAGGTGCTCTAGCAGCTCATTGGTTTCTGTTCTGGACACAAAGCCGCTTAGGTTGCAAACGTGAAATGCGCAGTTCAGAGTATCAGGCTGGGCGGCCGACGGAGGACTGCGCCATTTCTCAGCCAGCTCGCTCTGCTGCTGGGCTCCACCGTACCCCTGGGGATTTCTCAAGGTTCTGCTAGACACTGGTGGAGTGTTGGGAGCCTATCTAGTACAATCATGAAAACTACGCGCGCACGAGTCAAAAGAGGAGCTGAAGACCGGATAGAAACTAATTGGACTCAAGTCTGTTTACTGAAGCTGACCACCAGCGTGGCAGGTGCTGTCTTAGCACCAAAAGGACATGGCACACAACACCTTAGAGAGCACTGGCTGGCTTGCAGAGGACCTCAGTTCGGTTTCCAGTACCCACCCGGTTGCTCACAAGCATCTATAACTCCAGTTCTAGAGGATAGGAATCTTATGTGAGCAGGTGGTGCACATACTTGAAAGCTAAATAACACAACATATTTTCTAAAAAAAGCACTGGCCTCAAAGAAGATGCCCAAAGAGATGTTTTATTCCTTCTCCCTGCTTACACGAAAGTGGGTTTGTATTAAATTGCGGAAAGAGCCACTTCATATACCCTAAACAGTTCTCAATCTGGATTTTGCATTTGTATGCTGGGGGGATATCCCAGCCGTTAAAGGCTGAGGCTAAGAACCGCAAAAAAAAAAAAAAAAAAGAAGTTCGATTCCCACAAATAGTGGCTATCCTCCAGCTAGCCCTTGGGGCTGGAGAGGAGGGCCTAGCAGTTAGAGCACCGGACTGCTCTTGCAGAGGACCTGGGTTCATTCCCCAGCACCAGCACTGGCGGCTAAGAACCGTCTGTAACTCCAATTCCAGGAGACTCCAGTTCCAGGGGAATCCGAAGACCTCTTCTTCGACCTCCGCGGCATTGGCACGACACGGGTGCACAAACCTACATGCAGACAGTACATTCATACGCATAAAAAAAAAAAAAAAAAAGAGTACTGACTGCTCTTGCAGAGGACCTGTGTTTGATTCCCACCACCCACAAGGCGGCTAAGAACCATTTTAAGCCTTTAATGGTGGTGCAAGCCTTTAATCCCAGCACTCCAGGGGCAGAGGCAGGCAGATCTCTGGGAGTTCAAAGCCAGCCTGTTCTACATAGCAAGCTCCAGGCCAGCTTGAAGTAAAGGGAGACCCTGTCTTAAAAAACAAAGGCGTGGTGGCACACGCCTTTAATCCTAGCACTTGGGAGGCAGAGGCAGGCAGATCTTTGAGAGTTCAAGGCCAGCCTGGTCTACAGAGAGTTCCAGGACAGTTGGGGCTACAGTGAGACCCTGTCTCCAAAAAGACCAAAAAAAAAAAAAGACATGGCATACAGCTAAGGTTGACCTTAATTCCTGAGCAACTGATGTCTGATTTATACATCCTTTCTTTCCTACACCTATATCTTGTAGGTTACTGCCTATGTTTTCTAATAGTTTCAGGTTTACATTGCAGTCTTTGATCCATTTGGAGTTGACTTTTGTGCAAGGTAAAGAGTTTATAGTTTCATTCTACAGGTGTTGATCTAGTTTTGCCAGCACCATTTGCTGAAGATGCTGTCTTTCCTCCATTGAGTTCTTGGCCCCTTTGTCAAAAATCAGGTGGCTGAAATTGCATATATTCAAGTTTGGTGATCTATGGGTCTATTTTTGTGCCAGTACCATGTTGCTTCTATGACTATAGCTCTGTAATATTCTTTTGAAATCTAGTAATCCCCCTGCATTGCTCTTTGTGCTCAGGGTTGCTTTGGCTATCCAAGGTCTTTTGTGCTTCCATGTGAATTTTAGGATTTTTTCTAATTTTGTGAAGAATGTCATGGGGATTTTGATTGGGATTGCATCAAATCTATATATTACTTTGGGCAGGATGGCCATTTTCACTATATTAATTCTTTCAATTCATGAGCATGGGAGGTCCTTCCATCTTCTGGTGTCTTCCTCAATCTCTTTCTTCAAAGATTTAAAATTTTTATTGTAGAGATCTTTAATGTCTTTAGTCAGGTTTATTCCGAGATATGTGTGTGTGTGTGTGTGTGTGTGTGTGTGTGTATTTTCTTCTTTGAGGCTATTGTGAATGGGTTTCCATGTACTCATTCTCCAATTGCTTGTTATTGGTATATAGAAAAGCTACTGATTTTTGCAGACTTTGTAACCTGGCACTTTACTCATGTCTAGGAGTTTTCTGATGGAATTTCTGGCCTCTCTTAGGTATATAATATCGTAATCTCTTTACATACTCAAAAAGCATCTGGTTCATGAGGCAACAGTCTTTGTTGAAGTACTTGACCCTTAAGTTGCAATTAGATGTGTTTTCTTTCTTTTTTTGGTTAATGTTTTTCTGACAGTGGTAGACGTGATCTCTGGCTTTGATGGGAACTGGCAGTGGTAGACAGGGCTCAAAACCACTGAATGTGGATTGTCTTCAACCTCCCAATAGACAGTTGAAGGTTGCTTACCACTGCAAACAGCAAGGGGGCGGAGCGCCAACCGTTAACCCTTTCTCTTCCTGGTTTGACAGGCTCCGAGGCTCTCCCCAGTTGACTCCTGCTTTCTCAGCTCATGGACATACCCAGCAAATCAGGAGCCCACCCGAGCTATATAAATGCCTAGTATAATCTTTTTCCCAGCACCTGACTCTTGCTGGCCATTTTCGTACCCTGCAATTTTGTTCTTTCACAGCAGACCTGCCTTTGGCCAAATGAAGCATTGTTCTCACATTATAATTATCTGAACAAAAACCCTGACTCTTAAATTTAGCTTTTTATTACTTTTTTTTCATTTTTTAACAATAAGTAATAGTTTATGAGTACAAGCATCCTTCATGTAAAACCAATTTGCAAGCAGTTGTGCCCAAACCCACACAGCTCATGGGTCCCACCATCAAGCTGGGGGGGCTTGTATGTTCAATCAAGTTGATCAGATGAGTGCCCAGACTATATTGCTGTAGTTTCACCATTCACCCCAATCGCAGCCCTTACATTCTATCACACCCCCTCTTCCGCAGATTGTTCCCTAGGCTTAGAAAATGGGCACAGGTGGAGGAGAAGCAAAACAGTCTACTTTCTCTGGAGCTGTTGTCTTGGACTCTGGTCAATTCTGGCTGTTTCCTTTCATGGGCTGACAGTTTGTCCATGAATAACCTTTCAATCCTACTAATGAAGCACAAGCAATTAGATATATAGGTATTCAAACAGTACTAATTGTTATGGTAGGTTACTTTGGTATAGACACAGATGTTTGGATGGTATGTAAATCCATGAATTACGTTTTTTCTGTAAAATATGGCAGGGTCTTACTGTGGCTTATAACATCTCCTAACCACTAGAGGATGTAAGCTTGTGGCATCAGCAGTGGGTTATTCATCCAAGGAGAGAGCTAATAGCCAATTAGATTTGGGTTATACAGGCATATGGCTACCACTGCTGCGCAGTATTTCCAGGCAGGTGAGGTGTAGCTGGTGTTGACGGAGGAGTCTTGCTTGACTCAAGGAGACCTATATTTGCTTTATTGGTTTAGTGGCCTTTGGTAACACTCTCTGGTATTCCAAGTGCGGTCTCAATGCATCTTTCCCATGCTTACATGAGGTCTTCAACAGCAGGGCCTTATTGCCTCTCTTCTTGCAGGTATCCCAGTTTACAGGCAGGAAGCCTTTACCTTTTTTTGGGGGCGGGGGGGCTTGGATCCCCTGGCCAACATCTCCTTGGTAGAATAATCCATTGCTGATATCAAGCTCTCCTGTATTAATATATTTTGCCTAAGTGCATAGCTTAAGGAGACTTTAGTATTCTATTTGGATCTGAATAGAGAATAATCCTTTTCACAGTCCCTATGTCTATTAGTCAATTAAAGAAGGCAGTTTTACCGGTTTTATAAGAGATTACCTCTATAAATAACAGTTGGCTCTAATTTATAGAGAATGACCTCATCATCATCATATTTCTCCTTGTTCTATGGGGGGAAGGTAAGAAAGTCTCTCGTATTAAAACCTTTGCAGCACCTAGAAGGTAAGTTTCGTTAGGACTCATTATAAATAGTTGTTACAAGTAGGATCCACCGAGGGGTTTGATGTCTGTAGCAATCTGAGGCTTTTCTTCCTTTCAATGTTCAGACGGGCCAACCTTTCTGCTGGCACTTCCTGGCACATCCTTCACAATGCAAAGTTGTATCTTTTCTTTCTCAGCCGTTAAGTTGGTGACATTTTCACCTGTTGGAACATGCAAATCTTTTCCCGTAGTTAGTTTTAAGATTTGAATTGCAAGGTTTTTGACAAAAAGGTTTCATATATATCTGTATTTCCCCCTTTTTTATTTTATGTTTTTGTTTTTTTGACCCATAAGTCTCAAAAAGGCAGTTGTATTACACATACCTATAGGCTGGAATCAAGGCGCATTAATTTCCAGAGTATACAAGCTACTCAAAAAAACAAAGAAGAAAGAATACAAATGAATCACTCAATAGATGGAGCAAAGAACTGAATAGAGACTTCACAGAGGAGGAATTAGAGATGGCTGAGAAGCATCTTAAAAACTGTTCAACATCACTAATAATGAGGGAAATGCAAATTAAGACCACTTTAAGATATCATCTCACTCCGAAAAGACTGGCCAGGATCAAGAAAACAAATGATATCAAGTGCTGGAGAGGTTGTGGGGAAAGTGGAACACTCATCCATTGCTGGTGGGAATGTAAACTTGTACAGCCACTACAGAAAGCAGTGTGGAGGACCCTTAGAAGACTCAAAATGAGCTTGCACATTTGACCCAGTCATACCACTCCTGGGCATATACCCACAAGACTCATCTAACTGCAGAAATACATGCACAGCTATATTTATTGCAGCTCTGTTCACAATAGCAAAAAGCTGCAACCAACCCAAATGCCCCCCTCAACTGACGAGTGGATAGAGAAAATGTGGCACATGTACACAATGGAGTTCTATGCAGCGGTAAAGAAAGACAGCATCATGAACTTTGCAGGTAAATGGATGGAGCCAGAAGACATTAAGTGAAGTAACACAGTCCCAAAAAAACAAACAACGAATGATATCCCTCATATGTGGATGCTAGCACCAATAACCCAGTTATAAATATTTGTGGAGAGGGATGCATATTAAAAGAACAACAGAAAGACTGCATCAGAAAACTGATATGGTGAATCAGCAGGGGTGGGAGGGGCGGGAGAGGGACACGGGTCTATATTCGATTAATGTATATTTAATTGACGTGAATTCAACAAGTATCCAATTTTGCCCAGACTCTGTCTACAGGTTACATAGTGTTTTAGGACTTAGTAAAAGTAAATATGTGTATATTAAACATTGGTTTAAAGGTTCTGATAAAAATGGTAATGCACCTGAGTTAATTGGAAATATAAATTGTTGTCCACATTTGTTTTACTTAAAATCTGTATAACAATAACTTTGGGATTGGCACATACAAATGTTCTCTATAATTTGTCTGTTGTACAGTATCACCTTGTAGCATTCTTTTACCTGTAGGATGATTTAACTTAAAAAAATTGTTTGATTCCCACGTTAACCACATACTGTCACCCAAAACAGCATGGGTGAATTTGATAAATTTAGTTTTTTTTTTTTTAATTTTTTTATTTATTTCTGTATGTGTATGAGTGTACTATATGCATGCAGGTTTGTGCACCTGTATCATGCAATGCCGCGGTCAGAAGAGGGTGTCGGATTCCCCTGGAACTGGAGTTCTGGAATCGGAGTTTCAGACGGTTCTCAGCCGCCATGTGGGTGCTGGGGATCGAACACGGGTCCTCTGCAAGAGCGGTCGGCACTTTCAACTGCTAGGCTATCTCCCCAGCCCCCGATAAATTTAGCTTTTAAGAGTGGGCCTGAACTTGAGGACAGATAGCTCTTGGAACCTTCTGTCTACTGGAACTGTGCTGATGGAACTGTTTCTGGAACTGCATCTCCAAGTCAGGCTGCACCCAAAATTTTAATCAAAATGGTTTCTCCAGCTTTGAATGGGAAATATAAGCTTGGCTCTACCCTTATCTCAACGGACCATCAGGTCTTTTCCTTCCTTTCTATTCCTAGTTCTAGAATATCCTGTTCACCCAAGGTCATATATCCTTCCTAATCTCCACTGTGTATAATGGAGATGGGTGTGCCTGCTTTCAGTAGTTTAATGCTAATTCTCAAATATACCCGCTTTCATTCATTCTCTTTTCTAATGGTTAATTGATGTTGCCAAGGAAATGAGATCAGGTGCCTAAGTCACAAAACACAAGAGCACATGGTTTTTCTGGGGTTAATTAAAAGTCATTAGTCCAGAAATGTCATTCTTACTTCCAAAAATTTGCTCTTGAACGGCAGCATGGGGCTGCTGGGAACTTTCAAATTTGAGCTCTCAGTTCCCCAGGAGTAAAACACTCCTTGCTTCACTCACCATTTGTGGTCCATGCACTTCATTAGTTGGGGCTGGTGAGATAAGAACAGGGAAGAGAAGGAAGAAACATCTGTTCTATTGGAGATTTTAGGTAGAAATGACCAAATGCACAATTCTGCATACTAACTTAAAAACAAAACAAAAATAGCACAAGCACTTATTTTTTCATATACCAGATATAAAGAATGAAACAGTTCAAAATTTCAAAATAGTTCTTTATTCATAAAATGTGTAATATATATTCTAAATATACAGGTTAGGTAAAATACAACCAAAGTTAAATCAGTTTTACACAGTCATTCTACAGATGTAACATGCAATTTCTTGGCTTGCTGGTACTTTCATACCAGCCACTTGAAACAGCCTTAAGATTTATGCTTACTTCATTCCATGGGAAGATCGAACTGGATGTCTGGAAAGGCAGAAGACCAAAGCCCAAGAAAAGAAAACTGGCGAGCAGGAGAACTGTAGGGGCTGCTTGGCAGAAAAGGGAATGGGAGATCACTGCTGCAGGTGCAGCTAGTCAGAGAAATGTGGTTGACAGGAAAGGAGTGGGGGAGGGGGGACGGGGGACGGGGAGGGGGAGGCGGGAGGGGGGACCGACCGGAGAGGGGGGGCCGCGGGGGAGAGGGGATGGGGGGAAGGGGAGAGGGGGAGCGGAGGGGGAGTCTGGGAGGGAGGGTAGAGGGGAGGGAGGCGGGGGAGGGGGAGGCGGGAGATTGGGAGAGAGGGAGAGGGCGAGGGACGGAGCGGGGAGGCGGATGGGAGAGGTGACGAGGGACGAGGGAGAGGGATTGAGCACAGGCCTGCGACGCTGTCATCGTACCACTGCAGCATTACAAGCTGGTAAGCCACAGAAGCCCAAGAGACCCCTAGGGCCGATGGTGGGCACCCCACAGAGGCAGAGGAGGAGCGTCCTTGGGGCGACCACGAGCAAGAGACACCCCACAAGTGAAAGCTCTAGGACAGGCATCAGCCTGGAGGTGGGAGTCCTAGGCACAGAAAGTGGGAAAACACCTACCAGAGAGCAGAGTGAGAAGATACTGTTATTGAGATAGACAGCTTCCATCAAGATGAGAAGGGACTTCCGGAGCTGGAAATTCCACCCAGAGCCTTGGGTAGAGCTTTATAGGGTCCTGGGGCCCTCTCCCCAGGACAGGCTCTTTCCACTGTCAGGTCTTTTATTCTGGCCATGAGGACCTTACCCAGCTATTCCCCAGGTTATGGGCCTTCAGTAGCAGTAACAAGCCCTGGGAAGCCTGGGGAGGAAAGACAAGGGTCATGCTTTGTCTAAGTTCCCTCAGTAACAATTCTGTTTTTCACTTTTTTTTTTTTTTTTTTTTTTTTTTGTCTTTTTGAGACAGGGTCTCCCTGTAGCTCTGGATGTCCTGGAACTCACTATGTATAGCAGGCTGGCCTTGAACTCACAAAGATCTGCCTGTGTCTGCCTCCCAAGTGCTAGGATTAGAGGCATGCGCCACCACGCCCGGCTGTTTTTCACTTTTTGGAGTTTAACAGAAGGCAGTCAATATCCTGAAGAATTTCAGACGTCTTTTTCAATGCTACGGATACTCTCTCTTCATTGGCTACTTCTACCAAGGATTCTGAAGACGTTGATTTATAATTAGAATGCTCATTTTTCTTATTAGAAGTCTGGTTGAGGACACCACTATTTTCTAGAAGCCCTGAGTTACTTAGTTAAGGAGCATTTTCATTATACAGAAAGCCTGACCTCTATAGGAAAATAGTATTTCTTAGTTGCAAAGACAATGTTTAATTCATAACAGCATTGGGATTTCAGAATCTGGGGAGTCTACTCCTTAGAGATAAGAAAACCAGTTATGGGGGGAGGGTGTGTATGCATATTTTAGAGTAATATAAAATCAAAATGGGGAAAAAAGAAAAAAAATATGTCTGTTTCTGGCTGGAAAAAGATCTGTTTCCCCTCCACATGCTCAATTATGTGTTAAATCAGTTCATGTCTTATTTTGGACCATTAATCTACAATTTAACATAAATGCTAAAATTTAAAAAATGATTTTAAAAATATTCTCTGAGAATTAAACAAAAAAGAAAGAAAAGTGGTAAAGTGTGGTCTGTTTGCATAGAGGTTTGGTGGTAGGGAGGAAATAAAAAATTAAAACCTCAATAACAGTTCGCATTATGAAAATAAAGATGACAGGGTTACAAACGATGTGCACACTGCACTTCCTAATTTAAAAAGATCTAGAGTAAAAGAAAAACCCATCTTGTCTTGCAGAACTAGTTTGATATTTGATCAAGTATTGTGTATTTCCTCCCAACTGAACCCAGAGAGGGAAAGGAAGTAAACAAGACATCCACTGCCAGGAAGCAAAGGAAACAAGGCTGAGGAAGCTCTTCAAAGACACGAGGTTCACAAGACCCCTCGCCAGGGCCATACAAGCAGTAACAGTAGTTGGGGAGAGGGGACTCTCACTAGCTGAGTTACCTCAAAGTTGTACAGGGAATGCTTTCAAGAACTGCCATCTATCCTGGACTTTTCTGTGATAGATGCCTTTGAGTCATCTATGCTCATGTAAAGAACAGCTCTACCATACTAAGTAAAGCCAGTAAAATCACTAGTTCACTGAGCTGGACTTAGATGGACTTGTTTCTCTGATCTGTTAATGATCCCCTATCTGGAATGAATAAATGTTCACATCTCCTGAGGAACTATCACAAAGCAGGAAGATGATAGAAAACCCAGAAAACTAATTCAGATGACTGAAAGTGTTCATAACACTAAACCTAACACATAAACATGACAATAATATTCTGATGGAGCTAAAGAGAATAAGGAAAATATGGATTTTAATCCTTGTTTTCTCCGTTTGTCAGGTCATAGATTTGTTGCTAGAATGCTAACACAGCTATCTAGAGCCACCAGCCTTGTGTCCTAATGAAACTTCCTCAATTCTGTTTGTCTCAAATGGAGTCTTCGGCAATGATTTTCTTTTCTTTCTTTCTTTTTTTTTTTTTTTTTTCGAGATAGGGTCTCCCTGTAGCCCCAGCTGTCCTGGAATTCACTCTGTAGACCAGGTTGGCCTTGAACTCACAAAGATCCGCCTGCCTCTTTCTCCTAAGTGCTAGAATTAAAGGCGTGCACCACCACGCCCAGCTGTTTTTTTGGTCTTTTTGAGACAGGGTCTCCCTGTAGCACTGGCTCTCCTGGAACTTGCTATGTAGACCAGGTTGAAATGAACTCACAGAGATCCACCTGCTGCCTCTGTCTCTCAAGTGCTAGGATTAAAGGCGTGCACTACCATTCCCGGCTCTGCAATGATTTTCAGATGGGATTTTTTTTTTTAACATTTGTTTTCCTTCTTTTTTTTTTTTTTTTAATTTTTTTTTTTATTTATTTCCGTATGTGTATGAATGTACTGTCTGCATGTAGGTTTGTGCACCCGTGTCGTGCAATGCCGCGGAGGTCAGAAGAGGGTGTCAGATTCCCCTGGAACTGGAGTTCTCCTGGAATTGGAGTTTCAGACGGTTCTCGGCCGCCATGTGGGTGCTGGGGATCGAACCCGGGTCCTCTGCAAGAGCAGTCGGCGCTCCCAACCGCTAGGCTATCTCTCCAGCCCCTTCCTTCTAAATTTATAATGATTTGCCTAAATTTCCTTCTCACTGTAACTCACTGCTTAAGGTATAAAAGAAAGATAGATGCTTTCTCCTTTTGGGTCCAGACTTAAGTCCTATGGACCAGGCTGGAGCCTAAATAACCCTGCTCCCTGCATCTCCTGGTGTCGTCTTGTCTGTTCTGTAACAATTCCATAGAAAGAAAAGATCTTAAATAAAAGTCAACAACACACAAGTATGGATTACTATTCATAACGGACAATCACTAGGAAGCTTAGCCTGGAAGGGAATAATTATGCAGGACAATACATACCACCAGAAGGATACAGTTAAATTTCTGTATTTTTCTGAGTTCAGAAGCAACAGACCTGTCCAAGATAAAAGTTGACATTTGTACATGAGCTCCTAGCATGTTTGAGAGGAGACAGTGGGTGACTGGCATGAAGTAGAGGCTGGCAATATAAATCTGTAGCAGAACCCTTATGTGTGCCTTCCACATTCTTCTAACAAATTTTGTAACTTACTATGAAAAACTAATAAGGATATTAGTCTAAAAACAAGGGGCAATGGGCAAATAATGGTCAGATAGAAGAAATACTGAAACATAGTTTGGGCACAATCTCTTTTCTTCCAATAAACTAAACTCTAGCAAGAAGCCAAGTAACAGCAGAGATGTCTTGGAAAATGGAGCTACTCCTCAAGTCCACTGTCTTGTCTCTCTGGTTCTTCATTACTTCCACCCAGTGCTGTTACCACCAACTCCACTTTCACTTTTTAGCAGGTCTCAAAAGTTCTCTTTCAGCATTCAGGTAAATGTTACCACCTGAGTAGTGAAGTAATCAGTTTCAAAACTACACACATTCCCTTTCTCCCAAATGCTTTCTGTTAGCTAATCAAGCGATTTTTTTTTCTTTTTTTGTCTTTTTGAGACAGGGTCTCCCTGTAGCTCCGGCTGTCCTGGAACTCACTATTGTAGACCAGGCTGGCCTTGAACTCACAAAGATCCACCTGTCTCTGCCTCCCAAGTGCTAGGATTAAAGGCATGCGCCACTCTGCTCTAAAAAACTACAGCGGGCCAGGCGTGGTGGCACACGCCTTTAATCCTAGCACTTGGGAGGCAAAGGCAGGCAGATCTTTGTGAGTTCAAGGCCAGCCTGGTCTACAGAGTGAGTTCCAGGACAGCTGGGACTACAGGAAGACCCTGTCTCAAAAAAGACCCCCCCAAAAAAAAACAAAAAAACCCACGAGGCATCTGGGAAGCTGGTTCCTTAGATTCTTGAGAGAGCAGAAGAACATCTACTATTTTCATTTGATTTATTCTAAGGAGGATTCAGTTAAGGATAAAAATCAGGCTTAATGTTTATATGTATGTTCCCCTCCACTACATTATGCTAAGTCATCTTACAACTTAGTCTGAAAAGCTCATGAATCAGGCTTGGGCTACTGCTCAGCAGCAGAGTGCTTCCCTAGCACACACGACACTGGGTGTTGATTGCTTAACAGGGCTAAAAATCAGGCTCCTAAATTGTTCATGTTAGCCTTCTCCAATACATTGGGATTACACTCAGTGATATTTATCTTCCGAATGACCTTTCTTCCTATTATATTCCACTTACAAACTTGTATTTTCATGAGCTATTTAATAAAAGATCCATTTTAACCCATCAAAATTCACAATATATTCTAGCAAGCACTTCCTGCTCCAGAAAACAAAACAAAACCCTTATCTTCTCACCATTTCCTTACACCAAAAATCTTTTCTGTCATTTTCTGTGGATGTGTATGAGTCAGAAGTTAACTGTGACTTTATGTGCGTTCTCAAATTGAACTCAGGTCATCAGGGTTTGCACCAAGTGCCTTTACCTGTTGAGCCAGGTTGCCAGTCCTCAGAACTATTTTTGAAATATTAATTGGCTTTTCTATGCAGATTAAAAATTTTTTAATTCTTTATTTATTATTATTTTTTATGTGTATGAGTGTACTGTCTGCATGTAGGTTGGCGCACCTGTGTCATGCGATGCCCAGGAGATCAGAAGAGGGCATCAGATTCCCCTGGAATTGGAGTTAAAGACAGTTTTTTTGTTTTTTTGTTTTTTTTTGTCTTTTCTTTTCGAGACAGGGTCTCCCTGTAGCCCTAGCTGTCCTGGAACTCACTCTGTAGATCAGGCTGGCCTTGAACTCACAAAGATCCGCCTGCCTCTGCCTCCCAAGTGCTAGGATTAAAGGCGTGCGCCACCACGCTGGGAATTGAACCCGGGTCCTCTGTAAGAGCCATCTCTCCAGCCCTGCAGATTCAAATTTAAAAGCAATATACATACCAGTTTTCCTTGTGAACAGGAGACAGATGTGTGGGCCTCTGTCTTGGACTAGTCTGGGTGAGTCTTCTGCACCATGATGTTACTGCTGTCACGTATCTGGAATGAACACATTAAAGAAATATTTGATAGTAAAACCCATGAAATTGTATAATTAATATGCATCAATACAAAAGAATCAAAATAAAAGAAATACTTGAAAATAAACGTGTACTTTCTGTGCCTTTCTTGGGAGGGACAGGGATATCCTAGGCTGGCCTCAATTTTATTATGTAGGGAAGAATGACCTTAAACTAATGATCCTCCTGGGGCTACCTCCAAGTACTGAAATTTTAATTTTTTATTTTTGTTGTTTAAGTATTTTTTTTAATTGTTTTCTTGCAATGATGGGGATGGGATCCAGGGTTTTATCCATACTAAGGAAGTGCTCTAGTACCGAGTTACACTTTTATACTTTCTACAAATACATTAAAAAAAAAATGGAAAGAAATCATTAGGACAATTTGGAAAAAAAAAGGGTAAAGAAAATAATTTTAAGTGAGGTAGTAAGATTTTCTAAACCTTATCTACTAAAGAGATAAAGCAAGCCTATAACATTATTCATCAAGAATAAAACTTGCAGGCAAGGTGGCATACACCTTTAATCTCAGCACTCTGGAGGCAGAGGCAGAGGCAGAAGCAGGCACATCAGGACAGCTTGGTCTACATAGTTTTCCAGGCCAGCCAAGGATACATAGTAAGACCCTGTCTAAAATTAAAAAAAAAAGAAAGAATAAAATTAGTTTACCCATATTCATAATTAATATTATAAAGACATTTAAGTCAAAACAAAATAACTTGTATTCCTTCTAAAGCTCAAATTCAAATGTTTAACTCTTCCTTTTTAGTTTTTCTAAGTAAAGTGAAATTCCTTTAAGCTTTGTCATGAAAATGTCTGCATAGTCTATATATGCATTTGCTTACTGAAATGGAAACCCAAAAACATTCATTAGTGCATACACATGTATACATACATAAAAACATTCATTAGTGCATACACACGTATACATACATAAAAACATTCATTAGTGCATACACATGTATACATACATAAAAACATTCATTAGTGCATACACATGTATACATACATAAAATACAAACATATGTATGACGATAGGTAATGGAATAAACATCAAAAAGTTTAACAAGTTTACTGAATGATTTTGACCAAAACAAAACTACTTAACAGAAAAATAAATTCAAGATGTCAAAAAAGCAGTCCTGTGGGTTCTCTCACGTAGCACCACTATAACGCCAAGACAGCTACAGGGTAATTACGGTAACTACTAACAAATTACATAGACAGGAAAATTCAATTCATAAAGCCTGATTTCAAAATATCTCCACATTTTAAAATAAACATCAGCTAATTTGACTTTTCCTCTTCAAAGAAATATATACAATTTTGGTCATTTTGGTCATTTGCAAACCACCTTTCAAATTTGTTAAGGTATTAGGACTGCTTAACATAGCAGACCATATTCTACTCTCCACAGCCAATCAGACATGTCTGTCTGTAACATCTCATTTGGAAAAACGACCTAAAAATAAACAAATGTTTAAAGTTGGCCTTAGTTAAATGTCAATGTGACTGAAAACTCAAATCTGGAAAAAAATAAAAATATACATAACATTTAAATTATGTTTACTGGGGCTGGAGAGATGGCTCAGCAGTTAAAAGCACTGGCTCTTCTTAAAGAGGACCCAGATTTGGTTCCCAGCACCCACATGGCAGCTAACAAGCATCTATAACTCCAGTTCCAGGTGATCAGATATCCTCTTCTGGCCTTCTCTGGCCTCTGTGGCATAGCACTCACATACAAAGGATCTGGTGCCTCTTCTGGCTTCTGCATGCACACAAAATATGCATACAGATAAAATAAAAATAGATATTTTAAATTATGTTTACTACATTGCAACACATGAAAATGGATTTTGTGGTGCTAGGGATCAAACCCAAGACCTTACACATGTGCTCTACCAAAAGTTATACCCTGAGCCTGAAAATAATCTTTAAAATTGCTATTCAGGGGCTGGAGAGATGGCTCCGTGGTTAAGAGCACTGACTGCTCTTGCAGAAGACTCTGGTTGGATTCCCAACACCCACATGGTGGCAAGGAACCATCTTTAAGCCAGCTGTGGTGGCGCGCACCTTTAATCCTAGCACTTCGGAGGCAGAGGCAAGCGGATCCCTGTGAGTTCAATGCCAACCTGCTCTCCAGAGTGACTGCCAGGCCAGCTGGGGCTAAGGGAGACCCTGTCTCAAAACAAAACAGAAAAACAAAACAAAACAACAAAAAAATTGTTTTCAGTACCTTTCATATGCTCCAGGATGTTGAATCAGAATTAACTGATCCTGTCCATCAGGAAAAGTAAATCTACACCAACCTAAATTGAGACCTGGATTTATCTTGAGAAGCAAAAAGAGACAAGTTTTATCATTCTAAAATGAAAATCTAAAACATAAAAAACGTCCTATAACTTCCTTCTCAATTAAGAAAAGGTAGATGAATCATTAAAAATTAATTTTGAGATGTAGTTTAAATGGGCTGTAAGTTATAAGACACACAAAAAATGATGACAGAATAAAAATACTAATCTTTTTGCTATAGTATGTTCTCTTTATATAAAAATGACTATGGGCTGGAGAGATGGCTCAGTGGTTAAGGGCACTGGCCACTCTTGGAAAGGACCTTGGGTTTGTTTTCCACACCTACATAGTGGCTAACAATGGTCTGTAACTCCAGTTCCAGGGACATCCAATACCCTCTTATGACCTCCTTGGGCATTGCACAACACAGGTACACTTATATACATGCAGGAAATACATTCATACACATAAAATAAAAAAATATTTTTTAAATGACTATTAAAAAAATACAAAAAAAACCTGTTACTCTTTTGTGATTTTTGTCAGGCAATCCAATGAGATCAGTAAAGCCTCAATGACAGACTTTATAATTAAAAAAAAATAGGGGCTGGAGAGATGGCTCAGCAGTTGAGAGCACCAACTGCTCTTGCAGAGGACCCGGGTTCGATTCCCAGCACCCACATGGAGGCTGAGAGCCGTCTTTGGCTCCAGTTCCAGGGGAAAATGACGCCCTCTTCTGGTCTCCGTGGCATTGCACAATACAGGTGTACCAGCCTATATGCAGACAGTGCACTCATACACATAAAAATAAATAAAAATTTAAAAATAAAAGGAAAAAAATAACTTTTCTTCTGTTTCCTAGGGATAAATATCCAAGATACATTTCAGACTAACATAACAGACTAGAGCTAAGAATAAGGTATGGTATATTTGAAAAAAGCTATAAGATTTTGATGTTTTTACCACAAAGAAACAATAAATGTTGGTGGAGATAGTTGATTCTTATCCTGATATTAATAATGTATAATGTACACATGTAGCAACACATCACAATGGTCTCCCATATGCACAACTTTTGTAGCAATTACAAATGTCTTAATCTTTAAAAAAAAAAAAATCTGGGGGAGGCTGGAGAGATGGCTCAGCGATTAAGAGCACTGGGTATTCTTCCAGTGGACCTGGGTTTGATTCCCAGCACCCACATGGTAGCTAACAACTGTCCATAACTCCAGTTCTAGGGGATCCAATGCCTTCTTCGGACCTCCAGGAGCAGTGCACAACATGGAGGCACTTATATACATGCAGGCAATATACTCATATGCATAAAAATAATAAAATTAAAAAATTATTTGGTCTAAAGTATACTCACTTGTCTGTTTTCAGAAGTGGAACTGAAATGCCAATTTAGTGTTACAGTAACACCATCTAAGAAGACAGCATGCACTTTGTCATCAGAGTAGGCAAGAAATCTTCCCACACTTGGGATGAGTGATTCTTTCAAAAGCATGGGCAGGATATTGCTATCATTTATACCAGGCATCTGAAACCAAGTTAAAAAAATAGCAGAAAACAGAATTATCCATTAAGAAGAGCTAAATAATTATTAATAAATTCTGAGAACTTCCTATTCAGAAGTTCAGTACTAGGAATTCTATTCAAGTTTTAAGTTTCAAGCATTGTATAGCCATAACGGTCTACCAAGATCTTTGAATTCTTTGTAAGCTACCAAACTGCTACAAACTTTACCCAGAAAATATGCAAAAAATTACATACAGAACCATATAGGCTTACAGTCAAATGGATTCAGAAATCAATACTGGAGAATCACTTGCTTAGAAGGTTTAATGAATTTACTTTTACATTTATAAAAATACTATCATATCTTATACTATTTTATACAGTTCAGAGACAATTCTTATCTCTTCCTCCTCATTAAAAACAAATTCAGAGCCAGGTGTAGTGGTGGACACCTTTAATCTCAGCGCTCACAAGGCAGAAGCAGGTAGAGCTCTCTGAGTTCAAGACCGGCTTGGTCTACATAGTGAATTCCAGGCCAGCTGGGGCTACAAGGAAACCCTGTCTCAAAAAGACAAACAAAAAAATCAGCTGGCATGGTGGTACACATTTGTATTCTCAGCACTTGGGAAGCTGAGGTAGGCAGATCTCAAGTTTGAACAATGAGTTCAAGGCCAGCCTGAGCAACACTGCAAAATCTTGTCTCAAAAATCCATAGAAAGAAAACACAAAATGGGTTAGGGGTATAGCTTTGTAATTATAGAGTGTATGTGTGGCATGCTCTGAGCCCTGGGTTTGAACCTTAACATGGTGAGAGTGAAAGATTCCATACAATGGAAAAACTATACATGACAATAAAAGCATAAGATAAGGGCAGGGGATTACCTAAGTGGTAGAATATCTGCCTGGCAGGTACAATGAACTGGGCTTGAAAAAAAAATAGTTAACACATAAGCCTGATTTTTCAGTGTTTAGACAAACACTATTGGGTCTTTGTCTATTAGGTGGGTATTTTCTTTTTTAAAATATTACTTTTTATGTACATAAGTGTTTTGCCAGCATGTATATAAGTGCACTTACTACATGCACATAATGTCTGCAAAGGCCAGAAGAAGGTGTTGGAACCACTGGAACTGAAGTTACAAACAGTTGTTAGGCGCCATACTGATGCTGGGACTCAGAACCAGGTCCACTGGAAGAACAGCAAGTGTTCTTAATCACTGAGCCATCTTCCCAGCCCCCGAGGTGGGTATTTTCTTGAATAAACAAATTTGAATGAGAATTTAAATGTTCTCAAGAATTTCTCACACAATTTAGATGAAAGCAGTTTGAAGTTATAAGTATGAATTTAAACAGTAAAACAACTAAAACTCTTGCCTTTGAAATAATTTTAACATACCATTTTCCAGCAGCATCCACGATAGTTATGGCTTAGAGAAAGCCTTATCCTAGCACAGTGTTGAAGAATTCTGTGAACATGAAAAACATTCCCTAAATGTTTGCAAACAGTGATATCTTCCAATATTTTAGCAACAATCTGAATGCCAGGTAACTGACTTCCCCTGAAATGTGCAGAGAAATTTTTCTTCCAGAAATTTTTTGGCTCTTAACAGGGAGTTACTGTTGTTTCCCCTGTCCTATTCCTATCCTTGAAATATTAGCAGTGAAATAACTCCACAGATCATTTTCAGCTGGTCCTTTAAATTTTTTAAATTAGTAACTATGTGTGTGTGATGGTTAATCCTGGGTGTCAACTTGACTGGACTAAGGAACAAATAAGAGAAAAAGGGTCTTCTGATTGGACCACCTCAACCCAGATGGCCCACCCCAAATGTGGGCGTTACCTTCTGCCGGCAGGCAATATTTAAGGCCGTATTTAAGGCCACGGCAGAGGGAGCTGGTCCCTTTTTTCTCCTGCAGCTTGCCTCTCTCATCTGGTGAGTTTGACTTGCTGTTGTGATCAACCTTTCAGATCCCAGTGTGTACTGAGACTGGCAGACCTCCTGGAATCCATTCCGGCCTTCAGCACTAGATTGGGACTACTGAGACATCCAGCCTTGCGGACTGAGCAGTTCCCTGGATTCTCGGCCTTTCCAGTGTGGTGCAGCTACTGTTGGACTCCTTGAACTCTGTCACGTGAGCAAATCAATAAACTGTATATAGCTATATATTCGTCCTGTTGCTTCTGTTTCTTAGAGAACCCTGACTAATACAGTGTGTGTGTTCAGGCATCCCATGGCATGTGTGCTGGATAGCTTTGGTGTCAACTTGACACACCTGGGTTGAGGGAGCCTCAGTTGGGGAATTGGCTCCATTGGATTGGCCTGTGGCCACATATGTGGTGTATTGTCTTGATTGTTGAGCAGTGACAGTATAAGAAGGCAGGCTGGGCATGAGCCAGAGAGCAAGCCAGTAGGGAGCAAGCCAGTGGACAGCATTCCTCCATGGCCTGTGCTTCAGCTCCTGCCTCCAGGTTCCTGCCCTGAATTCCTGCCTTGTGCTACCTGAGTGATGAACTGTGAACCAGGAGATGTAAGCTGAATAAACCCTTTCCTCCCCAAGTTGGTGTCAGAGTGTTTTGTCACAGCAATGGAAGACAAACTTGGACAGCATGTGTGTCAGAGGACGACTGTGTGTGTTCAGGCATCCCATGGCATGTGTCTCAGAGGACGACTGTATGTGTTCAGGCATCCCACGGCATGTGTGTCAGAGGATGACTGTGTGTGTTCAGGCATCCCACAGCATGTGTGTCAGAGGACGACTGTGTGTGTTCAGGCATCCCACAGCATGTGTGTCAGAGGACGACTGTGTGTGTTCAGGCATCCCACGGCATGTGTGTCAGAGGACGACTGTGTGTGTTCAGGCATCCCACGGCATGTGTGTCAGAGGACGACTCTGAAGTCAGTGCTCTCCTGCCACCTTTACATCTGTCCCAGGGATTGAACTAGGGGCACCAGGCCTGTACAGCAAACACCTTTATCTGCTGAGCATTCTTGCTAGCGCACAAGTGCTCTTTTGAGACAGGGTCTCCCTGTAGCCCCAGCTAGCCTGGAACTTGCTATGTAGACCAGGCTGGCCCTGAACTAACAGAGATCTGCTTGCCCTGCCTCCCGAGTGCTGGGATCACAGGCGTGCACCACCATGCCGAGCCTGGCCCCCAGATGCTCTTAAAGAAGTGTTAAGATTCACAAGCCTGAAAAGTTTCGAATAGACTGAGGATGGTGAGAAAGTGAGCCAACTACTTGTAGGAATTCAAATTACAATCTGTGGGCCTTCTAATGTATTTTGGGCATTGTTTACAAGTAACTATAAAAATAAACAATTTAATTCAACAATGTGCTTTCATTCTTCTGGGTTCTACAGCTTAATCAAGAGAATTTAAAAACAAGAGAGGTAAAGAGCAAATCCACATTTTCTCTTTAGTACAAGCTCATAAAACATTACTAGTCTGAAAATAATAAAGAAAATTCCAAATGTATCATTGCGTTCCCAACTTGACTTGAGGCAACCCTAGCAATGCCACACTTGCACAGAAGAGAAGCACTGACTCCCTCACAGTATTGGTTCTTCTTACTTCAATTTCAAAGTCTGTAGTACTCTTTTTTTCTTTCTTTCTTTTTTGTATTTTCGAGACAGGGTCTCCCATTAGTCCTAGTTGGCCTGGAACTCACTCTGTAGACCAGGCTGGCCTTGAACTCACAGAGATCTGTCTGGCTCTGCCTCCCAAGTGTTGGGATTAAAGGCGTACTCTTGTAATGACACAGACTACTGTTTAAATTATGAGAACAAAAAAGTTGGCAGATTTCTACTAAAGACAGATATTTCCAATGTAGTGCTAATTCTCAATCTTACCCTTCACCAGAAGAAAACCATCAAGGTATTCAGGTGCATAATGCTCTGGTCAGTTGAACATGATAAACTTACCTGGTCGCATGCTTAATCAGAGAACACACAGAAAACAGACTTCCTGGTCTGTCTGGAGGAAGGTTATTTATGGAATAAGTTTTCTCTTCTCTCTAAAAAGTTTAAATTGAAAAATCTCAATAATAAATTTTGCCTTTATCATTTAGCTACTGTTTCATGACAAGGTAAGCAATTATTTTACTGCTCAAAAGCCCATAACTTTGCAGGTAAATGGATGGAACTAGAAGATAGTATGTTAAGTGAAGTAACACAGTCCCAGAAAAACAAACGACGAATGGTATCCCTCATCTGTGGTTGCTAGCACCTATTACCTAGTTGTAAGTATTTTTTGTGCAGGGCTCCTTGAACTTTTGTTCAAGTATTTGGGAGTGATGCATATTGGAAAGAACAACAACAGAAAAGACTGCATCAAAGAACTGACTGAAACAGTGAACTTCTGCTGGAAACAATCAACTTCTGCATCGAAAATTTTGAGAAAGACAGAAAAAGATGAAAAACATGTTTGGGAGCTGGAGAGATAGCCTAGTGGTTAAGAGCGCTGACTGTTCTTGCAGAGGACCCGGGTTCGATCCCCAGCACCCACATGGCGGCTGAGAACTGTCTTTAACTCCAGTTCCAGAGGAATCTAACACCCTCTTCTGACCTCCGCGGCATTGCACGACACGGGTGCACAAACCTACATGCAGATAGTACATTCACACACATACAAAATAAATAAAATATATATATATGGGGGCTGGAGAGATGGCTCAGCGGTTAAGAGCGCCGACTGCTCTTGCAGAGGACCCGGGTTCGATTCCCAGCATGCACATGGCAGCTAAGAACCATTTTTAACTCCAGTTCCAGGGGAATCCAACGCCCTCTTCTGACCTCCGCGTGCACTGCATAACACGGGTGCCCCAAACTACATGCAGACGGTACATTCATACACATAAAAATAAATTAAAAAAAAAATATATAAGTAAAAAAAGCTATAACAAAAAAAGCCCATAAAACCTATATATTCTAATGGTATTTCTGATGCCTTTACATTGTTCCACGTATCTAATCAACAGTTATATTCTGACAGCCTATCACCTACTGCTCAATTTAAATCTTGGTTATATGTAAGCTGCCATACAAACCAAACTTTCTTTTTTTAATATTTTATTTATTTATTATTTTGTATGAATGTACTGTCTGCATGCAGGTCTGAGCACCTGTGTTGTGTAATGCCACAGAGGTCAGAAGAGGGCGTCGGACTCCCCTGGAACTGGAGTTCTCCTGGAACTGGAGTTACAGATGGTTCTCAGCCACCATGTGGGTGCTGGGGATCGAACCCAGTCCTCTGCAAGAACAGTTGGCACTCTTAACTGCTAGGCCACCTCTCCAGCCCCCAAACTAACTTTCCTATCCATTACCAGGAAACATAAGCCAGTTTTCCTGCATGATAAATGTTTTACAAAGGCAACATGTTTTAAAACCAATGATTTAGTTGATGGATATGATTTTGCTTTATTTTGTAGACTGAAGAACAACTCCTAGAATTTGTGGAAGATACTATTATTTATAGGCTCGGATTTGTGAGACTAAAAAAAAAAAAACCCAATGGTTATTCCTTCTGAATTTTTCTTCTCAGATCTGCTAATGTTTCCCAGGATGGTCTGTACCGCTCTCTTCTAACTTCCTGGTTTGTGCTTAGGGATTCCTAACAGGGTTAAAGGTTTAGCCCTAATAAATATAACTGTAAGAGCTAGCATGTATGGAATAGACACACTGTGATGCATGGCATGCTGTATACTTGACATGGATTATCTCATGTCCTCCTGAAAAGAATTCTGCAAGAAGAACTATCAGTACCTGGGGCTTGATTTTATTTATTTATTTATTTATTTTTTGAGACAGGATCTCATTATGTAGCAAAGGCTGGTCTGCAACTCACTATGTACACCAGGCTGGCCTCATAAGATCCTCCTGCCTTCTGCAGGGATTCAAGGCATGTGCCACCATGTCTGGCTTGGTTTTAGATACAGAAATGGAGGGGGCAGGAGTAAGCAGCAGCACAGAAATTATCTGAAATGATCTACAGGACAGTGTAACTTGTACCCTTTACTGTCAAGGACATGGGATGGGTTTTGTAGTGAGATCTTAATCCAAACTTCTCTCTGCCACTTCTTGGTAGCCTGGGCTGCACTGTATCTCGTTTATATAGCCTAAGCTGGTCTTAGACCAATTTGATATCATCAAATTATCTTCCATGAATGCTGAATTAATTGATATGCCAGTAAAAAGTACGAGATCACTCCCTGTTTCTCTTTTCCCATCTTTTTTCCAATGGTAGATAGCTTTTGTTTGGTAGGGTCTCACTGTATAGTTGTATTGAACAGGACATCACTCCTCCCTCTGCCTCACAAGTCCTTGGATTAGAGTATGCATTACTACACCACGTGTAGTGTGATACCTTTTTAGTTGTTGCAGTTTATGTCTACTTTCCTGTGTCTACTTTCCTGTGCATAGATGTGCCAAAATAAGTATTAAGTGAATTAAAGAGCTAACCATAAGAAACCAAACTTAACAGGGGCTAGAGGGATGGCTCAGGGGTTAAGAGCACTGACTGCTCTTGCAGAGGACCCAGGTTCGATTCCCAGCACCCACATGGTGGCTAAGAAACCCTTTTCTAACCTCAGCAGCGTTGCACAAAATGGGTGCACCAACCTACATGCAAGCAGTACACTCATACACATAAGTAAAAAAAATAAAAAAGTCAGGTGTGGTGGCACACGCCTTTAATCCTAGCATTTGGGAGGCAGAGGCAGGCGGATCTTTGTGAGTTCAAGGAGGCAGAAGAGGAGGAGAGTAGAGACGAGCAGGTTGGGCAATGGTTACCTGGGGATCCATATATTTATCTCTCTACTTTTGTTGAAATTTTCTGCTATTATCTTTAAGGACTCTGATAATTTTATTGCTTAAATCCACTACTTTGTAATACAGAGAAAAGTGTATTTATTCTATTCCAACCTGCAAAGCAAGGTAGTACAGTATTATGGCTATTGTTTTAAGGGAATGGATATCAAATGTCAGTCTAGAGCTAAGCAACTCATTCACAGAAATCCACATTATTGTTAGTCTCAGTGTTTTCAGGAATGGAGAACAATCTTGTTCAGTTGTCTATTTTATTTTATTTTAATTTTATTTATTTATTTTGGTCTTTTCGAGACAGGGTCTCCCTGTAGCCCCAGCTGTCCTAGAACTCACTTTGTAGACCAGGCTGGCCTTGAACTCACAAAGATCCGCCTGCCTCTGCCTCCCAAGTGCTAGGACTAAAGGCGTGCGCTACCACGCCCGGCTCAGTTGTCTATTTTATATAAAGATGAGTTAAGAGACACTTAAATCAGCAGACCTGGTGGTACACCAGCTACTTAGGAGGCTGAGGCAGGAAGAATGCAGATTCAAGGCTTATTCAGGTAACAAAGTGAGTTCAAGGCTAGCCCAGGCAACTTTGTAAGATCTTGTTTTAGATTTTTAAAATTTTTAAAAAGAGGGATGGCAATGTGGCTCAATAGTAAGGCCCTGCATGTGCATGTACAAGGCCTTGCGTGCAACTCAGTCCTGTGTTTAGTAACTGGTTGGCCAGACAGCAAGCTTGGTGCACTTTCCACCTTGTCAGAATTTCTGCTGTTTATACTGTGTAAACCGGGCTAGCTGGCTCAAAAGCCTCCAGTGATTCTCCTGTGTCTCCTCTCATCCCCTGTGGGGGTGCTGGGATTATGGATGCATGCACTACTATGTCCACCTTTCATGTGGGCTCTGAAATCCAAATTCTTATGTAGCAAGCACTTTACCCACAGAAACATCTCCCTAGCCCTGGATTTATGCTTTTTGTGTGAGCAAATATTAGTTACAAGTAGTATAATGACTCAAAAGTAATGCTTCTTATTTTAGCATATTCTACTAATAAAATTCAATGACAGAGGCAGGCATGGTGGTGCACGCCTTTAATCCCAGCACTTGGGAGGCAGAGGCAGAGGCAGAGGCGGGCAGATCTCTGAGTTCAAGGCCAGCCTGGTCTGCAGAGCCAGCTCCAGGCCAGCTGGGGCTACAGGGAGACCCTGTCTCAAAAATACCAAAAAAAAAAAAAAAAAAAAAAAAAAAAAAAAAAAAAAATTCAATTGACAGAAGAAATTTAGCTTCTGATTTAAACATAAACTGTTTAGGATGCTCATGGATAACTGGATGTGACTACAGTAAAAATGAGGAGATTATTAATTAATAGGTGCCAGTGCTGACTGTTAAGATTATACTAATTTTCCATACTGAAGAGTAGGAAGCAATATTACATAAACAGCAAATTTTCCATATATATTATGAATTTGGAAAGAGCTATTCAGAACACTTGAGTTTTCATAGTTAGCTTACCTCTTCTGATTCTTCATTACTTGAATAGAATGTGAAATAGTTACCAAAATAAGCTTCTTCTGATTTGAAAACTGACCCATCTCCAGGATAAATCTCTATTGAGTTCACATTTTTATGGGTAAGCCTAGGGTAGAGAAATAAATTTTTTTTTCCAATTAAGACTACAGAATACATAAAAGCAATCATAAAAAAAAATTCAGAAGACAGGTGTGGTGCACATGCCTTTTAATCCCAGCACTCGGGAGGCAGAGACAGGAGGATCTCTTGAGTTCAAGGCCAGCCAGGTCTACACAGTGAATGGGGCTACAGGGAGACCCTGTCTCAAAAAGCCCCCCCTGCCAAAAAAAAAAAAATCAAGAGACATGGATAATTTTGAATTCTGAACTGAACCTGCTACATTAACATTACAAAAGGCAAACAGAACATATAAAATTGGCTTCTATGTTTATTTCAAACAACTATGCTCAGCGTCTGGAATTCAGGCATCCTGTTCTCACACCCTACTGCCAATCACAGGGACTGGGATGTAAACAGTCACCAAAATGATACCTGTGAAGAAGTGAGCACAACACTTCCAGGTCCTGAGAAGAACTGTTCTGTAATAAATTAAAACTCATGTAAATCAGTACCTGATTGATGAGGTGACCAATTATAGATGTAGGTATGATCAAGGTATCGGGTATATACTATATAAAATTTACTTTTACTGGAAAGATTGTGGGTCTTCATACAGGAAAAGGAAAGTCTCCCCAGAAGCAAAGATAATTTAGAAATGTTTTGTTGGTACTGTTCATGGAAGTGAAAACTCTCCATCTGGACAACACTGCATCCCAGGCCACTAGACAGGTTCCTCTGTCGTGGGGAAGGAATAATTCGATGGAGTAGTGCAGGCACAGAGCGACCATGCGATGATAATTCCTTTGACTGAATTGCCCTGAGGCAATCTCTAATTCCATGTTCAGTAAGTAACCTTCATCCTAAACAACTGATACAACCATTACATTTCCTAGCAAAACCAATCTCTCATTGGCTTCAGAGCTGACATGTATCTCTTTTACACATGGTTAATGTGAATCACAAGATGTCTGCATTTAGTAAAGGATTAGTTTTGAGACCTTTAAAATTCAATGCAAAATACAGGAGCACAGTTGACCGAGCAAAACTGTTTGTCTTTTATAAGTCTGTCTGCAAGTCAGATGTCATTCTCTGTGCTAAAAAAAAGAGATGGCTCAGAAGTTAAGAGCACTGACTGCTCTTGCAAAGGACCTGGGTTCGATTCCCAACACCCATATGGCGGCTAAGAACTGTCTCCAGGCCAGCCGGGACTAAAGGGAGACCCTGTCTCAAAAATACAAAAAAAGTTCCCAGTCCAACATAGGTGCCTTACCTATATGTGACACCCTTATACCAAACTACTTTTACTAGTTCAGGATGGGAATATTCTTCTCCAGCAGACTGTCTCTGCAAAAGTGAATCACAAAAATTCCACCTGTGAAGGGTAAAATACAGTTATTAATTCTGGTTGCTCGAAATAATCCCCATTAAGAGACAACAGAACAGTATCACCATAATGATTATTATTTCTTGCCTGAATCTTCAGGTCAAAGAGAACAAAACATGAATGTGCATTAGTGAAATTCTAAAACAAATCATATTTGTCCAAGTATCTTTTCAGTAATTCTCAACCTCGGCACAATTATATAAACTAAGTTTTACTTATTTTTAAGTTTCAACCTGAATTCAAATAATAAACCCTGAAGTGTCTATGGCTGGCCGCACACATGTGTTTTACATGCTGAGACTTTAATGTCCCCAGAATAGATATGTTTTTTGCCCCCACTGGAGATTCTCGTCTGGCAGGAACATTAAACAGTAATAACTCAGTGTAAAGAAAGGGGAGGTACTGAATGCTAGGGGCATGAATAAGGACCACCTTGCCTGGGGCCTTTGACAAGAACACTGAAGAAGTGAGGCTTAAGCTGAGATGGGGCTGGGGCAGAAACAGACATACAAACAGTGCTTTGCCAGAGAAAGAGCAAGGGCAGAGAACATGGGAAAGAGAATTCACAGGACTGTGAGGAGTCCAGTTCAGCAAGAGGGGAGAACTCAAAGACAAGATGATGACAGAGGTGAGAATTACCGATAAGGGAAGGGACCAGATCCCAGAAAACAAGCCTGTTAGTCTTTTCATTAAGGAAAATGGATTTCAATCCAAACCCAGCTAAGGAAAAACAATGAATTTAGAAGCAGATCTTCTGTCACATAGTTAGAATCCTAGAATTCCAATTTAATTAGATAATCGTGACAAACCTAAAAGTCATTCTTACATTATTTTAAGTAACAATGTGCAGTAAGAAACTACCTAGGACCAAATTTCAAAACTACAAATACCAGCAATGTGACTTGCTTGAGTTCTTCAACATTTCAAGAACTCAAATTCCTCTGCAAAAAGAGGATCATCAAAGCTCTGTATCAAATAAAGGGCAACAGTGTCTGGCACCTAAGTGCTTTGTAAATGTTAGCTACAAAATATTACTGTAATACTTATATAAAGTTCATGTCATAAATTTTTAACCAATATATTATTCATCTTTGAAAGGAAATTAGTTTTAGTTCTGGCCACCAAGAGGTCTTGATATGTTCACCCCATTTGAAGAAGAACATACTCTGAGTCAGTTAATCAAAACAGGGGTGGCCTTTGAGGCTACTATGAAAGAAAGACTACATAATCAAAACCCTGTTAGCCCCATGCTCTAGCGTATAAGGTCATGGGCCCCAGTGAACAGCTACTGGTGCTCCTCTGGGTTATCCTTGGGCAGGCTCCTGGCCCATCACTTACTGGACTTTAAGGATAGTGACTTTCACTAGACATAGTACACTGTTAAAATAGCAGTGACTCAGTCTTGGCTATCTCTGTACTGTACTCAGCAAAGTATCTAAGCCTATCGTGGTGAAGCACGCCTTTAATCCTAGCAGTTGGGAGGCAGAGGCAGGCGGATCTCTGTGAGTTCAAGGCCAGCCTGGTCTACAGAGTGAGTTCCAGGCCAGCTGGGGCTACAGGGAGACCCTGTCTCAAAAAAAAAAAAA
>VZQC01014560.1:675272-752409 GCA_009823505.1 Rhizomys pruinosus
TTCCCTTGGCACCCGCCACCTCCTCGGAACACTTGGTTGCCCTGGAGCCCCGTGGCTTGCGCATGCGCAGAGTAACATCACTGTTGCAAGGAAGAGTTCATTTGGGATCTTCTGAATTCCTGGGAACTTCTTTGGATTTAACAACTGATAACTCCTCTCATTCATTTCCCTGCCCCAAGGAGAGAATCCCTGAGTGATTCAAGGAAAACTCTCTGGAGCATTAGGTCCCTCTACAAATTTCACAAGGCAAAATGGCTTGGGTAATTTATGTATTCATTTAGGGGCTGGAGAGATGGCCTAGCGGTTGAGAGCGCTGACCGCTCTTACAGAGGACCCGGGTTCGATCCCCAGCACCCACATGGCGGCTGAGAACCGTCTGAAACTCCAATTCCAGGAGAACTCCAGTTCCAGGGGAATCCGACACCCTCTTCTGACCTCCCGGCATTGCACGACACGGGTGCACAAACCTACATGCAGACAGTACACTCATACACATACAAAAATAAATAAAATAAAATTAAAAATTATTATAAAAAAAAAATGTTACACAGGATAATGTATGCTTTCCAAAGCAAAGGAGAAAAGATTATTTTTTAAAGTGCTGCTGGAATTATGGGACAGCATTTAGAAAACACTGTTAAAAAGTGACATGAAGCCAGGTATGGTAGCATACGCCTTTAATCCCAGCATTCGGGAGGTAGAGGCAGGCAGATCTCTATGAGTTTCAGGCCAGGTGGGGCTACAGGAAGACCCTGTCTCAAAGAGACAAAAAAAAAAAAAAAAACCCAAAAAACCATGAAATACCTATTCTAGATGGTACCTGACACACCATTAACTGAAATAAAACCCAGTGGCTTAAAGAATAATTTAAGACAGTTTAAATAGTCAAAGGTAGCAGGGCATGATGGTGCACATCTTTAATCTGAGTATTTGGGAGGGAGAGGTAGGCTGTTCTACATAACAAGTTCCAGGCCAGTCAGGGCTACATAGTGAGATTTTATCTCAAAAGCAACCCCCCAACCAATAGTTCAAAACAAAATATAAACAAGAGTAAGGTTTTTAATTTCCTATACACAATTACATATTCTATTTATATAGTAACAAATAACTATACAATTTACAGAAACATTAAATTTCCTAATTTTGAGGTGTAAGAGAATGAAAAAGTCACCAATGGTATGTGACTTTTGTGTTTCTCAGACTGGTGAAACTACACAAGCCTGTGAATTCTACAGCATTTGTCTACTTCCAAGTGTTAAATGACCTGTTTACAATCACCTGAACTCAAATATTACTCATAAAAGCAAGGCTTAAAAAAAGTCACCTTTTTTCTTTCAGAAGGTATGATGTTTTCGGATAAAAAAGGGCAAGTAGCTGAAGAGTTTCGAAAATCTAGGGCTCGCTGCAGTTGCTCCTATAAAAGGAAATGTTCAATAATTTGAATATCAGTTTAGAATGCCAAGAATCTAGAATCCTAATTATTTTTCATGTTCTATCTCACTTCAATATTTTTCTATCAATACAGTTATTTTCTGTGACCTTACTCGGTAAATGCTGATAGCAAAGTGTGTTCGTTGACGAATTCTCTCCGGTTGTTCTAAAGGATGTGCTGAAAGAAGAGGGGCCTTTTCAAACAGGAATTCTGAGCCACAAGGAGAAAGCTGCAAAGTGGAGCCATCAGCATATTGCACTTGCACGGAGTCATCTTCGTAGAGGACCATTTGCACTTCTGTCGCCATCAGCGGGACTGGGAAAGGTGCCTTCCAAGGCGAAGGCTCAAGGAAAGGGAAACACAGTAGTACAGAGTCTTCTTAACCTACGGGAGTTCCACCAAAATAAATAGAGGTGTTTCCTAAGAACACAAGTGTTAAGACACTGCCACTGCATTTACTTTGGTTGAGGAAAAGTGATCTTACCACAACCACGTCAATGATCCAAAGTGAACTTCCTCAACTAAATGCCTTGATTAACCCCTAGGACTTTACCACACTGTAAGAACATAACTTGGGGGGGCTGGAGAGATGGCCTAGCGGTTAAGAGCGCCGACCGCTCTTGCAGAGGACCCGGGTTCGATCCCCAGCACCCACATGGCGGCCGAGAGCCGTCTGAAACTCCAGTTCCAGGAGAACTCCAGTTCCAGGGGAATCCGAGACCTCTCTCTGAACCTCGCGCAGCAATTGCTAAGTATCACGGGTTTGCCAAACCTCGCATGCGACATACATTTGATTACATCAACAGAAAGTTAAAAAATAAAAATAAAAAAAAAAAAAAAAAAAAGAACATAACTTGGAAGGAGAAGATACCTCACAAAGTTACAAATGTCATTTTACTTCTGAAGTTCAATTTTTGTAAACTATATGCTAAGGATCTCATTTCAAATAAACAGATAACACTTGCAATAAGAACAAAGCAAATGAGTCCTGAGTGATGGATGGGTCCACATGGAAGGTGATCAACATGCAAGCCTGATGAACTGAGTCTCATCCCTGGCTTTCACTAGAAGAGAGAACAGAGTTCTCAAAGTTGTTCTCTGACCTCCACATGCACACACTGTGGCCTGTGATCATGAACCTGTGTACACCTGAACGTGTACACATGTACATGTACACACACAAGTTAAAGAGAAGGCAGCAAATCACTTTTTTTTTTTTTTTTTTTAGCAAATTACTTTTAAAGGGCAAGAAGACCTATTAAGCCTAAAAGGTGAGACCACTGAAGAAAACAAGTGTTACAATGACTGTCCCCAGTCTGGCATTAAAGTAGTTTCATGTTAGCACTGAACAATGTAGTGTCAGATTTGTCCTCAATTCCTGAATTCAATTTTCAACATCCAAAATGACTCTCTTTCACTGTGTTCCCCATTCCTTTGTAGCAGAAATGGAACTAGAAAGTTGGGTTCCATTCACACTCCACTGTTTATTAGTAAAGCCCCAGGTTGCTGTTTCTTCATTTGTGAAATGAGGATAGTTCTAGGATTGTTGAAAGCTTTAAGTGAGAAAATATATCATGCCACTGTGGAAGCCACCTTGTAAAATAAGATCTCAATAAATCTTTTTTTTTTTTTTTTTTTGAGACAGGGTCTCCCTATAGCCCTAGCCCCAGCTGTCCTAGAACTCACTCTGTAGTCCAGGTTGGCCTTGAACTCACAGAGATCCATCTGCCTCTGCCTCCTGAGTGTTGGGATTAAAGGCGTGTGCCACTATGCTGGGCTTAAAGACGGTTCTTAGCCGGAATTGAGCCTGGGTCCTCTGCAAGAGCAGTCGGTGCTCTTAACCGCTGAGCCATCTCTCCAGCCCCAAGATACCAATTCTTTTCTAACACCTTACAGCTACTTAAGTGATCTAGACAGGGTCTTCCTGTACTCCAGCTGGCCTAGAACTTACTAGGTAGGATGGCCTTGACCTCTGTCTTCTGAGGGGCATACACCGCCATGGCCAGCCTCAAGGGATCAAGGTTTACCTGCCTAAAGCAGAACTTTCCTTATATAATCCTTCAGTTTATGGCTACTCCCTCCATTAAGCCTCTAGGCATGGTAAACCCGTCACTGCCTATGGTCACAGTGTCCTCTTAGGCTGCGTGTCTCAGCCTTCATTCTAGCCCAGGGCAGACTAGTGAGGCTGTGCTATCTGTTCCTGTACCAAACTTTCCCCTGCTATCCTCCCAACTGCATTTAGAGGTGGTATGGATTTCTTCTCTACTTCTGTTTTCACTTACTCAATCTTATTCATTACCTTAAATCAATGATTCTTTAAGAAATCACCTTAATAGTACTTGTTACTTTTCAGCCTCACCTTTAAAAAAAAAAGGAACAAGCTATGGATAAAATAGCCTATAATCGGGCTGGAGGGATAGCACAGCCGTTAAAGGATGAGGCTGAGAATCGCAAAAAATAAAAATAAAAAAAAGCCTATATTCTTGTGTGGAATACGCCTGGATTTAAGTAAACATTAAAATATGTGATATTTCTGTTCTAGTTTGCCTTCAATCACTGTGACAAAACTCTGACCAAAACCAACTTGGGAAGGAAAGGGTTTATTTGTCTTGTATCTTCCAGGTCACAGTTCATCACTTAGGGAGCCCAAGGTAGGAACTCAGGCCAAGAACTGGAGGCAGAAGCTGAGGCATAGACCATGGAGGAACGCTGCTTACTGGCCTGCTCCTCTGACCCATGCTCAGCCTGCTTTCCCATACAATACAGAACCTGCCCAGGGGTGGCACCACCAACAGTGGGCGGAGCCTTCTCACATCACTCAACAATCAAGAAAATGCCCCACAGCCATGGCTAGTCCATTGGAGGTAATTCCCCAATTGAGGCTTTCCCAATCCAGGTGTGTCAAATGGACAACTAAAGCTAAGCAGCACAGAATCATCTTAAGATGATTCACATGGGGCTGGAGAAATGGCTCAGCAGTTAAGAGCACTGGCTGATCTTGCAGAGGACCTTGGTTGCATTCTCAGAATCCACATGGCAGCGAATAACTCTCTGTAACTCCAGTTCCAGAGGAATCCGATGTCCTCTTCTGACCTCTTCTTTCTGAACTCTGTGGGCACTGCATGACACAGGTGCACTTAACACGCATGCAGGCAATTTGTTTTCTCTCCCTAAAGCACCGTGTCTGACCCTCCAGGGCTTTTAGCCTGCTCTCTGCTAGCCTGCTTGACTTTTTCATCCTTGCCCTGGAGATAAATCCAATCCAATAGACTAAACCAGAAAATCACTCCCTCCCAAAGTAGGTATTTGTAACATCCCCTTAAATTCACTCATTGGCTTAGACCCCAACACTACTTATTTGCACATAAAATAAAAACTATACCTTTTTTTTTCAGTCTTTTTGAGACAGGGTCTCCCTGCAGCCCTAGCTGGCCTGCAACTTACTGCGTAGACCAGGCTGGTACTCAACTCACAGTGATCCACCTGTCTCTGCTTCCTGAGTACTGGGATTAAAGGTGTGCACCACCAGGCCCAATTAAAATTTATACTTTTTTTGGTCTTTTTGAGATAGGGTCTCCCTGTAGCTCTAGCTGTCCTGGAACTTGCTGTGTAGAGCAGGCTGGCCTTGAACTTAGAGATCTGCCTGCCCCTGCCTCCCAAATGCTAGGATTAAAGGTGTGCACCACTGCCTGGCCAAAATCTATACTCTTAAATGATGGCCTTGAAAGAGATCACAACCTAGTCCTGCCAGTCTAAATGTCCCCTCCTAACTCCCTCCCTATGCTCAGATCACTCTCATTGCTGGCCTTTTTCTTCTCCCCCCTCGGAACCTTTGCACCTGTCTATGAGGTTGTCTTCTGGCCTTATCACATCCCTTACTTGCCCATCCTCAATGAAGTCTTAACACAAAGGCCACTTGCACAAGAGTCCAATTTGATCAACCAATTTACACTGCTCCCAAACATGTTTATTTTAGCTTAACTCTTGGGTTCTAACCTCCTTTGGGGACAGCTCTTCTCTCAGTTCCTACTATTAAGAGTTCCTCTTCTCTAATTTATCTCCGGCATTCCTGTCATAGGTAATTTTCCGCAAGTCTGACCACACTAATTTCACTTGTGTACATACTTGTCAAATGTCAATAAATATTCATGCCAATAAATGGAAATATGTGGGTACCTACACACACACACGTTTCAAGAAAAAAAAAAAAAAAGGTGGCTAATACACAAATCCAAGATTTATATTTTCGGATTCCAAACGGGGAAACGAGATCTCGATTTTTGACTGCTCACCTGCCCTTAATAGCTTATCATTAAACAAGCAGACACAAGAAAGTGTGATGTCTCTTGGCATGTGCCAGGAAACCATAATCTGGCTCTAACCCACATTTTCTGCTCCTTTCCTATATTCCTGCTTGCGTTACACCCTTCAGCCTCAAGTCTGTGACAGTGGTAAAACGAAGGGTGGGAAGAGACGAACCCTCATGAAAGCCACCAGCGTTTGCTGGCACCGTCTCGCTGCTTGGCTGCGAAGCTGGGGAAAGAAAGGATCGCAATGGCCTGAGATTTACTTTGCCCAAATGGCAGAAACCGTACCGTCTGCGACTGCTTCTCCAGGACTCTTCCTCGACGCTAGCAAGTGATACTTCCTGCTGAAGAAAAATAATCACATCTACGGGAAAACAGCGACACAAAAAAGGTTTTCAGTTGAGACGCCCTCCAAATCCTGGCAACTGTGATGGCAACAGACACCGGGCGTCCCAGGAGTAAAAGCCAGAGAGCCAGGCGTCGTGGCGCACGCCTTTAATCCCAGTATTCGGGAGGCAGAGGCAGGCGGATCCCTGTGAGTTCAAGGCCAGGCTGATTTAGGTCTACAGGGAGACCTGTCTCCAAAAGACCAAGGTAGCGGTTTGAACCTCCCGCGCGAGGAGAGAGTGGTTGTTTCCGGAAAACGCTAAGCCGGAAGTCCCGCCTCTCGGCCCGGAGAGCCTTCCCGCATCTTTTGTTGCAAGGATAGGGCGGGGCTACCAGTGGGGAAGGACAGGTTTCGCTGGCAGGAGTCTGTTCTCCGCCCATTGGGCGTTGCTTATCCCACCCAAGACGATTTGGGTCGAATCAGGCGTTTGTGGTAAGCAGCCTTTTTTTTTTTTTTTTCCCCACTCAGACTGCATTCTCTCCCTTTACTCTCCCGAAGGAGAGAAGAACGATCATCAATGGCAAGTGGCAGTTGCAGCAAAGCAATACCAAGAGCCGGCTTCACGCTACATCTCTTGGTTTCTGGTACCCTACACAGTCAGAGAAACCTCTCTAGCAATATACTATAGAAATTATCCCTGAAAGTATAGTCTTCTAGCCATTCCGTCAAGAAATAGGAGCAGGGATTCAGTTTGACAACTATACTTCGATACATTTTTAAAAAATTTTTTTATTTATTATTATTTCTGTATGTGTATCAATGTACTGTCTGCATGCAGGTCTGTGCACCCATGTCGTGCAATGCCGCGGAGGTCAGAAGAGGGTCTCGGATTCCCCTGGAGCTGGAGTTCTCCTGGAATTGGAGTTTCAGACAGCTCTCGGCCGCCATGTGGGGCTGGGGATCGAACCCGGGTTCCTCTGTAAGAGCGTCGGCACTCTTAACCGTAGCCATCTCTCCAGCCCTCGATACATTTTTTAAGGTAACTCAAAAAAGCCAGGCGTGGTGGCGCATGCTTTAAACCCAGCTCTCTGGAAGCAGAGGCAGGAGGATCTCTATGAGATCCAGGCCAGCCAGGTCTACAGAGTTCCTGGCCAGCTGGGGTTTCAGAGAGAGACCCTGTCCCCAAACACACACAAAAAACAAAAAATCCAAGAAACCACTTATTTTCCTAAATATTAGAAATTGTCTTCGAAATAACTTACTGCCTTTAAACAAGTAACTGAGGAGATCCTACTATATATAAGCAACGTACGGTGGGGATTAGCTAGGAATGAGGTCCAGTTTCTTGGGGGTAAGGATGGGGACTGGAGACTAACTGGGAATGCTAAATAGTCGTTCGATTACATTGGGAAGTATCCCTAAAATTAAATTAATTAATTAAAAAAGGAAATCTGGAAGCGCAGAGTGGGGAAATACCTCCACTGAAATCGGAGTTTTACTTTTTTTTTTTTTTTTTTTTTTTTTTTTTATGTATTTATTTATTTATTTTTAAACAAATCTAGACCCGTGTTCCCGCTCATCCCCCACCCCTCAGAGCTCGTGCATTCTGCCAAACATGCTTTCCATCTCTTAGCTTCTCAATATTTTCCATGGGACGTTGACTGTTTGAGCAGAAGTTCATGTTTCAGTCAGTTCTTTGATGCAGTATTTTTCGGTTGTTGTTGTTGTTTCAAAATCTACTTACTGCCAAACTTGCTCTTGTCACAAAAGCGGAGGCCCTACAAAGAAATACTTCACAAACTGGTGTATTGGCACTAGTATTCCACAATGAGGGAAACCATTTCGTTTATTTTTCTGGGAATTGTCTTACTTCACTTCGCATGTGTCCACTAGACTCCAGACATTTCCTGCAAAAGCTCGTCATCGTCGGCTTTCTTTACTGCGGCATAGAACTCCATTGTGTAGATGATACCCAACACATTTCTCTATCCATCTCAGTAGGGGCATCTTAGTTGTCCAGCTCTTTGTCTATTGTGAAGAGGCTGCAAATATAATGGCGCGTCATGTATCTTATGTGAGTGCGTAAGTTCTGACGGTACATGCCCAGGTTGATATGTCTGGGTGTCGAGGTGGCAAGTTTTCCAAGTCGTCCAAGGGTGCTCCACATGTTGCACTAGTGGCTGTATCGGAGTTTACAATTCCAGCCAGCAGTGGATGAGGTTGTTCCCCCTTTCCCACAACCTCTCCGCACTTGGTATCATTTGTTTTTCCTTGATCCCTACGTCTGTTACTGGAGCTAAGATATCTTAAAGTGGTTATTGATTTGGTCCTTAATGATTAGCTGATGTTGATGCTACAGTTCTTGAGGTGTGGTCTATCTCTAGACAGCCTAAATGTCTGCCTTGTGAGTCTCTGTTCAGTCTTGCTCGCATCTATTGAGCGGGTCGTTTGTTTTCTTTTTCTATTGTTTCTTGAGTAGTTATTATATATCTGGACAATCATTGCTTTGTCGCAATGTATCTGCTGAAGGTTTCCTCCACTCCGTGGGGTTTTCTTCACTTCCTTGATTGTTTCTTTGTATACAAGAAGCTCTTGAGTTTCATGAGTCCCACTTTGTCAATTTGTCGACTTAATTCTTGTGCGACTGCTGTTGATTTAGGAAGTCTTTCCTCGCCTTGTCTTTTATAGCTGCCAACTTCTTTTTCTTCACTCAAAATCTACGATTTTGGGGTTTCACATTGACGTCTTTAACCATCTGGAGGTTGACTTTATGACAAGGTGCAAGGTAGGGGTTTAATTTCATTCTTCAAGTGGTGATCCAGTTTGCGGCAACGCCACTTGTGAAGTGCCTGTCTTTTCTCCATTGTCGGTTTCTTGGCCCTTGTCAAATATGAGATGGCTGAATTTATTGTTGTCTAGGATGTGATCTTCGGTTTTTCCATATGTGTAACTGGCTGTTTTTGTGCCAGTACCCAGGCTGTCTTTTTTTATGACATACGTGTAGATTTTAGTTTAATCTGGTTAGAAGTTCCTCGCCTGTAGCGCTTTTCCTCATGATTGATTGGTTTTCGCGGTCTTTGTTTTCAAATGAATTTAAGAATTTTGTTCCAAGCCTGTGAAGAAAACAGTTGGGATTTTGATTGGAGATTGCATGTAACCTCATATACAAGTTTGAGTAAAATGACATGTTTACAATGTTAATTTTTCCCCAATCATGAGCTGGGAGGTTTTTCATCTTCTGAGGTCTTCTTCCATATTGCTTTCTTTAGGGTTTAAATTTTTTGTGTAGAGGTGTTTGGTGTCTTTGTTAGGTTTGGTTCTAGGTATCTGATTGTTTTTGAGGCTATTGTTGATGGGAAGGTATCTTTGTATTCTTTCCTCCAATTGCTTGTTGTTTGTGTAAAGAAAGGCCATTGGATTTTCAAGTTAATTTTGTTCCTGGCACTTTGCGGACTGTTCGTTTCTCTAGGTGTTTCTGGTTGGAGTTTTGTTGATTCTTAAGTATACATGATCATCATCAGAGCAAATGGAGAGTAGTTTGACTTCTCGCTTTTCAATTGTACTCCGTTAAGATCCTTTTTGCCTTTTGCTCTACGCAGTGTTTCAAGCACTATATTGAAGAGGTAGGTGGTGATAGTGGGGCAAGCCTTGCTCGAGTTCCTACTTTAAAGGGAATGTTTTCGTTTCCGCATGTTTAGGATGTATTGGCTGTGGTTTCCGGTATATAGGCTGTTAATTAACATTGGAATGATCCTCAATCAATTCCTTCTAGGCTTAAGAACATGAAGGTGCTGGTTTTGTCAAGAGCTTTTTCGCATCATGCGATGGAGGGTGGTGGTTTGTCTTTGTCCGTTATTATGTGTTTGATGTATGTTTATTGATTTTGTTGTGACCATCCCTGCATTCGATCTCTGTATGAATCCAACTGGTTCATGATGGATTTCTTTGATGTGGGTCTGTTATCATTTTGCAGTATCCTTTTAGATTTTGGCATCTGTGTTCATGAGGGAGATGGGTCTATAATTTCCTTTTTGGTTGTATCTTTGCCTGTTTTTGGTAATAGATGATGTTGCTTCATAGAAAGGAATTTGGGTAGGTTCCCTCTGATTGTGTAATCTTCTGAATCAGTTTTTAGATAATAATGGTTGTAAGGTCTTTTTGAAAGTTTTATGATTAGCCTCTTGGAAACGTCTGGGCCTGGCTTTTTTGTTGGAGTGCTTTAATTACTACATCCTCATATTTCATTATAGTTATGGGTTTGATTTAAGCTGCTGGCGCCCTTTTGGCAAGCTTGGGATGTCCCAGATTTCGATATTCATCAATTTCTTCTAGATTTTCAACTGTAGAATATAGTTCTTGTATATTGCCCATATATTTTCATTGTTTTCCTGGTCCGTTTGTGAGATTTCCCGTTTTCATTCAAAGATGTATTGATTGGAGGTGTTTCCTTCTTTTGTTGTTAACTGGCTAGAGGTCTGTCTTATCTTGTTATATCTTTATAAAGAACGCAACTTTTGCCGCTCATTGGATTTTTTGTTATGTGTTTCTTTGTTTCATTTCATTCATCTTTCTGCGCTCTGATTTTTGTTTTATTCTTCCTGTGTTGCGTTTAGGGTTCAATCTTGTAGCCTCTCAAAGTGTTTTTAGCTTGCAGTGTTGATCATTCACTAGTGCTCTTTCGGTTTTTCTAATGTAGGCCCACAGGGTTAAACATTTCCCCTCTTATGGACTGCCTTTTTTTTTTTTTTTCTATTTTTTTTTTTTTTTTTGTCATTGTCATTCATTTCCAGGAATGGTTTTTATTTCTTTCTTTATCTCTATCCTTCGACCATTCATTATTCAATTAGGTTGTTTAGTTCGCTCATATGTTATTCTGTCAGGCAGAGGGCTTTGTCTGTGTGTGATGTGAGTTCATTGCATTGGTTACAGTGAGTGCAGAAATATTTCAATCTTTTGTTATTTGTTGAGGTTCCTTTGTGCCAGGATGTGGATCGATTGTGAGAATGGTCCGTGGGGTGCTGATAGAAAGTGTATTCTCTGGTATTGGATGGAATAGTTCGGTAAGGTCTAGTTTGAGGTCCTTTAGTTGTATGTATATCGTTCAGTGGTTTCAGTCCTCTCTGTTTATTTTTTGTCCTTGTTGACCTATCCAAAGTACTCTGGGGGGTATTGACAATCTTGCCACTTATGAGTGTATGTGGGGTTAGTCCTGTGACTTTGGCTCTGGAGAATGTCTTATACGTTTGTTGACGATTTGGTCATATATTCATTTCAATTAATTGTGATAATCTTTTTGTGGATTGTTCCTGTTGATGAAAATTAATGGCCTGTCTTTAGTACGTCTTCTGAGTTTCGTTTTACTCTTGATATGATTTTATCCATATTTAAAATAGCAACATCGCTTTCTTTTTGGTACCATTGCTTGGAATATTTTTTTCGCATCCGTTCAATGTTCATTTAGATGGTGCCTGTCCTTCTTGAAGGTAGAGTGTGTTCTTGCAGATCAGCATGATGATGGATTCTGTTTCCTAATCCGTTCCCAGTCTATGTCTTTTGATTGGGGATTAGTCTCCATTAATATTTATTATGATGATAGGTTTTGGTGCTGTCCTTTTGACTTATTATTCATCTGCGGTTTTGATTATGGTTTTCTTCTGGCGTTTTTAATGCTTTTATTGAATTGCTCTTCTAGTTGCCTGGGGTTGGTTGCTCGCGTTCTTCTGTTCTTTGGATGCTTCAAGTATTCTTGATAGGTTGTGTTTCCGGACTGTATGCTTTCAAGTTGTTTACGTCATGGAAGTTTCCTTCTCGCTTCGATATGATTGAGACAGTTTTGCGTGTATAGTAACCTGGGCTGTCAATCCATTGTCCCTCAACACGGGAATGCTTTGCTCCGGTTCTTCTAGCTTCATCGTTTGACTCGATAGATCCGTTGTTATTCGATAGGTTTCCCCGTAGTGTCCAATTGTTGTTTTTTCTTTTCGACTTTCAGAATTTTCTTTTGTTGTGGTGTCCAGCAACTTTTTAATTGTGTGGTGGAAATTTCTTTTCGATATTGTCTGTTTGGTTTCTAATGTCTTTGTTGGGTATTGATTTGTCTCTGTTAGTTGGGGAATTTCATCTATTATGTCTGTTGTTTGAAGATTTGAGTCCAATCCTTTCTCTTGGATTCTTCCTCCTATTGATGATGCGGAGGTTTTGATCTTTTCATAGAGTCCCACACTGTCCTGGTTGTTCCATTTTTGTGTTAGTTATTTAATTTTCCATTAATCTTTACTTGAGGTGTTTAGTTTGTTCTTGTTATAGGTCCTCCAGGTCCTGATTTCTTTTCTGTCCTCCATTGCTTCTGAGGGCTTTTTCATTCCTTTCCTTGAAAGGATAGGGTTTGGATTCCTTTTTCAGTTCACTCGTCTGATTTTCTTAGTGTTTCTATTTCTTTTTGGATCTTCTCGAACCTCTTTCCTGTAGTATTTTGTTTTGCGGTGGTTTCTTTTGTCTTTTTCAGCATGGATCTTTTCAGTGTTTCTATACTTCACGGTCTTGGTTCTGTCATTCCTCTCTCGTCCTTATTCTATTTTCTTAGTTCTTTATTTGGTTCTTATGATTTTGTGTCTGTTAAGTATGAGCCCAATTGTTTTCTGATGTCTGAGTGCCGGGGGCATCCCCCCCTGGGGGTTCACATTGCAGAGTCATCCAATAAGGCGTTGGTAATCTTGCGTGGGAGTTATCTGCACTCGTTCCAGTGTAGTTTCTTCTTCGTGATCCTGGCAGAGGGCTTTCTCCTTGCCTGTTATTTCCAATGTGAGTCACTCGATGCCTCTTCACTGTGTTGGAGGGCCGTGCTTTGCTTGCCTCCTTCAGAATCCTTTTCTAATCTCATTGGCGGGGGGGGGGGGGGGGGGGGGGGGGGCGCTTCTTCGCCCGCGCCCCGGCACCCTGCTGGCTGGGCTCAAGAGAGCTCAAATCTCAAGAGTCACACAAGCGTACAAGCGTGCCTTTAATACCGGCTGGGAGGATAACTCGCCCCCACAGCCACTAGATCTGTCTTCCCCTCTTCCTGCCGCTGGGCTCAAAACTCCGAAATCTGGAGTTTTACACAGGCACTGGCCAAGTGTAGGCATGGGCTGCCGCATGAGTGAAGCCGAGTGGGCTGGAGTGGAGCGAGGCATGATGTGGTAATGTCACTAGGGAACGAGCCAAGGACGTACAATTTTTGATATCAGGTAAGAGATAGTACTTTACCAAGTTTTATTATTATTATGACTGTTTATTATTGGTCTTTTTGAGACAAACTTTAGACCAGGCTGGACTTGAACTCACAGAGATCCAACTTGCTCTGCCTCTCAAGTGCGGGATTAAAGNGAGATCTCAAATCTCAAGAGTCACACAAGCGTGCCTTTAATACCGGCTGGGAGGATAACTCCGCCCCCACAGCCACTAGATCTAATCAAGCCAAAGACCACACCTTTAATCCCAGCTGGGGGGATAACTCCAACCTCACAGCCACAAAGGCCAATCAAACCAAAGACAGCAGGACCAAACGATCAGCAATCAGCTCGCCAAGGCACCCAGTTCCTACCTGTCTTCCCCTCTTCCTGCCGCTGGGCTCAAGAGATCTCAAATCTCAAGAGTCACACAAGCGTGCCTTTAATACCGGCTGGGAGGATAACTCCGCCCCCACAGCCACTAGATCTGTCTTCCCCTCTTCCTGCCGCTGGGCTCAAGAGATCTCCGAAATCTGGAGTTTTACACAGGCACTGGCCAAGTGTAGGCATGGGCTGCCGCATGAGTGAAGCCGAGTGGGCTGGAGTGGAGCGAGGCATGATGTGGTAATGTCACTAGGGAACGAGCCAAGGACGTACAATTTTTGATATCAGGTAAGAGATAGTACTTTACCAAGTTTTATTATTATTATTACTGTTATTATTGGTCTTTTTGAGACAAACTATGTAGACCAGGCTGGCCTTGAACTCACAGAGATCCACTTGCCTCTGCCTCTCAAGTGCCGGGATTAAAGGCATGTGCCACAATGCCTGGCCCCAAGTATTCTTTTTTAAGTTTTATTAGGTGTACTTTATTTTATTTATTTATTTATTTATTTATTTATTTATTTATTTATTTATTTATGGTCTTTTTCGAGACAGGGTCTCCCTGTAGCTCTAGCTATCCTGGAATTCACTCTGTAGACCAGGCTGGCCTTGAACTCAAAAAGATACACCTGCCTCTGCCTCCCAAGTGCTAGGATTAAAGGCGTGTGCCACCATGCCCGGCTTTAGGTGTACTTTATTACAAGGACTTTAGTAAAGGTTATAAGCACTAAGAATTGGAAGGACATCCAACTCATTTTGAAAACAAAAACCAATGGATAGGCAAACGGATATGTCTTCTGTGAAATGTAAAGGTATCCATGGACAACCTATTTTTGCTTTTTCTTTGGTGACAATTTTTACATTTTTTTTTATTTCTGTATGTGTATGAATGTACTGTCTGCATGTAGGTTTGTGCACCCATGTCGTGCAATGCCGCGGAGGTCAGAAGAGGGTGTCGAATTCCCCTGGAACTGGAGTTCTGCTGGAATTGGAGTTACAGACAGACGGTTCTTAGCCGCCATGTGGGTGCTGGGGATCGAACCCAGGTCCTCTGCAAGAGCAGTCGGTGCTCTTAACCGCTAGGCTAGCTCTCCAGCCCAATTTTTAAATTTTTTATTGAATTTTTGTGTATTGCATACATCTCAATCACTCTTAATCACCTTTATATACCCCCTTCTCCACTGGCACTTAACAATTTTTTTAAATATTTTATTTGTATGAGTGTACTGTCAGCATGTAAGTGTACCTGTGTCATGCAATGCCTGCAGAGGTCAGAAGAGAGCATCACATCCCCTGGAACTGGAGTTACTGATGGTTGTTAGCTGCCATATGGGTACTGGGATCCTAACCCAGGTTCTCTGGAAGAGCAGCCAGTGCTCTTAATCGCTGAGCCATCTCTTCAGCCTGTGACCTGTGACAATTTTGATTACATAGTGCATAGTTGTATCCCACCCATGGCTCCCTCCATCATTTAAGAACCTCCTGATGGGAAGTTCTAAAACAAAGGGGTTTCATGATGGCATTCAGTTTTTGAAAGATTCCTGGATTGCTGATGGGAGAATGGACTGTAGGCTGGAAGGAAAGATTGGATGAGCTCCAGAGGTTTTTCAACAGACAGAAAATACCTAGAATGTAGGACCTCAGCAATAAGGAAGTAGGGCCATGATTGTGTTCTTGGGAGTTACTGGACTTGGGGCTTAAGGAAGGGTAGGACTCTAAAAAGTGCCAAAGTTTCTGGTTGGAGCAAGTGGAAAGGTAGAGATGTATGTCATCAATGACAAGAAGTTAGCAAAGTCTGAGCAAGCCTTACTTTTTTTTTTTTGAGACAGGGTCTCCCTTTCGTCCCAGCTGGCCTAGAGCTCACTATGTAGACCAGGCTGAACTCACGAGATCTGCCTGCCTCTGCCTCCCAAGTGCTAGGATTAAAGGTGTGCACCACCACAACCAGCCTAAGACAGTACTTAGCTGCCATGTGGGTGCTGGGAATCGAACCCAGGTCCTCTGCAAGAGCAGTCGGTGCTCTTTACCGATGAGCCCTCTTTCTGGCCTGCAAGGCTTAAATTTTTACATTCACCTGGTGAAAACTGTAAAAAGATCTGGAATCAGGAGATATACATCTGGAGCTAAGTGGTTGGCCGCTACTAACTGAAGCTATGAAAAAAAATGAAACAAAAACCCATCAAACGATTAAATAACAATTCATGAAAGGGAGGATAGGAAAATCTAGCACATGTTCAATTAGTGGCCATTAAGGAGGGAGGCTTCTTGTAGAGAAGAAAAGATAAAAGTGAACAGACATTTTGTTTGACCTTTTGCTTTTTCTATGAATTTGGTGAATGAAATGTTAGAAGAGGTAACAATTCAAAAGGGAGAGGAACAGTAAGACCACTGGCAGCACTGACAGCCTACTTGTCAGTGGCAGTACAAATCTACTGGAACCATGACTTCTGGCTGTAGGGATGCAGAGGTGTTGGGTTCACCATAGTTGTTTTCTAGGCCGACACACTAGGGCAGCAGTATACATGAACTTAAAATGATTTTCATCTGCTAATCTAGTCAAAGACCACCAAACTGAAGCCTATTGCTTGGCAAAATAATGTCTCATAGAGCATACTTTCCACAAGGGGGTGTGATACCATTTTTAGGAAGAGTTGTGTTCCTGCTGAAGGGTTCTAGGGATGTCCTGAGGGAAGCGAGACCAGTTTTGGTTGAGATACTGTTTCTGCAATATTAGAAGCAGGGTTTGGTTGCTACCATGAAGCAGAGGCAGTTGAACACTGAGATGGATCCAGCATTAGATGAGCAGAAGTACTTCGGGGGTCACAATAGCAGTTTAAAGGTGCCCTAAAAGACTTTGGACAAAAGATTTCCTGTTAAGTTTGTACCAATTCTATTTGTGTTTGTCCTCAGAATTTGATAGTAATGTTGCTCTTTCCTTAAGTTTAGCTGACTTTCAGCCTTCAACAGGTTTCTTAGTTTTCTACCAAACACCCCACTCTTGTTAAATGTGACCAAATAAAAAGTAGGATATAATCTATATTCATTTATCCTCCCTATAGGTAAGATTTAATGGACTAGCTATATAATTAGCCTTGTTTTCTGACAATCTACTGACTCCCAAACCAAAGCCCAAATCTGTTTTTAGGTCCTGACAGCCTCTTACTGATTAGCCTTACAGTTGGAGCTAAGTGGTTGGCAGGTGTTAAAGCTATGAGAAAATGAAACAAAACCCCAAACCATTAAATAATTCTAGACTATAATACTTTAAAAAGGCTACATTTTTGCAGTACGTATTAAGTTGGGCTGGGGGCAAAGAGCCAAGATGGCATAGACCAGAAGGACCTTTCCTTCTTTTCCACTCTGGAGCTTGCATTTGTCTGGTGACAAAAGATCACGATCACTGGATGGAGTTCCAATTTCCCATGGGGATTACCAGACCTGATTGGCTGATTCCAACACCTCACCATCTCCCCTCCCCTGATCTTTAAAGCCTCTTCCCGCCTCCCAGAAATGTGCCCTAGAGCGCGCATTTCCTGGAATAAATGCCTACCTTTATTTTTTAATTCAGACTGATTCGGCCTTTTCTTAGCGTCAGTTATACTTCTTAGTATGTTCTCCACTACTGCAACAACCCAACATCCTGAAGTACAATATGTTCCTGAGAGTTTCTGTCGATGCTTTCTAGCCAAGTCTGATAACTGGACTGCCAGATTAAGACGTTTGTGTTTTGTGATCACAACCCAAAACTGTGACTATTACTGGTACCTGTGCCTGTACTAATTGGAGAACACTAAATTAATATTTCCTATAGTTTTCCTGTTGAAGATATGGAATTCTAAAGGACAGTAATTGTGGGGCTGGATAGATGGGTCAGTGGTTAAAAGTACTGGTTGTTCTACAGAAGATGGGGTTTCAAATCCCAGCACCCATATGGCAGCTAACAACTGTAACTCCATTTCCAGGGGATCTAACACCCTCTTCTGTCCTCCTCAGGCATTGCACAACATGGGTGCACTTAGACATATGCAGACATAATACTCATACACATGAAATAAAAAAATGTTTAAAAAAAAAAAAAAGGACAATTGTGACACAGTGCCAACTCTTCATTATGTAGTTAGAAGGTATCTACACATTCCTTGATGGCTTCCCAGCTGTTATGGCTAGACAATCATTTAGAATCAAGGAAATATATACATATTTCTGCATGACTTCTGAACACAGCTTCTTTCTGAGTGTTTTGGAATACCTTGTCTCAAAATCCAGCAAAAATAATGAGAACTTTAAGACAAATGAACAAGCCAACTGTAAAATGTAAACAGTTCTGGTTAACAGCTCAAGTCCAGACCTAGTCCTGCTATCAGCCATGTAGGATGACGACCCTAGGTGATTATAGGCTCCATCTGCTCAAGCTATCCCCAGTCTGCTGTTTTCCCTACTGAGCATTAATGTTAAGGTAATTAACCTGTAAGGCCAAGAATCATACTTTGTGCATGCTAGGCAGTGAACTACCAACAATGAGCTAAGTGGTCAAATCTTGTACATTTGTACAACTACTAGATGTTTAAAATATATACAGTTAGTATTTCCTGGTATCTGTTCTAATATATTACAGGCTGTGTTAGCCATGGTTATAGGGACTCACTTAGGAAAAAAAAAGAATTTTATGACAAATACTAAAGTTTCCAATTATATACATACTCATACTTTACCACACGGAATCTAAAAATTTAGATAGTTGATAATATTTCAATATAATTTGTTATTGAATGATTCCATATATATTCAATATGTGCAATCTTACAGTGACTTCTCTAATTTTTAAAGCTTTAAATTTATATAATTTATCAATTCTTTAAAATGCCATTTCCAAGATTTAGAAGAAACAAAACTAAGTTTTATTTTCAAAGTCTAATTTTAATTCAGACTGAACAAACAAGCAGAAAGTGAGAACACTAACTGTATAAGCAGACACAGATGTTCCAAATGTAAAACAATGGGTTATTAACAGAACTATTTACATGCATATTTACAAGCAACCCTTTTATAGATAAGTTAGTTGGAAAAAAGATTTGACATTAGGTAAAAACATTAAATAGGGCTGAGGTGGTACATTATAGTAAAAGTATTAGAAAAGTGATCTTAAAGATGTCATTTATAAAGCAGATGAAAACTTGAATGACAAGTATCTAGTAAAATTCTCTAGTAAAAAAGTCAATGCAACCCATGCTATGCAATAAAAATGAGAAAGCCATATTTGAGGGTAATGAAGTTAGGTGAATGAAACAAAAAGTGAACGATTTTTGAACTAGAATAAATCCCCAAAGAAGTCTTGGTTCTTAGCTGGAGCTCTAAACCCCCTCCACCCCTCAATGACATTTTAAAAGCCCTTGGTATCAAATAGCATCAGTTGTTACTACATTGCAAGACTTTGGTGCTAAAGATTTTCATGATTGTGGTTAATATTTGAAACTCAATTTACTGAGACACAAATTTCAAACTAAAATAAAAACTATAATAGTCTAAAAAAGAATGCTACATTTTTGCAGTAAAATGTTTCCCGGCTAAGACTTTTTCCCTCAAGAAAAAAAGAGAAAGCAAACAATAAGCATCTAACCAGCTAGCAAAATTCACCTTCAACGTTTCATTTATTTCAAAATCGATTTTATTGCAGCCAAAACAGTAGAATTAACTGTACATAATAAACTATTATATATATATACACTTTTTAAGTTATAGGGAATAAAGTTTATTTTGGCAGATAGTGTTAAACAAAATTAAAGTTGCATACATTAGTAACATAACTCAACATCCTTAATTTGGTATAAGTCTGACACATTTTCTTGCTCTCCTCTGGTCTGCTAATTCACCATACCTAAACTGTTTTTAAAAACTGATATGCTCAAATTTAACTTTACTGTTTTCGCTTATGCTCTGATTCCAAACAAAACTTTTCATAAGCTTCTTCAATCTCTGGGTCCATCTCATCATCAATATCATCCAAATATCTGTAAAAGAAGCAAAAAAGATGGATCATGTAACTTCCTCTCTCTTTTTGTTTTTCGGTCTTTTTGAGATAGGGTCTCCCTGTAGTCCAAGCTGGCCTGGAACTCACTATGTAGACCATGCTGGCTTTGAACTCACAGAGATCTGCCTGCCTCTGCATCCTGAGTGCTGGGATTAAAGGCATGCACCACCACACCTGGCTCCACATTTTTCAAATCTGAGTGTATTAAGATGTTAAGCTGTTATTTTCCTAGACCAAATTGATTCTGTTATACTGTTAGACATGTTAAGCTCAAAGCTAAAGGGCTTACTAAATTTACATTTTATTAGTAAACAGTTTTTAATTAGAATATAATTTCAGATATGCCATTTACTTTTGAGGATTTATTATTTTATGATTACTTAACTCAAAGTTTTATCCTTCCTATGGTACATCTCCTTAACACGAGAAACTTATTTCTGCTATGATTTCTGCTAGGTTATTACCACAATGATAAGTATATTACCATATATCCAACCAGATTTTCATAATAGGAAGTTACTATTGAGATCCTGTAATCCTAATGTTTTCCTTCAACTACTAGGGAGCTGAAAATGACAGAAAGCATTATGGCATGGTGGTGTACTTTAGTAATAACAGAACTCATGAGGCTGAGGCAAACGGATCTCTAGCTTGAGGTCAGCCTGAGCTAAATAGTAAGACTCCATGTATCAAAAAAGAAAAGGAGTCTAGCTTTTGTTTCTTTGCCTAATTAAGCACTGGGGAGAAGGTGTGAAGGGCCTGACTGAGGGTTTAATATACATTTTGTTATGGCACAGGCTAGCCTCAACCTTACCATCTTCCTGCCATAATCTCCTAGATTACAGACATGCTCCCTCACCATGTAAATATTTTTTTTTTCTTAAGATTCAGTATTTATCTTTTTTTTGTCTCCCTGAAGCCCCAGCTGCCCAGTTGGCCTATAACTTGCTATGTAGACCAAACTGGCCTTGAACTTCATTGTGAGGTTTGAAAAATAATGTAACAAAAGTATTTTGCCAATCCTAACAACTGTTGAGGGTCTTTTCTTTCCAATTCTTCCTCATTTTTCACTACAAGATGAACAAAGCCTTGGAGGCTGACTTGAGGTCCAATAAGAAGAAGTACTATTAACTTTTCCAGTGGTACACCCAGAAGAATTGACCCTTTCTAGTTCTGACTGTATCTTTAAGTCTTTCTGTGGTTTTATTAAGCCATGAAAGCATTTACTTCTAGATCTTAAACTGACCATAATTATCATGTATAATAAAAATGATTCACTTTGCTTTTTAAACCTGTAGCACATATGAAATGCAATTTAAGAAAAAGTCACACACATAATTTATACCCCTTTTCCATACATGTCTCTTACTTAGACTAGAATCTAAATATGTGTCCCAATATATATGCATTTGAGCACTATGGTAAAAAAAAAAAATGAGGTAGGAGAAAAGGGCTGTAACATTTATCAATTCAAACATTTTGATGCAGTTTCCTTCATATTAATTTACTCCTTTCCTGCCTTTTTTTTTTTTTTTTTTTTTTTTTTTTTTTTTTTTTTGAGACTGGGTCTCATGTAGGTGAGGCTGGCCTTGAACTCATTATGACCTTGGACTTCTGATCCTCCTTCCTCCATCATCTGAACGCTGGAATTACAGACAGGAACTGCCATGCTTGGTAATTTATCCTTTGATAACTAAGATTTGAACCTTTATGTGTCATAAAACTTACAAGAATTTTTAATATACTCCCATTTAGTTCTCAAAAAGAAAACTCAAGAGGTATTACCATTCCTGTCTTATAGATGTAAGAGTAAGAAGTTGCTCAAGATCTTAAAGTCCTAGAGTGTCTTAAAATTTACATATAAATTCTTTCTTATTTTATTATACATTTATTTTTGTACAAGAATATAAATTCTTATTGTTTAAAAATGCCTACATAGGGGCTGGAGAGATGGCTCAGTGGTTAACACTAGCTGTTGTTGCAGAGGACCTGGTTTTGAATCCCTACATGGTGGCTCACTGTCCTGAAACTCCATTTCTGGGGATCTGACACCCTATTCTAGCTTCTGTGGGTACTGCATAACATGGGTGCACTTATGTAAATGCAGGTATAATACTCATACACATAAATTTTTAAAAATTTAAAAAGTATGCCTACATATACTGTATTTTAGTAGTATTTTCTTCTAACATACATTTTCAGAAAGGATGTTTCAGTATGATTCCTAACAAATTGAAGTACATTCACCTTCAAATAACATACCACAAACACCACTGAATCAAAATGCCACTTTAAATTTCATTATTAGTATACGTGTGCGCATGTGTGCAAGTGTGTGTACATGTGTATGTGCATGCCTTTGTAGAGGTCAGAGGACAACTTAGGTGGAGTCAGTTCTCTCTATGCATCTTTTTTTTATTAGTTTTATTTATTTGTGTATGTGTATGAATGTACTGTCTGCATGCAAGTCTGTGCACCCGTGTAGTGCAATGCCGCGGAGGTCAGAAGAGGGCGTCGGACTCCCCTGGAACTGGAGTTCTCCTGGAATTGGAGTTTCAGACGGTTCTCGGCCGCCATGTGGGTGCTGGGGATCGAACCCGGGTCCTCTGCAAGAGCAGTCGGCGCTCTCAACTGCTAGGCTATCTCTCCAGCCCCTCTCTATGCATCTTTACAGGGATTCCAGAAATCAAACTAAGGTCATGGAGTTTTTGTAGCCAATTTGATAGCCCCCAAATGCCATTAATTTATAATCATTCTACAGTTTAGTCTATACCCAGAACTGCATCACAGAAACTTCATAAACAAAATTATTGAGAGGTTGGGGAGAAGGCTCAGTCAGTAAAGTGACTGTGGTGCAGGCATGAAGACCTGAGTTTAGTTCCCCAGCACAAAAGAAAAAAAGCTAGCTGTGGTGACATGCACATGTAATGTAAGCCCAGATCTGGGGAGGTAGATCTGTTGCTTCTTGGTCAGCTAACCTAGCTCCAGATTCAGCAAGAGAAAAAAATCCTGCCTCAGAAATAATGTGGAGAGTGAGGAAGATACCACAGATAACCCCTGGCTACTACATGCAAGCACACATGTGCACACATGACATAATGCACAAAAAGTATTTGTACTTAAAAACAAACTTACGGATCACCCGCTCCTGATAAATCTGTTCCATTTTCTTCATAATCTGGAAAAAAATCCTCTCTTTCAAGTAACTCTTGATATTTCTCTTGGTAATCTATAAAACACAGGAAAAACAAAACCCAAATGCTGAAAAATCATATGAAACGAACAGCTGTTGTCTTTAAACATTCCTCTGACTTTCAATTTAAGCAGGCCAGTGTTAACCACTAAGTCCTAATTATGTAAAATAGCTTTGATGAAACGATTCTAATTGGCTACTTTTGCTTCCTTGAATGCTCACAAACTTGTACAGTACTCCTAAATTTCAGTAAATTCTATAGACAACAACGCATGCTAATTACATCCTCTATGTTGCTTTTGTAAAACCAAGTATTGGGTTTACAGCAATTGGGGAGAAATACTTTCTTCCCTATTTCCATTATTTGTTCTATAAGAATTTACTCAATTGCTCCTAGCCTTTACCTCCCCCCATTAGATGCTAACTTGTTAAAGGTTTTCAGCTTTACCATAGGCTTTTTTTTTTTTTTTGTTTCGAGACAAGGTCTCCCTGTAGCCCCAGCTGTCCTGTAGCTCCATCTGTAGACCAGGCTGGCCTTGAACTTGCAGAAATCCGCCTGCCTCTGCCTCCCAAGTGCTAGGATTAAAGGCATGTGCCACCGTGCCCGGCTTTTTTTTCTTTTTATAATTTCCCTTAAAAACTATGCATGCAGCCAATGTTTTGACTTTGAGTTGGCTCCTAAGGTAGTATCATCCCTTTCTGTCTGTCAAATGTCACAGACTGACCTACCTACTCAGATTAGCATGCGTGAGTGCATGTGTGTATGTATTTTGTATTTTTGAGAGTCTCCCCACAGCCCAGGCTTGCTGGAATTCACTATGTAGACCAGGCTGGCCTTGAACTCACAGAGATCTGCCTGCCTCTGCCTCCTGGTGCTGGGACCAAAGGCATGAGCCACCACCACACCGGGTTGCAAGTCTGTATTTATGAAGTCCTTATTTTTAAAAAAGAAGAGAGGGAGCTTGAGAGATGGCTTGGTGGTTAAGAGCACTGGCGCTTTTTTTTTTTTTTTTTAGTGGGGCGTGGTGGCACACGCCTTTAATCCCAGCACTCAGGAGGCAGAGACAGGCGGATCTCTGTGAGTTCAAGGCCAGCCTGGTCTACAGAGCGAGCTCCAGGCCAAGCTGGACTAAAAGTAACTCTTATCTCAAAAACACCAAAAAAAAAAAATTATATATATATATATATATATTTATTTTTTTATGTGTATGAATGGACTGTCTGCTTGTAGGTTTGTGCACCCATGTGGTGCAATGCTGCAGAGGTCAGAAGAGGGCGTTAGATTCCCCTGGAACTGGAGTTCTCCTGGAATTGGAATTACAGGCGGTTCTCAGCTGCCATGTGGGTGCTAGGGATTGAACCCGGGTCCTCTCCAAGAGGAGTTGGCACTCTTAACCACTAGGCCATCTCTCCAGCCTACTGGCTGCTCCTAAAGAGGACCAGGGTTCCATTCCCAGCATCCACCTTGTGCCTAATTGTAACTCCAGATCCAGGGGATTTAATGCCCTCTTCTAACCTCCATAAGCAATGTACAACATGAGTGCACTTAAATGCATGTAGGCAATATACTCATATGCATAAATTTAAAAAATAAAATATTTTTTAAAAGGAGAGAGGGGCTGCAGAAATGGCTCAGCAGTTAAGGGCACCTTCTGCTTTTCCAGAGGACCCAGGTTCAATTCCCAGAACCTACATGGTGGCTGACAAATTTCTGCAACTCCAGTTCTGGGGAATCCAATGCCCTCTTCTGGCCTTCATGGACACTTACATACACAAGCAAGCAAAAATTCATATACATATAATATAACCCCCCCCCCCAACTAAACTTGGGGCTTCATCCTCATTAGTAAGTACACTACTGTCAAGCTGTATCTCCAGCCCCTAGTTATATAAAATTAGCTTCTTAGGAACAGAAGCTCTACTTGTTATTAGTAGAGACTGAATCTAAGATCTCCCACATACTAGATCAATGCTCTAACAATTAAGCTAATATCCCCAGAACCTTTTTTTTTTGGGGGGGGGTGTCTTTTTGAGACAGGGTCTCCCTATAGCTCCAGCTATCCTGGAACTCAGTACGTGGACCCTGGCCTTGGTCTGCCTGCTTCTCTGCCTCCCGAGTGCTGGGATTAAAGGTGTATACCACCATGCCCAGCCTCAGAAACTTTTTATTATTATTATATATATTTTTTGTACAAGAAGAAACTCTTTTGAGACTGGCTCTCACTAAGTTTCTCAGGCTGGTCTTGTTAGCCTCTTGAGTCTACCTCCTGGGTAGCTAGATCACAGGCCTGCACTATCAGGCTGGTTTTCATCTCCTCCTTTAAAAGGATATAACAACAACTGGGTTAAGACCATGCTTTTCCAAGACTATCTTTATAAAACTCTTACCACAGAGCTGGGTGTGTTGGCATACTCCTTTAATCCCAACACTTAGGAGGTAGAGGCAGGCTAGTATCTCAGATCCAGGCCAACCTGGTTCACACGGCAAGTTCCAGGTCAGCTGGGGTTATGGAGAGACCCTGTCTCAAAAACCAAAAATACCACCATCTCCACTAACAAAAAAACATCTCTAATTCAATTTCTTGCTCTAAATACTAGATATTTTAAATGTACAGATGAGCTATAACAAAACAAAACATCAAGCCATCAAAAACAAATGAAAAAGAACTCAAAGTCATCCACAAACAACTATATCTACTACTGACAGATGATACTGATCTCAGTCACCAAAGGGCTTGCATTTAAAACCCAGACCATTGGGCTGGAGAGATGGCTCAGTGGTTAACTGCACCGATTGCTCTTGCAGAGGACCCAGGTTGGATTCCCAGCACCCACATGGCAGCTGAGAACTGTCTTTAACTCCAGTTCCAGGGGAATCCAATGCCCTCTTCTGATCTCCGCAGCATTGCAGGACATGGGTGCACCAACCATACAATGCAACCGCTCTCCGTACCAACCCATTAAAAAAAAAAAAAAAAAAAAGGTAATTTCTAAAAAAACCAAAACAAAACAAAAGAAAACCCCACAGACCATTGAAAATCAAGGTCTTGTGTCTATGTAACACAGGAAGAAGGATTCTATGCTCTGCACACCCATCTCTCTTCCTGCACAAACTTCAAAGGCCTGAAATCTTAAATGGGGGATCGGAAAAACACCTCAGTGGCAAAGAAAGAAAGCTTTGGTTATTTGCCTGTATTTTGAATGAGGTCAGGGTACTCTAAAGAAATTGATTACCCAGAATGTGTAACAAGTCTGTATACCTCAAATTTCTACTCTCTACATAAAACAAAAACAAAAACAAAAAACCTGTGACCAAAAATCCCCTTTTTCCAAGCTAGTGATAAACTTATAGCTCCTGGCAAATGCAAATCTAAAACTGTTTTATAGATACAGCAGGGAACAAGTTGTCCTACAAGGGAAAATGAGTTTTTAATCAAGATAAAACAAGAAGGGGCTGGAGAAAGAGTTCAATTAAGAGAACCAGTTGCCATTCTAGGCCCAAAGCAAACCAGGTTTGGTTCCTAATACTCGTATTGCTGATAACAACTGTCTGCAACTCCAGTTCTAGAGACATGACAACCTCCTCTGGCCTCATGTATGTGATCCACTTACAAACATGTAGGCAAAACATTTACACACATAAAAATAAAATGAAAAAAAGTTAAACCAATAAATCATTTATACAAAGGCATATAACAACAATTTCAAATGGTTTACGAGAACAAAATGTGTGTAGAGACTAGAATGATAAAACTGAGAAAATTACCAACAAAAAGTACCCTGAGGAAAGGCCAGATGGGTACATCCTTCATCCAATTTTCCTTTTGTTACTTTTCTGTAATTTTGAATTAACTTCTGGATAAAAGTTTAAGACAGACAAAAATGAGTGTGCAATAAAGATGTCATGACACACTGCACACCTTTAATCCCAGCACTCAGGTGCATTTCCAAATCTAGCCTGGGTCTACATATCGAATTCCAGGCCAGGGAGGGTGAAATAGTGAAAAAGATCTCAAAACAATCACAACAACAACAAACCCCCAAAAGGACTTTAAAAAAAAATAAATAAATAAATAAAAAGCAAAGACAATTAGAATAAAATGAAAAATGAAATTCAACTTGAGAAAACCAAAGTAAATTGCCATAAACGAAATATTCACTAGAAATAGGATAAACAGGGGCTGGAGAGATGGCCTAGCGGTTAAGAGCGCCGACTGCTCTTGCAGAGGACCCGGGTTCGATCCCCAGCACCCACATGGCGGCCGAGAACCGTCTGAGACTCCAATTCCAGGAGAACTCCAGTTCCAGGGGAATCCGATACCCTCTTCTGACCTCCGCGGCGTTGCACGACACGGGTGCACAAACTTGCATGCAGACAGTACATTCATACACATACAGAAATAAATAAAATCAATAAAAAAAAAATAAAAAATAAATAAATAAAAAAATAGGATAAACAGATTTAACAAAAATGAGGATGAAAGAATCAAATGAATGAGGGTAACTTTGGAAAATAAGTGAAAAAAGTTTTGGGTTCTGTTTTGTGAGACAGGGTATTCCTGTTTGGTTAGGCTACTTTCAACCTCCTGGGCTCTCATACTCAGGCTGCTGCATAGCTGAATACCCATCTGAGAGACTGATCTTACCAGAAAGGATTACATAACAAGATGAGATGAAGAATGGGTTACTGACATAGAAAGACAAATAGACTAACATAAAAGACATAGACATAAACAGTACTTAGCAGCTTATCATAAATGGAGACGAGTGAGTTAATGCCTGTTGCTGACACAATATAATGGGAAAATGTTTAATTCCTATTATTTTCCATATGTAAAAATTAGGTGAGTAGACAGGAAAACAGTGAACATTTAGTGAAGCTGCAGATGTTCACTGCCACAACTTAATTCTACTTTATCATCCTAAAGGGACTCCTTTGTGTTAGAGGCACACAATAGTTAATGCCTATTATTCAGAGGAAACAATCCGAAAAAAATCAATTATCAGCTGGTTGCAGTTTGTATAAAATCAGAAGAATTTCTCTTGCTTAGCCCATAGTCCCACCTGTCACAAATAGAGCATTTTTTTCCTATAAAGGACCCTTTTTTTGGGAGATACACAGATTTGGCTTTTAATCAACTCTGAATCACTGAGTATTGGGAAATCTGTAATTCTTAGTAACTGTTAACTATTTTTTTAATACCAGCTTAACTTAATAAAAGAAAAAAAAAAGTTAAGCTGGTATACAGCTAACTAGAACTATCTTTGCCTTCCATTCTAACACCTGAAAGTTTCAGATGAAAGCAAAATAGTAAGAGGACACACAAAAATAGCTGCACTTAAGAGGTGAACTCCTTGAAGACACTATATACAACTTTATTTGAAATGGCTAGGATAATCATAAAATATTCAGTACATGAGAAACCTTTACCATAGAATTTTAGAATGTATTAAGCCCACCAAGGAAGCTACAATTCTGTACTTGCTAAAGAGGGTTTTATGTAATTTACTACTTTAACAAAAAATGGGGTAAAGTAGGCTATGAGACAACATACCTGGATCAGCTGCAGTGAAAGGAACACCATCAGATGTATAAAATGTTGGTTCATTCTAGGATAAATCAAAGTGATAAAAATACTCATTTCAGAATTAGTTTTCTAAAATCAAAGTCCATTACACAGTAAGACTGCATTGATCATCTGTACTTAACACTTTGCACGAATAAGCAAAACCTACCTAGCGGCCGTTCCATTTCACTGGGAATGCATATGGCTTTCAGATTTCCATTCGGTGTCTCACCTTGTAGCTCTAAGCCCTGCTGTCTAGTGTTTACTCTATCCCTGCTTGAAATGTGATTGAATATTGCTTTCTTCCTATCCTACCAGTTTTTAAAGAAACTAAGATTAGGGTTGAACCTTCTGTAGCTACTTTATGTGTGATGTCAGAAGGTACAGGGCTTTCTCTGGTACCCATTTTTACTTTTACTACTAGTACATGCAGAGTAAAATTGGAGAAGCAGAAATTTGGTTATTAATCCTCTTTGCTGACCCAAGCTCAAACTGTATCAATCTGCTTTGACAATGGATGGAACTTTCTCTAGTCCAGTCTTTTGCTGGAACATCTCTCATTTTACCTGATCTGCTGGCTCCTAATGCCATCTTAAGCCAATACAAAGTTGTTATTAGGCAATGGATTATAAAAATAGCTTTATGTAACACAAGTAACCTCCAAAAATGAATTCAAGTGGTAAGCAAAACTTTAATATTAAATACTGACATACCATAAAGTAGTTTGGATCATTTTCAGGTGTAGCTTCTCTGTATGTTGAAGTTGCATGGACTCTACCCCAGTTACTCGATCGGAGTTCTACAAGCTTTAAGAGCATCTGTTTTACATCTCTACAGATAAAAATAAAGAATGCATTAAACACGCATCCATTCTAAGTGCTGTCAGGCTCTAAAATACTTCCACTGACTGGAAAAAAACTCGATTTCACATATATACCTAATCCTTTAATTTTCTAGACATTTCCTATGATATAAATTCACTTTTTATTATTTTGAATTTTTCCTTTTGTTTGTTTGTTTTTGAGAAAGGGTCTCCCTTTCTCAAAAACAAACAGCTGTCCTAGAACTCACTCTGTAGACCAGGCTGGCCTTGAATTCACAAAGATCCACCTGCCTCTGCCTCCCGAGTGCTAGGATTAAAGGCATGCGCCACCACTTCCAGCTATTTTGACTTTTTAAGACCAGCCTTGAAATATGTTACACATAACTCTGAGTATGCAACTTTTAAAAAACAACTATATTTTACACATTTGTCTCTTACATTACTTACAGTAGTTTGTTACACAAGTACTGCTTGCATGTTCAAGTGTAAATCATTATTTTCAAAATGGAGTCATATCATAGGAAATTCTTAAAAATTTCAACTTTAAGCATAGCCAAACAATAATTACTAATGAGAAGCCATAGACAAAAATCTATAAAGAAAACTATTTCTGAAGATCAATTTGTAAGATTTCAATTATTCTAATGTATAAAGATTTTTAAAACTCCAAAGGGGGGGGGGTTTGAGAACTACTGGCTTCTTTTCCTACCTGCTGCAGTTTGCATCTAGGACAACATTTTCAATTCTCTGAATAATTTCTTCCATATCAGACTTTCCCTTTTCTTTCCAAGTATCTTCTAAAACTGACCCTGTCAACTAAAAAAGCAGGTGTCAGTAAAATAAGACAATAGAAGAGAAATTCGCAAAAAGTATTAGTAACAACTGAAACTTTTCCAACAAGATGAAATAAATGGTTATTTCTAATTATCCTGTCTACTGTCTAATATTCAAAGGTCTCTATACTTTCTCGAATGACTAGAAAATAAAGGAACACAGCAAAATTTCAATCATGGGTTTCATGTCAACGATTATGTTGGTATTCCTAAATGACTAAGGCTATTAAATTTTAATGACCACGTCACCCTTTAAAAAAATAAGGGCTGGAGAGATGACTCAGCAGTTAAAAGCACTGACTGTTCTTGCAGAGGACCCTGGTTCCATCCCTACCATTCGTATGGTGGCTAACAACCATCCATAACTCCATTTCCAGGGGCTACGACACCCTCTTCTGACCTCCACAGCCACTGCATGACATGGGTGCACTTAACATTACAGCCAATACACTCATGCACATAAAACAAAAACAAAACCACCACCAACACCAAAAAGGAACTGGACAGACAGCTCAGTGGTTAAGAGCACTGACTGTTCTTGCAGAGGACCTGGGGTTAGTTCCCAACACCCACATAGTAGCTAACAACCATCAGTAACTCTGGTTCCAGGGGATCCAATGCCTTCTTCTGACCTCCGTAGGGATTGCGCAACACAGGTGCACTTAAAATACATGCAGGTAATACTCATACATATAAAAACAAAAAATAAAAGCAAAAAAGACAAGTTCTGAATTTAAAAAATGAAAATATCAAGAAAAACATTAAAGGATACAGCTCAAAGTCACTAGCTGTGGACTGGAGTTCAATCCTCAGAATCCACATAAAAAAAAAAGCTAGACATTGCGCTCCCCATCTGTAATCCCAGCATTCCCACAGTTAGATGAGAGGCAACGACAGGAGAATGCCCAGAAACTTGCTGGCCAGTCAGCCTAGAATATGCAGTGCAGCAGAAGCAAGAATCAAGTCCCCAAAGTTGCCCTTTGACCTCCATATGTACTCTGATGCATGTGCGCATAGCATACACATATACACACATGCCCACAAATATGTATTTAAGGATATGAAAGGCTATTTACATAAAACAAATAGCTAATAAGTATGAAGGAATGCTTAAATTTACTACTGATCAAGTGAATGCAAACTATGGGAGGTTTTTTAATTCATCTGTGAGAAAACCAAACTGAAGCTAATATCACTGGAAGATGTGAAGACAGAAATATACTCATCACTACTAAAGAGTACACCCTGGCTCAGGATTTGGTAAGAAACTTTCATGTTAACTTGTCAATGCAAAGTACTTATGCTCACTGACCCTCCAAATCTGTTTAAGATTTAATCTACAAAAGTATCTAGAAGGGCTGGAGAGATTGCTCAGTGGTTAAGAGCACTGTCTGCTCTTGCAGAGAGCCCTGGTTCAATTCCCAGCATTCACATGGTCCTCTTCTGACCTAAAGATCAATCTGTAAAATTTCAATTATTCTAATGTATAAAGATTTTAAAAGCTCCAAAGCTTGAGGGGGAAGGGGGAAGCAATTGAAAACTACTGGCTTTTTTTCCTACCTGCTGCAGTTTGCATCTAGGACAACATTGTGCATTGCACGATGGGTCCACTTACATACATGCAGGCAATACACTCATACACACAAAACTTACATAGCATTACACAACGAGTGCACTTACATGCAGGCAAAAGACTTGTACACATAAAATAAAAATAAACAATCTTGAATTTGTTTACTACATGTATTTTTCTTCCTCTAAATTATAAATTATTTATGTGTATGAGTGTACTGTCTGCATGTAGGTTGGTGCACCTGTGTCATACAATGCCTCAGAGGTCAGAAGAGGGCGTTGAATTCCCCTGGAACTGGAGTTAAAGACAGTTCTTGGCCGCCATGTGGGTGCTGGGGATGGAACCAGGGTCCTCCGCCAGAGCAGCCGGCGCTCTTAACCGCTGAGCCATCTCTCCAGCCCCTAAATTATAAATTAAATAGGTCAAAGTTAAACTGAAGAGTATGGGCCAGCAGGATGGCTCTGCTGTTCAAGGTGCTTGATGTCAAGCCTGACAATGTGCATTTCATTTCCAGAACCCATCTGGAATGAGACCAGCCACCAAAAATTTTCTTCTGACCTTCATACACACAGACACATATGTGTGCACACATAAAATAAATGTAGGGCTGGAGAGATGGCCTAGCGGTTAAGAGCGCCGACCGCTCTTACAGAGGACACGGGTTCGATCCCCAGCACCCACATGGCGGCCGAGAACCGTCCGAAACTCCAGTTCCAGGGGAATCCGAGACCCTCTTCTGACCTCCGCGGCCTTGCACGACACGGGTGCACAAACTTGCATGCAGACAGTACATTCAAACACATACAGAAATAAATAAAATTAATAAAAAATTAAAAAAATAAAAAAAAATAAATGTAAAAAATAGTAAAACTGGAAGGAAGAAAATTATCTGGAGGTAGAGAGGAGACAGGGGTGAGCACAGGGGAATGAGGATAAGGAAGTTTAACAGCATATATAGAAAGATGCCAGAGTAAAACCCTGTTACTTTGTAGGCCTGTATTAAAGCATCTAAAAAAATAAAATAAAACTGACCTTTAGTAATTTTACTGCACAAATTAAGTTGTCATCCATGGGATTAGAGAAGAGAGCATTCAGTAATTCCCGAAGACCGACCTGAAGAATATCTGCCCTTGTTACCTGTCCGTTTGTTCCTTTGATCTTTTAGGAAAAAAGAAAAAAGCAAAATACTCAAATGTAATGCAGATAAATATATGGATGGCCTAAGAAGGCAGTGCCAAAATAAGTATCTCAGCTAAAACTACAGGAACACACAGTGGTAACATCAAATTAATTGCAATTGTTCTATATATAAGACCCCTAATAAAACTTAACTATCCATCACACAAAATATGGTCATGGAGATCTAAGTCCACTTTGATAATACTGCTTCGCTAAGTATGCCCTAATTTAAGCTACCATTTTCTTTCAATTTCCCAAGTATTCTATTCTTCTTCTACACTATTTAATTTTTTTTTTTTTTAGTATTAGAGTAGCTAGAGGAATTTTATATATAGGAATATGCCTTATCTTAATACTCCCTGCAGACCTAGCGGCATTGTTATTTTCACATGGAAAATGTTAAATGGCAGTCTAAACATGACTTCATTTAAGGCACATTTAAATTTGTGCTCTTATATAAATAAAAGTCAGAAAAAAAACTGCATATGATTTTTTAAAAAGTCATCCTCATGGTTAATATAAAAAACAAGTTTGGCACTAAATTGAGGTGTGGTGGCGCACATCTATAATCAGGAGACTAAGGCAGGAGGGCTGTCCCAAGTTTGTTGTCAGCCTGGCCTACAGAGTAAGATTATTAAATCTGTCTCATACCCCACAGCAAAACAAAACAGCAACAACAAAACATAAAACAACAAAACAACCCTACAAGAAGTAAACAAATAAACCCAAACCAAACCAAACTAGTCCAGTACCAGATCTTATAAATATACTGGAGGTGATACACATTGATGTTGGACTCATCTGTCTCCTGGTGTTTATGATGGGATGGTGCTTATGATAATAAACTCTCAAATACAGGTTTAAAAAGATTAACTATATAGCTGAATTCACTAATATACAAATAAGCAAAGCCATTAAATAATATTCAGCATTTATGTTATCTACTAACAAGCATATACTCAAGTATACCACCTAAATTTACAAACATGTTGAACTGTAAACTGTATAAATACATGTTTTGTAGAAGGCTGATACATAAAATCAAACAAAGAACTATTGGGGGGGTTGAGAGGACTGGAGAAGAACACAAACTTTAGGAGAATTTCATGATCTTTGTTGTACAAGACAAAAAAATTTTTTTTTAATTTTATTTATTTTTTCGTCTTTCCGAGACAGAGTCTCCCTGTAGCCCCAGCTGTCCTGGAACTCACTCTGTAGATCAGGCTGGCCTTGAACTCACAAAGATCCACCCGCCTCTGCCTCCTGAGTGCTAGGATTAAAGGCATGCACCACCACGCCCAGCTTAATTTTATTTTTTACATGTATGAATGTACTGTCTGCATGTAGGTTTGTGCACCCGTGTTGTGCAATGCTGCGGATTCCCCTGGAACTGGAGTTACAGACGGTTCTCAGCCGCCATGTGGGTGCTGGGGATCAAACCCAGGTCCTCTGCAAAAGCAGTTGGTGCTCTTAACCGCTGAGCCATCTCTCCAGCCTCAAGACAAAAATTATAAAAAAATATACAAAGCAATGGTTAAAACTGCTTGGTTTGGCTACTCCATAATGTACATTATGTACACATACTACATATATAAAACATGCTGTACACAAATATTTTTAATTCTTTAAAAAATTTGGGCCGGGGGTGGTGGCGCACACCTTTAATCCTAGCACTTGGGAGGCAGAGGCAGGCGGATCTTTGTGAGTTCAAGGCGAGCCTGGTCTACAGAGTGAGTTCCAGGACAGCTGGGACTACAGGGACACCCTGTCTTGAAAAGACCAAAAAAAAAAAGTTGGATGAATTAGGATATAATGCTAAATGTATTAGTATTTGTGATGCAAGAACTCAAGAGGTTTTACTGTCTTATCTCTCAGCAGCTGAAAAATACATGTGAACAGCTTCCTCAGAGTAAAAGGAATTTTAAAAGCTCAGTTATGATTTCATAACATCCTGTGCCCAAGCAAAAAAATGTTCCATCACAATATAATCAGATATTAGTTTTTTCTTGGGGCTGGAGAGATGGCCTAGCGGTTAAGAGTGCCGACTGCTCTTGCAGAGAACCCCAGGGTTCAATCCCCAGCACCCACATGGCGGCTGAAAACCGTCTTTAACTCCAGTTCCAGGGGAATTCGATGCCCTCTTCTGAACTCCACGGCATTGCATGACACGAGTGTGCCAACATATACGCAGACAGTACATTCATGCACATAAAAAATAAAATTTAAAAAAAAAAAAAAAAAAAAAGAAAAAAGTTTTTTCTCTCTAATTCCTCTTCTTTTGTTTCACTCTGACAGGCTCTTATATGTAGCTCAGGATAGCCTAAAACTCATGATCTCTCCCAAGTGTTGGGATTACAGGCAATTATCACCTGGCACAGTTCAAGTCACCATTTTAATTTTCACTTGTAAAAGTAAAATGGGAAGACTTAGGAGACAGAGGGAGGTGGCTCTTTGTGAGTTCAGGCCAGCCTGGTCTACAGAGTGAATTCCAGGACAGGTAGGGCTACAGGGAGACCCTATCTTGAAAAGAAAAAAAAAAAAGTAAAACGGGAAGAAAAATTGAAAGCAATTAATGTGTTCAAACCTTTTTAGTACTTAACAAATAAGTCTTCTCACCTCTAGGTTAAGATAAAGTTCTCCCAGAAATAGTACAAATGCATGAAACCGTTTTCGAGTCACTTCATCCCCTTTTGCAGCTTGATCTTTAATTTCATATTCGGTTCGACATCTAATGAAATAAAGACATTTTTTATAATCTCACATTGCTTTGTCTTTTTAAACAAATAAGATGGCCATTTGTCAGTTCAGTTACCCACAGCAACAGAAGCAAGCACAATGACTCAGTGACTAAGCTTTCTATAATAAAGTGTTACCATTTACTATATAGATATTTACCATTTCAAGCTAATACTGTAATTATATGAAAAAGACAGGACTAGGACTAGGTGAAACAAAACTACCACATCAAGTTGTAATTCTAGCAATAAAAACAAGAAAAGGCCTCATCTTGTACTGTATAGGTTTTTTGTTAAGAAACCACTGCTTTTATCCATCTCTAAAGTTTTTTTTTTTTTAAATGATGTATGTGTGGGTGTCTCTTAAGCCAGAAAAAAATAAATCTGAAATTTTTATTTGACTCTGATACTAGAAATTCAATCTATTCATAGTAGGCAACATTGAGCTTATATCCCCAGCCTTTTTTTTTTTTTTTGAGACAGAGTTTCCTAAGTTGTCCAGACTGCCCTCGAAGTCGCTTTGTGGCTCAGGCAAGTATTGAACCCATGATGCTCCTGTTCTACCTTCCCAGAGTCTGGGATCTGATTCATGTACCATCATACCCAACTCAGTTCATTACTTTTTCTCTCTCCTTTTTTTTGGTGTTTTTGAGACAGGGTCTCCCTCTAGCCCCAGCTGTCCTGGAACTCACTATGTAGACCAGGCTGGCCTTGAACTCAGAGAGAGAGATCCACCTGTCTCTGCCTCCCAAGTGCTAAGAAAAGGCCCAGAATGTTTATTTTTTGAAATATGGTCAGCCTCACTTATGTAGCCCTGGCTGGCCTGGAACTCCCTAAGTAGATTATAGACCAGGCTGGTCTTGAACTTAACATGTTGAGCCTGTCTCTGCTTCCTGAGTCCTGGGATTAAAGACTTATACTATTGTACTTGACTATGTATACACTTCTAAATAAGGTAGAACTGTGCTATTTTCCACTTGTTATATCGTTAGCACTTCTCCAAATCAGTGTCTTTAATAAGAGCACCGTAAAATTGCACACAGTAGTAACCAATGAAAGAAAATTCAAAGAATGGTTTTCAGCAATGTCCATACAACAATATAATCATGTAGGAGACCTTTAATAAAAATCATATCCAGTTTCAACCTCAGCCTAATCACACCAGTTTGTAAGGTGGGGGCAGCATCTAAGACCCACTTAATAAACATCTAGGTAACTAGAAGGCATAGCCAGGAGCCAGTCCTTTCTGGCATCCTCCCTCCTATGAGTACTCTACACACACTGTCAAGAAGCTATAATTTGTATTTCTTTAATTATAGATAAGCATAGTTAAATAAAAAAAAAAAATTGAAGCTGGGCGTGGTGGCGCACGCCTTTAATCCTAGCACTTGGGAGGCAGAGGCAGGCAGATCTTTGTGAGTTCAAGGCCAGCCTGGTCTACAGAGCAAGTTCCAGGCCAGCTGGGGCTACAGGGAGACCCTGTCTTGAAAAGACAAAAAAAAAACAAAACTGTTATTTTTATTTTCAAAATACTTGTCCAGAACCATTCCAAATATCTTTGTTAAGATACTAGACTTTTTTGCTGGGCATGGTGGTGCACGCCTTTAACCCTAGCACTCAGGAGGCAGAGGCAGGCGGATCTTTGTGAGTTCAGGGCCAGCCTGGTCTACAGAGCTGGGGCTACAGGAAGACCCTGTTCTGAAAAGACAAAAAAAAAAAAAAGATGCTAGACTTTTTCATATTCATTCTTAGAGATTTCATTTAATACTAAATAAGAGTTCATGGCATGTGTTTTAATTTTTTTTACTTTGTACACTTTTAGACATTCTTCCGAATGTTATAATCTACATGTAACTAAATTTTCTAATCTAAGTTTATAGTCTATGGGTATATCGTGATTAAAATAGCTTTGCCAACCCAAGATTTTTGTTTGTCAATAATTTCCCATATTTGTTTCACCTTCAGCTTTGATAGGCTTAGAACCAAATTTGGTACAGGGCAGGAGCCCATCTCCTTTTCTCTTTCCCTGAAAGGCACTTGTACTATTGGCACAATTTACCTTTACCTCTAGATCTGAAGTACCACCTTTGTCAAAAGTTTAACTTTTGGAGTATCACTGGGTTTTAGCCTTAGAATTTTTACTCAAATATTTTGTAACCATTAGTTTTTGGGGGGGTGTACATGCAAACTCAGGCACCTGCATTAGAAAGTGAACTCAAGGCCTTCCACTAATAATCACTGTAGCCCTGAACTATATCACCACTCCTGCAGGTAGTATATTTAAAGGATTAATGGACAAGTGAAGAAAATTAATTTCCTTAGATTAGTTCATGAATTCAATGCTATCTCCTAAGTATTAATGCCAACGTTTATAATTCAAAGACTAATTCTACATTGTACCAAAGTGCACAGCAAAGACAACACAAGAATGGAGAACTACCTAGATCAAATATTAAAACATTAGCACTCTTATAAAATGACTATTCTAAGGCAATTGAAAGGTGGAAGGAATATAATGAAAAAAAAAATATCTGGATTTAGAATCCGATTTAAAACCCAGTTTAGGTGGTAGTTCAAATCAAGTAAGAAAAAAAAATGTATTATTTTTATTCTTAAATTCTCAAATGTAAAGTACTCAAAAATACATAAGTAACCATTTTGATGATCTTGGGAAAAACCTTTCTAAATCCAGAACCAAAAGCAAAGACCATTATAGGAAAAAATGACATTTTTTACCCTAACGCTTGAACATTTTAGAAATGAGAATGGTCTGTCCTATACACTTCTGAAATTTTATGTTAAAAGGTCATTACAAAACACGAATCGTCAAAATCTATTATGTGTAATTTTATATTCACACTGACCTTTGAAGTAGCAATTGGCGGAAGTTGCCACTCTGTGGGCTAATTGTCAGATGGTGGGACAGGTAATTACACAGGCGTGCTCCCATATAGGAGAAATTTGGAATAGACGTAGCCTTTTAAAAAGAAAAGTTTGGTATGACACTGATATATCATTATCAATGCAGCTTAAATTTAGTTATTACATACAATATATAAACACTTAAGTGCTAAAAGGCTGTTATCACTCAAGAGTTTCCTACTTCCTTATTTGTACTTAATTTTACTTTATAGACAACCACTTGCAGTCCTTTCAATGAAAAGGTTTTAGCCTCTGTAACTCTTGTATCATGAATTTTCAGTTTAAATGTTACTTCTTACTGGTTTCCAACAGTGGAAAATAAAATTTAAAAAAAAAATCTTATTTTCATGTTTATGAATGTACTGTCTGCATGCAGGTTTGTGCACCCGTGTCGTGCAATGCTGAGGTCAGAAGAGGGCATCAGATTCCCTTGGAACTGGAGTTAAAAACAGTTTTCAGCTGCCATGTGGGTGCTGGGGATAGAACCCAGGGCCTCTGCGAGAGCAGTCAGTGCTCTTAACCGCTAGGCCATCTCTCCTGCCCCGTAAAATAAGATTTTTAAGCCACCTCCTTAAAACTATCCCAATCTTCCATTTCACATTCTCTCCACTGACAATAGATTTCTCGGTGTTTTGAATTTATTTTTATGTGTATGAGTATTATGCCTGCATGTGTTTAAGTACACCCCTGTTGTACAGTGCCCACAGAGGACAGAAGAGGGCAGGTCCCCTGGAACTGGAGTTATGGGTGGTTGTTAGCTGCCATGTGGGTCCTGTGATTTGAACCCAGTGTTATGCAAGAACAGCCAGTGCTCTTACCTGTTGAGCCATCTGTCCAGCTGCTCCATGTTTCTGTTTTTTAATTAAGACAGGGTCTTAGTTTATATAGCCCAGGCCAGCATCAAATTCACTATGTAGCCTAGGCTAGCCTCAAACTCATCATCATCTAGTCTCTGGCTTCTTAGTTCTACAATATGATTGTACCGTTTTATTTTTATGAAAAATAAAACATGTAGCTGAAATAGACATTTTACTTTTTGAAAAACTGAAAAGACTTAGTCTTAGTCTTTTCTCCTTGTTTTGTTTTTTATATCCTCATGTCCCTAAACTTGTAAATATGTTGTCTTGTCAAGCACAGGAAAAAAGCTCAACTTACTAGAGAAATCTTCCCTAGAGAAACTTATTCCAATGAAGGCTGGCTGCACTAGGCCTGCTATGTATGGCTCTTGTCTTAGGATCTTCTTTTAGCACATGGATGACTGATTCACTTAGCCTCTCCAGCAGAATTACCATTCCTTGGTTCCCATGTCTTTGCCTTTGGCTTACTCTTTTTGTTGGACACACCTTTTTCTAACTTCTTGTGCCTTTTTTTCTTTTTTTCCTTTATTATTTTTCTCAGAGCTGAGTACTAAACCTAGGGCCTTTGTGCTCTGTCACTGAGCTAAGCCTCAACCCCTCTTTTTTGTTTGGTGTGTGTGTATTTTCGAGACAGGGTCTCCCTTTTAGTCTCGGCTGGCCTGGAGCTTGCTCTATAGACCAGGCTGGCCTTGATCTCATTAAAGGCGTGCGCCACCACGCCCGGCCCAACCCCCTTTTAACCTTGTGATAAAGGTTACAATAAAATGTCAAACTGGCTAACAAGTGAAAAATATCTATGGAGTATTGATTTTTTTAGGCTGTCAACCTTTTTAACCTCATTCCAACCTTTTTTCTAGAGCTTTTTGGATAATCTGCACTGTATTATCAGGGTGTTTCTCATCTTTCGCACTGATATGGAGTTCAACTTTAGACTTACCAGGTTAGTTACCAACTCACTCATTCATTACTTTTTAGTATTCAAAATTGGGTTTTTAATTTTTTCTGTCCATCTTTGTTCTTATGTGCCAGTGCCTTTTAAAAATTCTCATACTTGCTTTAGAGGTGGTTAAGGAATGGAGTTAAAGTTAAATGTATGTGCATTCTGCCAACTTATAACTCTTTTTTTGTTGGCTGTTCTGACTAGATTCATAAGTTACTTCAAGAAAACTCACTTCCAGAATATATAAACTACTCAAAAAACAAAGAAAAAAGAAACAAATGCCCCACTCAATAGATGGAGCAAAGAACTGAACAGAGACTTCACAAGTGAGGAATTAGAGATGGCTGAGAAACACCTTAAGAAGTGTTCAACATCACTAATCATTAAGGAAATGCAAATCAAAACCACTTTAAGATATCATCTTACTCCAATAAGACTGGCTAGGATCAGGCTGGAGAGATAGCCTAGTGGTTAAGAGCACCAACCACTGCGTCTTACAGAGGCCTGGTTCAATTCCCCAGCACCGACCACATGGCGGCTGAGAAACTGTCTGTAACTCCAATTCCAGGAGAACTCCATATCAAGGGGAATCTGAACCCCTCTTCTGACCTCCACAAGCATTGCACGACACGGTGCACAAACCTACAAGCAGACAGTACATTCAGTACACACTAAAAATAAATAAATTAAAAAAAAAAAGAACAGCTAGAAAGACAAATGATAACCAAAGGGCTGGAGAGTATGGGAAGTTCTGCTGGTGGGAATGTAAAATCATACAAACACTATGCAGTGTGGGAACCTTGATAGACAGCTGCCACCAGCCATACCCTACTGGGGCATAGTCTCAGACTCACCACCACCGTTTTCACAGCTGCTTATTTCAGCTTAAAGAGGGAGATGCCTCAATTGATGAGTTGATAGAGAAAATTGGTACATCTACACAATGGAGTTCTATGCAGCGGTAAAGAAAGACGAAATCACAAAATTTGTAGGAAAATGGATAGAACCAGAAAAATTTATAACAAAGGGAATTAACACAGACTCAGAAAAAAAAAAAAAAAAAAAAAACCCTCATCTGTGGATGCTAGTCCAATAACTTTTGTAAGTAAATATGTGTAGGGCCCTGAGGTTTGGTCAAAAGAGTTGGGCATGATCATATTGGGAAAAACAGCAACAACCAGAAAGGACTTGCATCGAAGAACTGACTGAAAACAGTGAACTTCTCGCTCAAAACAGTCAACTTTCATGATGAATATTGAGAAAGACTGAAGATACGAGATGAAAAATATGTTTGGCGAATGCATGAGCTCTGGAGGGGTGCGGGGGGTGGGGGAACACGGGTCTAGATTTGTTAAATAAAAAAATTTATGTGGAATAATAAAAGCAAAAAAAAAAAAAAAAAAAAAAAGCCAAAGTTCAACCAAGCTATTGGTAAACCTGTGCATCCAATCATTGAATCACTCGCCACAAAAATGTCAAAACCTTAATAAAGAGTATGTAAAGAATTGATGTTGAGACAAGTCATACAAATAGTTACTCTGTAGCTCAAGGTAGTCTGGAACTTGCTAGGTAGACCAGTTTGGCCTTGAACTTGTGGCATTCTTCTGCCTCAAGTGTTAGAATTATAGGCATGGGCACCACACCTGGCTCATATAGTCTACTGGATATCACAAATGAAAGATAAATCAAGAAAGTAGGGGTGGGGCAAGGCAGTACATTTTCCCATTTCTTTTCATATTCCATTTCAATCCATTTAGGGGCAGAAAATAGGAACTAGGGTTCCTGAACACAGCATTCCATCTTCCTAAAATCTCAGGCACAGAGGGGCTGGAAAGATGGCTCGGTGGTTAAGAACTGGCTCCTCCCACAGAAGACCCAGGTTTGGTTTCCAGCACTCACACGGTAGCTAACAACTGTTGGTAAACTCCAATTCCAGGGGTATTTGATGTCCTCTGTCCTTCACAGGCACTGCATGAGATAGTGCACTTACATATAGGCAATAAACCCATAAACTTAAAATTTAGGGCCTAGTAACCAGAGTAATATAGAAAAGTAGCCAAATGACACATTAGATAAGGTAACAATCATGTTTACTATTATACTGTTCTGTGTGTGTGTGTGTGTTTGAGACAGAATCTCCCTGTAGCCCCTGCCTTTGCCTCCAAAGTGCTAGGATTAAAGGTGTGCGCCACCACACCTGGCTTAAGACGGTTCTTAGCCGCCATGTGGGTGCTGGGAATCAAACCCGGGTCCTCTGCAAGAGCAGTTGGTGCTCTTATGAGCCATCTCTCCAGCCCCTCCATATATTCTTAATTTGAGTTTTTCCTTCAGCAGTGACTTACAAAAGACTGCAATTTATATTTCTGTTCATCTACTGTTTTTAGCCAGTCCCACACTGATGCTAAAAGTTTTGTCTTCAAAAGCCAGTGCCGGGAGCTGGAGAGATGGCTCTGCAGTTAAGGGCACTGATTGCTCTTGCAGGGGTGGCAGGTTTGATTCCCACCACCCATGTGGGGGCTAACAATTGTCTATTAACTCCAACTCCAGGAGATCTAACACCTTCTTCTGACCTCCACAGGCATCCCACAACATGGGTCAGTCATTTACACACATGCAGGTAATATATTCTTACACATCAAATAGTAAAAAAATATTTTTAAAAAAGCCAGTGCTGTTATAGTCTGTTTCCTATTTTCTTGTTTGTGATCTGAAGCAATGAAATCTCTGTAGTGCTAGGAGGGCTCCTTCTGCTTTGTGGATTAAATTGTGCACATGATGATTTGTCTGAGATTGTTGACTTCTGGCTCCATGTCAAAATTACAACACCTTACATGAACAAGCTACGTGAATTAATTGTTTTATCCAGAGACTGACTACTCTGTGAGCAGAATCCTGCCTGACTTCTTAAGAGTTCATTTAACCTCTTTCTGCTTATGGGAACAGGAAATATATTCAAGATATAGTACATTTTCATTAAAGTTCAATCTCTTATGTGCCAGTTTTATATATCAGTGCTTATATTCCAATATCATGCTTTGTTCAAAGTTTAAATTCACCCTTCATTGAACTTTCAGTGAGAATGCCCCACATCCGAAGACAGTAACAGTTCATTTAGGGAAACAACTCAGGGTCCACTGGGAATGAAAAACTTGACATGATCCCAAGTGCAAAATCTGGAAAACCAACCAGGGCTGTTATTCAAGAACACTGGTTCCTTTGTTGGACTAATTTTTCTTTAGAGCTAAGTGGAGAATTAAGCTATATAAATATGGATTAGAGCAGCCTTAATAACCTTGATACTAACTACCTGAGGATGACAGTATCTCTTAGATATTGGATAAATATTTATAGATATTATCCTTTATTTTCTTTTTTTGACAGGGTCTTCCTAGTCCCATCCCTCCTGGAACTCACTATATAGATAGACCAGGGTGGCCTCAATCTTACAAAGATCTGCCTACCTCTCTCTGCCTCTGCCCCACCATATCTGGCATCTTTTACTTTTATTTTGATATTTTTGAGACAGGGTCTCCCTTTAGTACCAGCTAGCCTGGAGCTCGCTCTGTCAACCAGGCTGCCTCTGCCTCCCTAGTGCTGGGATTAAAGGCATGCGCCACCATGCCTGCCATCTTTTACTTTTTTAATGTTCTTAAAATGACCGTATTCTTCTGTGCATGCTTAACTCTTTGGTTATGGTAAAAAGGAGCTTTCTCAAACTTTTAAAATTCTAACAAAGGAAATTTTTTTATAAAATTAAGTTCTGGAAAAAAGGCCAGTGCTGTTTGTGCACTGTAATTTACACCCTTAAAATAGCATTAATGTGACACTTGCTAATACACTATGATGAAAAGTGAAAGCTGCATGATATAGAAATAGCAACTGATAGTCTTTCAAGGAATTAGGATATAAATCCTTAAAGTTTAAGAGAGGGTAGACATGGTGGCTCATCTCCACAATCCTAGTACTTGGGAGGCTGAAACATGATTGCTATGAGCTGGAGGCCAGCCTATCTAGACCATCTCACAAACAATAAAGACAGGAAGAAATGTAAAGACTGGAGATTAAACCATTTTGCAGTGTGGAGGAAAACATTATATATAAGTATGTATATATAAATCCCATCCATGGTGCTAGGGCCTGGACCCAGTGCCCTTCTTGCCTAGCAAGCACTCTGCCACTGGGCTAAATCCCCAAATCCCAGTCTGGCTTTTTTAAAAACATTCATTCGTAGCTGGGCATGGTGGCACACGCCTTTAATCCTAGCACTTGGGAGGCAGAGGCAGGCAGATCTTTGTGAGTTCAAGGCCAGCCTGGTCTACAGAGTGAGTTCCAGGACAGCTGGGGCTACAGGGAGACCGCTCGTCTCAAAAAAAAAAAAAAAAAAAAAAAAAAAAAAAAAAAAGTAAAAAACATTCATTCATAAGGTAAGAAATTTCTCTCATGACTCTTTTCTCCCTTCTCTAAACATCTTCTATAGTTTAACGTAAAGGAAAAACAAACAACCCAATCTGTTTTGTTCGCATTAGTTTCAGATGCTACAAAATAGAGGAGATGGAAGGGAAAAGGTGTGATTCTTATAGATTTCCTTTAAGAGCCCAAATCTTCTGTACTACTGCTAGTCTGTATGAGAATAGATAGTCTTGGCTATAGTCAACATATTGCCTCTACACAGCTGTGGTTATGTAGATCAATTGACAATTGCCCTGATTCTAGCCTTAGACCTTGTGGTGGTTTGAATGAGTGTCCCCCATAGGCTTTAAGTATTCAGACATTTTGTCTCCAGTTGGTGGCACTGTTCTTGGAGGTCTTAGAAGTTGTGGCCATGCTAGAGGAAGTACCTCATTGGGGACAGGCTTAGTGAGTTTAACAAGCCTTGTGGTCTCCAGTCTCTCTGTGTCTCTGTCTCTGTCTCTGTCTCTGTCTCTCTCTCTGCTTCCTGTGCTCATTTGAGAGATGTGACCCTCGGCTTGCTGCTCCAGCCCTGGCTACCATGCTTCCCACCACAATGGACTCTGATTCCCTGGAATCAGAGCTAAAATAAACTCTTCCTTTTATAAGTTCCCTTGCTCGTGGTGGTTTTATCACAGCAACAGAAAAGTGACTAATACAGACCTCTAACTTCAAAGCTCAGACTTCAAAGCTCCTATTAAACAGAAAGTTTTATGTGTGGAGTCAAGGAAAGAGGAATCTCGCCCCACTCAGAGTAATCACCATTTTGGGTCTTTAAGGAGCTAATCAGATCATCCTCCCAGGCCCACAAGAAATCTACCTACCTGTTGGTAGATGAGTTCTACAAGTTCTTGCAAAGCATCATCTGTTGTAACCCATCCATTCAAAGTTTCTGCAAACTGTTCAATTTCTGTTTCAAAACTGCCAGGCTGCTCTGTAAGATGATTCAGAAAGTCCTGGACATATTCTGATAGAGTGGGGTAATCCTCACAACCATCCTCATAGGAGTCCTATAATTCAAACATTAAAACAAAGCAGAACAAAATAATTTAATCCACGCAACTAGCAGAACAAGGCACCTCTAACACAAATGCTTTTTGTTTAAGGATCTCTCATGTAACTTTAAAGAACCTAACAAATCTTAAACCCAGTAACCTATTCTTTCTTGCCTAACTGAAGTGTTAATAAAAAGGGCTCCATTTAGCCAGACAAAGAATTGCCTTTTCAATTGTCGCAAATTTACAATATGGCTGAGAAAGCTTAATTTCATTATAACAATATAAAAAGAATCTATCTACAGATTTTGCATTAGAACTGTGGGCAAAAAAAATGGACCAGGTATATAGAAACCAGTTCTGTGTGGGGAGATATATATATATATATATATTATACTATATATATATTTTTTCTTTTTTTTTTTCATCTTTTTGAGACAGGGTCTCTTTGTAGCCCCAGCTATCCTGGAACACACTCTGTAGACTAGGCTGGTCTAGAACTCAGAGATCCGCCTGCCTCTGCCTCCCAAGTGCTGGAATTAAAGGCATGCGCCACCGCACCCGGCTCACTATTCTGTATATTCTTATAGATGTCTGACAGTGTTGATACTAAACAGAAAAGCCCAGTGGGCTTTGTCATCTATTTGCTAATTCCTAAGGACAAGAAAACACATTTAACTGCTTAGAATAAAATGACATCCCAATGTAAATGGCAGACTTTCTGGCTGCTATTCATCTATGACAGGAAATATTCCATTTTTGGTAGCTGACAAACTTATAAAATTTTTAAAGTTTTTACTTAATGTGTATTAGTGTTATGCCTGCATGTAAGTGCACCCATGCCACCACAGAAATCAGAATAGGGTGTCATATTCCCTGAAACTGGAGTTATGATGGTTGTTAGCTGCCATGTGGGTGCTGGGATTCAAACCTGGGTCATCTGTAAAAGCAGCCAGTGCTGCTAACCACTGAGACATCTCTCTAGCCTGACAACATTATAATTAATGAGTCTGAGAGAAGAATTATGTAAAAGCTATCAGGCTAGAACAGCATCTTTCTTGCTCCTATCACCTGAAAAACTATCTAGAGCATGCTAAAGAAAGCATACAACAAAATTTGCAAATAACTTTTTCTTTTTAAAAAAAAGGGGGGGGGACTTGGGGACTGGAGAGATAGCTCAGTGATTAAGAGAACTGGTTGCTCTTGCTAAGGATAGAGTTCAGTTCCCAGTACCCACATAGAGACTACTATGTATAACTCTAATTCCGGGCATCAGATGCCCTCTTTTGGCCTCCACAGGTATTGCATGCACTTGGTGCATTTATATGCAGGCAAAACACTCTTATACATAAAAATAAAGAAAAAAAAAAAAGACTTATTTGCACAGGCCTAACATTTCTGGAAAGACATAATATTTAAATCTAGAGTGAAAAAAATGTTTGTATTACAAATACTGCCACTTTATTACAAAGTTGTGAAACCAGCTAAGCATAACCACAATCATTATTAACATATTTAACCACTTACATGTGTGAAATTTTATAACTAAAACCAAGTTTTTGGTATATATTGATAACTTCATTGATTTAAAGAACTCTAACTTGTTAATGACAATGACAAGAAGAAAGGCAAGTCTGAAAGTACCAGCTGAAGCTACTAAATTTTTAATCAAATGTCATTCATTGTGGTAAAAAGGTAGTTTAAGGGATGGAGAGATGGCTCAGCAGTTAAGAGCACTGTCTTTTTTTGAGGGGGGTATTTTTGAGACAGGGTCTCCCTTTTAGTCCCAGTTGGTCTGGAGCTCCCTCTGTAGACCAGGCTGGCCTTGAACTCAGAGAGATCCACCTGCCTCTGCCTCCCTAGTGCTGGGATTAAAAGCATGCGTCACCATGCGAGCACTGGCTATTCTTGCAAAAGATTCAGGTTTGAATCCCAGTACCCAACAGTCATCCATAACCCCAGTTCCAGGGGATCCAACACCCTCTTCTGCACAACACAGGTGTACTTACACACATGCAGGCATTAACAGTCATACACATAAAAAAGTTTTAAAAAGGCAGTTTAGAATATCCAATTTCAGTCTTTATATTATAAAGTCAACAGAACTCAATAAAACTGAAGTCAATAAAAGTAGAGCTGTCTTTAATATAGCAGAGAGGACAAGATCCAGAACTACCATTTTAAACTGGATTAGTTCTCTAACACAATTTTTTTTTGCAATGTAGTCCTGTCTTCAATGTGGAGTCAACTGGCTTCGCACTGAAGAATATTTTTTCAAGGTTTATTTTTCTGAATTCTGTGGCAGAGATTATGAGATGGCTCAGCGATTAAGAGCACTGACTGCTCTTGCAGAGGACCTGGGTTTGATTCCCAGCACCCACATGGTGGCTAAGAATTTTAAGCTTGGCATGGTGGTTCATGCCTTTAATCTAGCACTCAGTAGGCAGAGGCAGGCAGATCTCTGAGTTCAAGGCCAACCTGATCTTCAGAGTGAGTTCTAGGCCAGCTGGGGCTATAGGGAGACCCTGTCTCAAAACAACAAAAAAGAAAATATGCCGTGTGTGTGTGTGTGTGTGTGTGTGTGTGTGTGTGTGTGTGTTTGTGTTTGAGACAGGGTCTCCCTGTAGCCCCAGCTGTCTGGAAACTCACTCTGTAGACCAGGCTGGCCTTGAACTCACAGAGATCCGCCTGCCTCTGCCACCCGAGTGCTAGGATTAAAGGCGCGCCTGGCTGAAAATACACCTTTCATAGTAGGTATTTTACACGCATTGCCAAGAGTTCAGAATGGTGCTGGGAGAGGAAACTGATCAGATACTCATGGTTAAGACTATGTATGTTAGCTGAATTGGACCAAGAAAAAGTTAGAGTAGTCAACATATCACAAGGTTTGGGTTTTTTGTTGTTCTTGCTGCTGTTGTTGTCTAAACCCGTTAGAAAGTAAAGAGCTACAAAAGAATTCCCATTTATGCCTGAGTTTAAATGTGAGATCCTCAGGAACTAAAGAAACAGGAACAAAGCCTGGAGCTCTGAAGAATAAGATTTGAAGGTTATTAGCACATAGGAAGAAGAGTATTAGACTGATCTTGACTTATCAGGAACAGATAGGATTTAGAGAGGTAATAAAATAAAATGGAAAAGCATAGAACCTTAGAGATTATAATTTGAGAAGAAAAAAGAATGATATTCAAATTGAGATCATAGACAAATACCACCACAGAAGTCAAGGGATATCTAAGTGAGAAGTGATGCTCATAGTACAGTATCAAATTCATAGGCTGAAATATAGAGGAGAGAGTTGTATAGTGTTGAAGTAAAGGAGATTAAGCATAGAGAAAAATTAGAAAATTAGTGGAGAGAGTTGTATAGTGTTGAAGTAAAGGAGACTAAGCATAGAGAAAAATTAGAAAATTAGTGTATTATGTATTAAATACACAGCTCTAAAAAAATATAAAATAATCTTTGTGAGTTCAAGGCCAGCCTGGTCTCCAGAGTGAGTTCCAGGACAGCTGGGGCTACAGGGAGACCCTGTCTCGAAAAGACCAAAAAAAAAAAAAAAAAAAAAAATATAAAATACCTTTAAAGACCATGAAAGGTAACTTTGACACCTCACAGGTACTTTAAGTTATTGTATTCATCGACTATATGTTTAGGGTCCAAGATGAAGGTAGAAAGACAACAGATTTAAGAAGTCAGATGAGGGGCTGGAGAGATAGCCTAGCGGTTAAGAGCACCAACTGCTCTTGCAGAGGACCCGGGTTCGATTCCCAGCACCCACATGGCGGCTAAGAACCGTCTGTAACTCCAATTCCAGAACTCCAGTTCCAGGGGAATCCGAGACCCTCTTCTGACCTCCGTGGCACTGCTCGACACAGGTGCACAAACCTACATGCAGACAGTACATTCATACACATACAAAAATAAAATAAAATAGGGGCTGGAGAGATGGCCTAGCGGTTAAGAGCGCTGACCGCTCTTACAGAGGACCCGGGTTCGATCCCCAGCACCCACATGGCGGCCGAGAACCGTCTGAAACTCCAATTCCAGGAGAACTCCAGTTCCAGGGGAATCCGACACCCTCTTCTGACCTCCGCGGCATTGCACGACACGGGTGCACAGACTTGCATGCAGACAGTACATTCATACACATACGGAAATAAATAAAATTAATAAAAAAAAAAATTAAAAAAAATAAAATAAAATAAAATAAAAAAAGAAGTCAGATGAGGGGCTGGAGAGATGGCTCAGCAGTTAAGAGCACCAACTCTTCTTGCAGATGACCCAGGTTCAATTCCTAGCACCCACGTGGTGGCTAAGAACTATCTTTAAGCTGGGCGTGGTGGCACACACTTTTAATCCTAGCATGGGGAGGCAGAGGCAGGAGGATCTCTTGAGTTCAAGGCTAGCCTGGTCTACAGAGTGAGTTCCAGGCCAGCTGGGGCTATAGGGAGACCCTGTCTCCAAAAGGACTATTCCCCCCCCCCCAAGAGAAGTCAGATGAGCACCACTAACCATTGTAAAAACAGTATCAACATAGTAGGGAATCAAACTGCAGAGGAAGCCAATGAGCATTAAGTACTAGCATGATATCTCTTAGGGGAGATACTTTTTTTTTTTTTAAGGCACGGTCTCACTATGTAGCCCTAGCTGGCCTAGAACTTGCTATATAGATATGTAGAACATCCCAGGCCTGGTCTCAATCTCAGAGATCCACCAGCCCCTGCCTCTAGAGTACTGGGATTAAAGGGGCACATCACCACATCTACTGACTTTTTTTTTATATATATTTTTTAATTTTATTTATTTCCGTATGTATATGAAAGTATTGTCTGCATGCAAGTCTGTGCACCCGTGTCGCGTAACGCCTCAGAGGTCAGAAGAGGGTGTCGGACTCCCCTGGAACTGGAGTTCTCCTAGAATTGGAGTTTCAGACGGCTCTCGGCCGCCATGTGGGTGCTGGGGATCGAACCTGGGTCCTCTACAAGAGCAGTTGGCGCTCTTAACCGCTAGGCCATCTCTCCAGCCCCCCACATCTACTGACTTTTACCTCAATAATATGCTTTATAAGTTCCCAGTATGATTAAACATTCAAAGTATGTTTGTTTGAGAGGCAGTAAATAGAGCAAATTGCTTCTAAGCCGGTATGCAAAGTAGGAAATTCCAGAAGCAGGATTAGAGGAAGAATGGAAGATAAAGGGCAGAGGGTTTTAAAGCAAGCAAAAATCACAGAAAAAAACTACCATAAAGGGTGTTAAGAATGTATCCTTACTTCCTTTTTTTTTTTTTTTTTTTTTTTTTTGAAAATAAGCTTTATTATATCAAGTAATAAATACATACAAAGATGCAAACAGTTTTTGTTTTGAGGCAGGGTCTCTCTTTAGTCCCAGCTGGCCTGGAGTTTACTATGTAGACCAGGCTGGCCTTAAACTCACAGGGATCCCGCCTACCTCTGCCTCCCGAAGACAGAGGTCTTAAAATAGTGTAGCTCTGTCTGTCCTGGCACTTGCAATGTAAACCAAGCCTCAAATTCTCAAAGATCCATCTGCCTCTGCTTCCAAATGCTAGAATCAAATGATGGCTAGTGTATTGTTTTTTTGTTTTTTTTTTAATGTTTTGTTATTTTTATGTTGAGCAGTATTGCCTGCATTTAGGTATGGGGACCCATGTCATGCATTCCATATGGAGGTAAGAGGGTGTCACATCCCCTGGAACTAAGAGTTATGGATGGCAGCCACCTTGTGGGTGCTGTAAACTGAATCTGGGTTCTCGGCAAAAGCAGCCAGTGCTCTTAACAACTGAGCCATCTCTCCAGTCCCTATTCCTTTGAGCCATCTTGGTGGCCCTATTATGTATAGAAAAGCAGACTCAAGGAATTTCTGGAAACAGGAACAAGACCCATAGAAAAGAGGTTCCACAAAGACAGGAAGCTTTTTTCCCATTCTATTGCTATATGACTAGTGCTTGACCCATGATAAGGACTGTACAATTTGTTACATGGGTGAATGAACCTAGCTAATTCTGGATTATGGCCACTGTAAGGTTTCCCTCACAAGAGCCTATTTAAAGAGTCAAAGGGAAAATAAGGATTCTCCTGTAACTATATAGATTAAAAAGCATACTTAACTTTGACCAAAGGAAGCATTAGTGTAAACTAGTAAAGTTAAGAAAATGTGCTAGGGCAAGGTAGAAAGCCCCTGTGCCTGTGAAATCCAAGAGGGTTACAAATGAATGAATGAAGCCAGGGAAGAAGTTATTAAGATTATGCTTTTATAGTGCTTCAACCAATTTCTGCTGTTGGGATTGCAGTCCATTAGATAGTTCTTGTGGTATGAACAGACACCAGATTATTCAGATCTGCAACGTTCAATTTAAATGTTAGTAACTAATTAAAACAACCTTTAAAATAAAAGGCCAGACACCAAGGGCCAAAGAAACAATTATAAGCTACAGAACTTTCTAGCTCATAATCTATGTTGGTAAACAACACAGAAGTAGATGCTAGTAGGTATCAAAGAATTCCAGAAAGAAAAGTGGAGAAACAGGGCTTAACGGTACTGGCCTATAGCCTAGAGGTCATTTGAACTGTGGATAGGATTTTGAAAAGAAATTGTATCCCTCCCATCATAACATGTCAGCAGGGAGGAAACAAATGGTTTTGGGGTGCTAAAAAGTAAACATTCTGCCCAGAGCGGTAGAATGGTATAATTAAAGGCCTGCCTTTAATTCCAGCAGCACTCAGAGGAAAAGACAGGTAGATCTCTGAGTTCAAGGCCACGCTGGGGCTACAAGGAAACCCTGTCTCAAAAATACCAAAGGGGGGGGGGAGGAAACATTCTCTCTCTCTCTTTTTTTTTTTTTTGGGAACCGTTTTCTTTTTTGTTTGTTTGTTTTTTGGAGACAGGGTCTCCCTGTAGCCACAGCTGTCCTGGCACTCACTCTGTAGACCAGGCTGGCCTTGAACTCACAAAGATCCACCTGTCTCTGCCTCCCAAGTGCTAGGATTAAAGGTGAGCGCCACCACGCCCGGCTTTGGAACCGTTTTCTTAAAGAGTTTATTCAACTACTCAACCTTTCTCCAATGGACCCTTTCTGCTGAGTCAAATCAATTTTCTGGTAAGAACCCAAGATATTCTCATTTACTTCACATGACAAATGGCCCATTTCACCAAATCAACTGCTGTTCCTGCTGTGTCTATACTTTCTTCTTTCTAGTCTCAAGGCATTTTCCTAAAAGATGAGCTGAGTTTTTATGAAGTTTAGCTTCTCCACACTTTTCTTATCAAGCATGAAGAGAGCCAAACACAGATTACTAAAAGGTACCCTATAATTAGTTATAAGAAAAACAGGAACTTGAAATCATAACTAGCTACAACATATGCATCAGGATGGCTAAACAGAAAAGAGCAAATGCTGACTAGTACAGAGCACAGAAGTCAGACACTATGAAGACTGAAGTAGAGTCACCTCTTTAGAAAATAAGATGGCCGTTTTTACTAAAGCTGGCTACCCTAGCCTAGCAATTCTTTTATACACCAAGCAAAATAAAGGCATTATCCATCAGAACATGGACATGAACAGCAAACCTAGCCACAACAGCCCCAAAGTAGAAGCTATCCAACTTTTCATTATAGACAAATGGAATAGTGATGGGAATAAAGAACCTCAGATTATGTTTCAACATGAATTTAGATGTACAGTTAAAGCAACAAATAGAATCTTTTCTATATGCCTTCTTTTACATAAGCTTTGAAAAACTGGTTTTAAAGTCAAAACAGTGGTCATAGCCAGGAGTGAGCACATGCTCACAGTGGAGAGGCTGAGGCAGCAAATTCAAGAAGAGTAGGGATCCATATCAAAACTCAAAAATCAAACAAAGCAAAAGCTCCAGTGGTTAGCCATGGACAAAGTACTGATTTGAAAGGGATAAATGACAGATTAGAGGATGTTGGTAATTTTGACTGTGATACTAACTTTGAGCTGATCCTTATTCATAGTATGCTAATTTTCAATAAAGGTAAGAGGCTTCATGCTAAGGTACTACTGATCATCTTTTCAATACAGTAATATTTATTCCTTCTTCTCTACAATTAATCTCTATGCATTTCCACATTTGGGTTTACCAAGCACAGCAAACTTCTTCCTATATATTCCAACTGTGCTTTGCGTTTTCTACTGTTAAGAAAAATATGACCAATTCAAAGTTCTTTATATCTACGTATCTTGTACCTATGTAAACATTTTATCGAAACCCCTTACACACCAAGCATGGTCAAAGAAAGACATGTAATCCCAGCACTTGGGAGGCTGAGGGAGGACAGCCTTGTCTGCATCAAAGTGAAAAAGAAAAACAACCTAAAAACCAAACCAAAAAAAAAAATTCTTGTAATATGTCTGCACACACCAAGTAACTAGAACCAGAAATATTATTTTAACACAATGGATAAATTCCACTAGAAATAAAGAGCCCAGATGTGCACTTCTCAACTATTAGTTTACAGTAGTAAACTATTACGTTTACAATAAAAAGGCGGTTCAATTTATTCCAAAGGCACTAATGAGTATTCAGCAATCTGGCCAAAATCGAATAAAAAATAAGACTTGCCACTTAATAGGTTGTCCATAAAGCTCAGAAGTAGATTTTAGTTTTACAAATTGAAAATACCCTTGACATCAGGCTTTTTATATCGAGTTTATTAGTTTATGCACTTTTGTAAGAATTCAGAACACGACAATGAACCAAACAGCATTCCTCCTTTCACAAGCTTTCATCCCTTTATCTTGAATGCAACTACAAAATATATTCCTGCATGAGTTCGAAAAATAGGATATTTTTGTGTGTGGTACAGAAAACACCCAGCATACTCTGGTGAAATAAGTACATTATTGCAGTAATATTAACACAGAATCGTAGAGGAAAAAAAGGATATACTCACTGTATAATTAGAATAACCTGATGGGTAAAATTCGGGGGCGTTCGCAGACAGCTTAGACATTAGCACAGGAGCCACCACCACCTGGGGCTTAGCCATTGCTGACTCCGAGTTCTGCTGAGGGATTTTATCCTGTGAACTAGGTGGAGCTCTCTGGGGCCTTGTTTGTTCTGAGAAAGGGGGAGAAAAAGCGGTGCTAGATGTATTCATTCCTTTGTATATAACAACTCACTAAAAACTGAAAAGCCGTCCGAGAACCACCGGATTTTAGGAGTTAAATATAAAACGTAAGCTTAGGGCTAGGACGTGTACAAAGAGCTAGCGAAAAGGAACAATAGCCTCGCTTTCGCTCTTTTATGAACATACCTGCCTCCCGAACCAGACTGCGGGTTTTCCCTCCCCCTCCCTCTGCTTAAAGAGTTGGTTAAGAAGTGGATGCTCGCCCCAGCTCAGTTTCCGCGGGCCCGGGGAGGCCATTCGACTTCCTCCGGGACGGGAGAACTCCGGCCGCACACCGGCCCCTCCCCCAGCCGGGGCGCACAAAGGATTCCAGCCACCACCTCTTTCCAAACCCGGTTCTGGGCCAGCTCCTACCCCGTGCCGGCCGGGCCCCTCGGGAAATGCTTTCGGGAACCGGGAAGAGGAGGATACTGCGCGCCGGGGCTCGGCGTGCGCACAAGCCCGCGGGGAAGGGCTGGCCCAGGCGCACCGGGTCCCCTCGCGCTGCTCCGTACCTGGGAGCGCCCCGGGCCGGGGAGGCCGCGCGGAGCCGGCGGGAGCCTCGCTCTGGGCCCCTGGCGGCGGGGCGGTCCTGGGCTGGCGCAGCGGCGGCGGCTGCAGGAAGCCCGGGGCTTTGGGCTGAGGCGGCGGCTGATGCCGCGACCGCTCCGCAGGCCCCGCTCCGTTCGGGAACCCGCCGCCCTCAGGCCCGCCCCCTCCGCGGCCCAGGCCCCGGCTCCGGCCCCGACCAGCACCTGGAGCCCGATCGAAACCGTCCGACATGCTCCTCCTCTCCCACCGGGCCGCGGCCGCTGCTCCAAATAGGACGCGGGGAAGGCGCCGCGGGCCGCCGGTCACCGCTGCGCCTCACACAGGCCTCATTGAGGAGGCGGGCGGGCCCTGTTCGGCGTCTCGGCGCTCGGGCACCGCCGAACGCGCCGCACCACAGCGCCGCCTCCCCCGGCTGCCCTCGGCTTTCCGATGCTCTCCCAAAAGCCACGCTTCCCCCGCCCGCGACGCGACGCGACGCGACGCGTCTAGGCTGAAGCGGGTCACAGCGGCCCCCAGCGGCCCGGAGGTCCCAGGCGCACCCGCCTGCTGGCCGCGGCTCCTCGCGTTCGCCGAGGGCGAGCGGGCGGGCGGCCGCGGCCCCACAGGCGTCGAGGAGCCGCGTCCCGGCCACCTGGCGGCCCTGCCGACGGCCGCGCTCGGGCATCTCGGCTCCGGGGTCGGGCTGAGGGAAAGTGGGGGACGCTTACCCGTGCGCCTCCAACCTTCTATATAGATCTCAGTAGAAAAGTGCGAGACTGACGGTTGGTGCCAGAAAAAAAATACGGGGGGAGGGGTCGTGGGCGCAGCGCCCGGGTTCGCCGACGCGCACCTCGGTGGGCGCGCAGGTGTGCTCGGCAATAGCGCTCCGGCCGAGTACCGAGGCCAGGTGGCGAAGGGGGCCCACCCGCTGGCACCGCTGCCACTTGCCGGGTTCGCTGCAGGGGAGGAGAGTGGAGACAGAATAAAAACACGCCCCCCTTCCAGTTCCCACTAGGTCACACTGTGACCAAGCTTCCATTGCTTCCCTTTTCTTCCCCTCTAGAAACTTAGAAGAAAATGCATCACCTTTCATTGCTGGTCACCGTATTTCCCCCTATCTTCTACCAGTGCTGTCCAATAAAAATACGTGATCCTCAAATGCAAGCCACTTAATGTAATTATAAATGCTCTAGGAACCACATTAAATGAGTAAAACACGTGAAATTAATTTTAATCTATTTAATGAATACCCAGATGATAATCATTTAGCTGGTAATTAGTGTTCAACTATGAATGACTTTTTCAAATTGCTTGAAATCTAATGTGTATTTTTTTTTTTTTTTTTTTTTTTTTTTTTTTGAGACAGGGTCTCCCTTTAGTTCCAGCTGGCCTGGAACTCGTTCTGTAGACCAGGCAGACCTTGAACTCACAGAGTTCTGCCTCTGTTTCCCTAGTACTGGGATTAAAGGCGTGGGCCTCTATGCAAAAATCTAATGTGTATTTTATACTTAAGACACATCTCTTTGGAGATGAGGCACATTTAAAGTGTTCAAGAGCTGCATGTAGCTAGTGAATACTACATTGCACAGCTCAATTCTTAGCAATTATGTGTAAATTATTGTTTTTGTCGGGGCTGATGGTGGCAATGCCAAGTGAAAGATGAATATAAATAGTGAAAAGAAAAAGAGGAAAAAAATAGATATTCTCCCTGTGGGATTGAACTGTCTCCACAGTTGATTTTAGCTCTGTGATTTAAGCAGAGCTTAATGTTTTCCAATCTTTTGTCTTCATAATCATTTCAGATAAGGCTCTGAAACTCTTCTTAATCATGAAAACATGCCTTCACCTCTCAATAAGAAAACATGGCTTTATTAAGGGCAATCATAAATAAATTGTTCATACTGTTGATTGATGTTAGGTAAGATTTCATTTTAAAAACTAGGTAAAATTATGCTCTTAACATTTTAAAAATGTATGTGGCTGTGGGCATCAGTCCCTTCTCAATCATCAGTCCCTTTGCCTTTTTTTTTTTTTTTTTTTTTTTTTTTTTTTTTCCCCTTTTTTTTTTTTTTTTTTTTTTTTTTTTTTTTTTGAGCTCAGCCTGGCCTCATTTTACATAGTTCAGGCTAAACTTGAATCCTGATCCACCTGCCTTCACCTCTCATGTGTTGGAAATATAAGCATATGGCACCATGCCTGGCTCATCTGCCACTTTTTACTAAAACTTCTCTAGTATGTAGAATAGAGCCATATGTGTCTGCCATGGTTTCAAAGCTGTACTTTTATTATTTCATTTAGCCTTCATATCCTGTGAGGTAGATATTCCCATATCCTCTTTGTACAGAAAAGATGCCAAGATGTTATAAAGACTCATCTGGGGACTGTTGTAATGTGTAACTTGCAGATGCTAATACTGCAAAATACTAAGAGTGCTGCAGGGCTGGAGCTTAGTGATTGAGAGCACTGGTTGCTCTTCCAGAGGACCTAGGTTCTTGCCAGCATCCACATGGGGGGGTGGTAACAATTGTTTGTAACTCCAGTTCCACACATAACTCTGATGCTTTCTTCTGATGCCTCAGGCATTGCGTGACATGGGTTCACTTACACATATGCAGGCAATATACTCACATACATAATAAAAAAAAATTTTGGTCTTTTTGAGACAGGGTCTCCCTGTAGCCCCAGCTGGCCTGGAACTCACTGGGCTTGCCTTGAACTAACAGAGATCTGCCTGCCTCTGCCTCCAGAGTGTTAGGATTAAAGGAGTGCACCACCACACCAGGCTTAAATATTTTTAAAACAAGTACTGCAAAAATAATAAGAGGACACACACAAACACAGATTATGAGTACCATGTGGAACTCTCTGAAGAGAATCATTAAAAAAAAAATCTTCTCTACATTTAGACCTTGCTTATTCATGCCGAAGGGATAGAAGGCCTATATTCACAGAGGATTGAAAATGTGCTCTGGACTGCAGAAGAAGACCTGCTGTGAGCTATGGCAAAGATAAGTTTCCTTAGGCTACAAAGGTGTCTTACAGGAAGACTTCCTTAAGCTGCCTAAGCTTAAATTCCTTTCCTTGTGATGGCCAAACTCTGGGAGGACACTATTCTGCAACCTAGCTAATATTTCGTTTATGTAACTATTTCTCTACTAAGTTAGCCCTTTGAAGGTAGATGGTGCCTTACCAACTCTGCCTTTAGAGTCTAGCTCAGTACTTGGTCCATATGATCTTTTAACTGTAAGGACTCATTTGCACTTCTTGCATTTCCTTAAGTGAGATTAATGAAGATTGGTTTTCAAAACTGATTTAATCAGTGGACTTTATGGGAATGAACAGAGCATCCTTTCAAGTCCAACTAATGAGAAAAATTTCAAAACTATGAAGAAGGAAATATATGCAAGGCAAATATCGAACAAAAGACATGTAACTAGAAAATAGAAAGTACTCCCAAAACCCACCTATAAAAGAACAATCCTGCCAGGCCTGGTAGTGCAAGCCTTTAATTCCAGCCCTTGAGAGGTAGAGGCAGGCAGATCTCTGTTCGTTCAAGGCCATCTTGGTCTACAGAGCAAGTTCCAGGCCAGCTGCAGCTACAGGGAGACCCTATCTCAAAAAGGACCTCCCAAAATTCAGTTAGAGAATGAACACAGAAAATTAATGGGTAAAAAGGAAAAAGAAAAAAGTCAACATGAATAGATATGTCACCAAAGAGAGTACACAGAGTATTTAAGCTTATGAAAAATAATGTGGCCGGGCGTGGTGGCTCACACCTTTAATCATAGCACTCGGGAGGCAGAGACAGGCGGATCTTTGTGAGTTCAAGGCCGGCCTGGCCTACAGAGTGAGTTCCAGGACAGCTGGGGCTATAAGGAGACCCTGTCTCAAAAAGACCAAAAAAAAAAAAAAAAATCAGTGGGGGATGGAGAGATGGGTCAGTGGTTAAGAGCACTGGCTGCTCTTACAAAGAATCCAGCAGCATCCACATGGCAGCTAACAACTGTCTATAACTCCAGTTTCAGGGAATTTGATACCCTCTTCCAGCTTCCAAGGGCACTGCATGCATGTGGTANCCTGGAACTAAGAGTTATGGATGGCAGCCACCTTGTGGGTGCTTGTAAACTGAATCGGGTTTCTCGGCAAAGCAGCCAGTGCTCTTAACAACTGAGCCTCTCTCCAGTCCCTATTCCTTTGAGCCATCTTGGTGGCCCTATTATGTATAGAAAAGCAGACTCAAGGAATTTCTGGAAACAGGAACAAGACCCATAGAAAAGAGGTTCCACAAAGACAGGAAGCTTTTTTCCCATTCTATTGCTATATGACTAGTGCTTGACCCATGATAAGGACTGTACAATTTGTTACATGGGTGAATGAACCTAGCTAATTCTGGATTATGGCCACTGTAAGGTTTCCCTCACAAGAGCCTATTTAAAGAGTCAAAGGGAAAATAAGGATTCTCCTGTAACTATATAGATTAAAAAGCATACTTAACTTTGACCAAAGGAAGCATTAGTGTAAACTAAGTAAAAGTAAGAAAATGATGCTAGGCAAGGAGAAAGCCCCTGTGGCCCTGGTGAAATCCAAGAGGGTTACAAATGAATGAATGAAGCCAGGGAAGAAGTTATTAAGATTATGCTTTTATAGTGCTTCAACCAATTTCTGCTGTTGGGATTGCAGTCCATTAGATAGTTCTTGTGGTATGAACAGACACCAGATTATTCAGATCTGCAACGTTCAATTTAAATGTTAGTAACTAATTAAAACAACCTTTAAAATAAAAGGCCAGACACCAAGGGCCAAAGAAACAATTATAAGCTACAGAACTTTCTAGCTCATAATCTATGTTGGTAAACAACACAGAAGTAGACCTGCTAGTAGGGGTATCAAAAAGAATTCCAGAAAGAAAAGTGGAGAAACAGGGGCTAACGGTACTGGCCTATAGCCTAGAGGTCATTTGAACTGTGGATAGGATTTTGAAAAGAAATTGTATCCCTCCCATCATAACATGTCAGCAGGGAGGAAACAAATGGTTTTGGGGTGCTAAAAAGTAAACATTCTGCCCAGAGCGGCAGATGGGTATAATTAAAGCCTGCCTCTAATTCCAGCAGCACTCAGAGGAAAGGCAGGTAGATCTCTGAGTTCAAGGCCACGCTGGGGCTACAAGGAAAACCACTGTCTCGAAAAAATCCAAGGGGGGGGGGACGGAAACATTCTCTCTCTCTCTTTTTTTTTTTTTTTTAGGGAAACCAAGTTTTACTTTTTGTTTGTTTGATTTATCTGGAGACAGGGTCTCCCTGTAGCCAACAGCTGTCCTGGCACTCCACTCTGTAGACCAGGCTGGCGCTTGAACCTCCAAAAGTCCACCTGTTCTGCCTCCCCAAGTGCAGGATTAAAGGTTTGTGCACCAGCCGGCTTCCACCGAACGCCCCGACTTTGACCAGTTATTCTTAAAGAGTTTATTCAACTACTACAACCTTTCTCCAATGGACCCTTTCTGCATAGAGTCAAATTCAATTTTCACCTGGTAAGTAACACCAAGATATTCTATTTACTTCACATGACAAATGGCCCCATTCACCAAATCAACTGCTGTTACCTGCTGTGTCTATACTTTCTCTTGTCCTAGTCCTCAAGGCATTTTCCTAAAAGATGAGCTGAGTTTTTATGAAGTTTAGCTTCTCCACACTTTTCTTATCAAGCATGAAGAGAGCCAAACACAGATTACTAAAAGGTACCCTATAATTAGTTAAAAGAAAAACAGGAAACTTGAAATCCTATAACTAGACTACAACATATGCATCAGGATGGCCTAAACAGAACAAGAGCAAATGCTGGACTAGCTACAGAGCAAGAAGTCAGAGACACCTATGAAGACTGAAGTAGAGTCACCTCTTTAGAAAATAAAGATGGCGTTTTTACTAAAGCTGGCTACCCTAGCCTAGCAATTCTTTTATACACCAAGCAAAATAAAGGCATTATCCATCAGAACATGGACATGAACAGCAAACCTAGCCACAACAGCCCCAAAGTAGAAGCTATCCAACTTTTCATTATAGACAAATGGAATAGTGATGGGAATAAAGAACCTCAGATTATGTTTCAACATGAATTTAGATGTACAGTTAAAGCAACAAATAGAATCTTTTCTATATGCCTTCTTTTACATAAGCTTTGAAAAACTGGTTTTAAAGTCAAAAGCAGTGGTCATAGCCAGAGTGAGCACATGGTCACCAGTTAGAGGCTGTAGGCCCAGCAGAATTCAAGAAGAGTAGGGAACCATATAAAACTCAAAAACAAGACAAAGAAAAGCTCAGTGGTTAGCCATGGACAAATACTGATTTGAAAGGGATAAATGACAGATTAGAGGATGTTGGTTAATTTTGACATGTGAATACTATACTTTGAGCTGTCCTTATTACATAGTATGCTAATTTTCAAATAAAGGTAAGAGGCTTCATGCTAAGGTACTACTGATCATCTTTTCAATACAGTAATATTTATTCCTTCTTCTCTACAATTAATCTCTATGCATTTCCACATTTGGGTTTACCAAGCACAGCAAACTTCTTCCTATATATTCCAACTGTGCTTTGCGTTTTCTACTGTTAAGAAAAATATGACCAATTCAAAGTTCTTTATATCTACGTATCTTGTACCTATGTAAACATTTTATCGAAACCCCTTACACACCAGCATGGTCAAAGAAAGACATGTGAATCCCCAGCACTTGGGGAGGCGAGGGAGGACAGCCTTGTGTCTGCATCAAAGTGAAAAAGAAAAAATCGAACCTAAAAACCAACCAAAAAAAAAAATTCTTGTAATATGTCTGCCACACACCAAGTAACTAGAACCAGAAATATTATTTTAACACAATGGATAAATTCCACTAGAAATAAAGAGCCCAGATGTGCACTTCTCAACTATTAGTTTACAGTAGTAAACTATTACGTTTACAATAAAAAGGCGGTTCAATTTATTCCAAAGGCACTAATGAGTATTCAGCAATCTGGCCAAAATCGAATAAAAAATAAGACTTGCCACTTAATAGGTTGTCCATAAAGCTCAGAAGTAGATTTTAGTTTTACAAATTGAAAATACCCTTGACATCAGGCTTTTTATATCGAGTTTATTAGTTTATGCACTTTTGTAAGAATTCAGAACACGACAATGAACCAAACAGCATTCCTCCTTTCACAAGCTTTCATCCCTTTATCTTGAATGCAACTACAAAATATATTCCTGCATGAGTTCGAAAAATAGGATATTTTTGTGTGTGGTACAGAAAACACCCAGCATACTCTGGTGAAATAAGTACATTATTGCAGTAATATTAACACAGAATCGTAGAGGAAAAAAAGGATATACTCACTGTATAATTAGAATAACCTGATGGGTAAAATTCGGGGGCGTTCGCAGACAGCTTAGACATTAGCACAGAGCCACCACCACCTGGGGCTTAGCCATTGCTGACTCAGAGTTCTGCTGAGGGATTTTATCCTGTGAACTAGGTGGAGCTCTCTGGGGCCTTGTTTGTTCTGAGAAAGGGGGAGAAAAAGCGGTGCTAGATGTATTCATTCCTTTGTATATAACAACTCACTAAAAACTGAAAAGCCGTCCGAGAACCACCGGATTTTAGGAGTTAAATATAAAACGTAAGCTTAGGGCTAGGACGTGTACAAAGAGCTAGCGAAAAGGAACAATAGCCTCGCTTTCGCTCTTTTATGAACATACCTGCCTCCCGAACCAGACTGCGGGTTCCCTTCTTCCCTCCCCCTCCCTCTGCTTAAAGAGTTGGTTAAGAAGTGGATGCTCGCCCCAGCTCAGTTTCCGCGGGCCCGGGGAGGCCATTCGACTTCCTCCGGGACGGGAGAACTCCGGCCGCACACCGGCCCCTCCCCCAGCCGGGGCGCACAAAGGATTCCAGCCACCACCTCTTTCCAAACCCGGTTCTGGGCCAGCTCCTACCCCGTGCCGGCCGGGCCCCTCGGGAAATGCTTTCGGGAACCGGGAAGAGGAGGATACTGCGCGCCGGGGCTCGGCGTGCGCACAAGCCCGCGGGGAAGGGCTGGCCCAGGCGCACCGGGTCCCCTCGCGCTGCTCCGTACCTGGGAGCGCCCCGGGCCGGGGAGGCCGCGCGGAGCCGGCGGGAGCCTCGCTCTGGGCCCCTGGCGGGGGGCGGTCCTGGGCTGGCCAGCGGCGGAGGCTGCAGGAAGCCCGGGGCTTTGGGCTGAGGCGGCGGCTGATGCCGCGACCGCTCCGCAGGCCCCGCTCCGTTCGGGAACCCGCCGCCCTCAGGCCCGCCCCCTCCGCGGCCCAGGCCCCGGCTCCGGCCCCGACCAGCACCTGGAGCCCGATCGAAACCGTCCGACATGCTCCTCCTCTCCCACCGGGCCGCGGCCGCTGCTCCAAATAGGACGCGGGGAAGGCGCCGCGGGCCGCCGGTCACCGCTGCGCCTCACACAGGCCTCATTGAGGAGGCGGGCGGGCCCTGTTCGGCGTCTCGGCGCTCGGGCACCGCCGAACGCGCCGCACCACAGCGCCGCCTCCCCCGGCTGCCCTCGGCTTTCCGATGCTCTCCCAAAAGCCACGCTTCCCCCGCCCGCGACGCGACGCGACGCGACGCGTCTAGGCTGAAGCGGGTCACAGCGGCCCCCAGCGGCCCGGAGGTCCCAGGCGCACCCGCCTGCTGGCCGCGGCTCCTCGCGTTCGCCGAGGGCGAGCGGGCGGGCGGCCGCGGCCCCACAGGCGTCGAGGAGCCGCGTCCCGGCCACCTGGCGGCCCTGCCGACGGCCGCGCTCGGGCATCTCGGCTCCGGGGTCGGGCTGAGGGAAAGTGGGGGACGCTTACCCGTGCGCCTCCAACCTTCTATATAGATCTCAGTAGAAAGTCGAGACTGGGACGGTTATGGTGGCCAGAAAAAAAATACGGGGGAGAGGGGTTCGTGGGCGCAGGCCCGGGTTCCGCCCGACGTCGCACCTCGTGGGCGCGCAGGTGTGCTCGGAATAGGCTACCGGCCGAGTCCCGAGGCCAGGGTGGCGAAGGGGGCCCACCCCGCTGGCACACGCTGCCCTTGCCCGGGTTCGCTGCAGGGGAGCGAGAGTGGGAGACAGAATAAAAACACGACCACCCTTCCCAGTTCCCCACTAGGTCACACACTGTGACCAAGCTTCCATTGCTTCCCTTTTCTTCCCCTCTAGAAACTTAGAAGAAAATGCATCACCTTTCATTGCTGGTCACCGTATTTCCCCCTATCTTCTACCAGTGCTGTCCAATAAAAATACGTGATCCTCAAATGCAAGCCACTTAATGTAATTATAAATGCTCTAGGAACCACATTAAATGAGTAAAACACGTGAAATTAATTTTAATCTATTTAATGAATACCCAGATGATAATCATTTAGCTGGTAATTAGTGTTCAACTATGAATGACTTTTTCAAATTGCTTGAAATCTAATTGTATAGTTTTTGTTTTTTTTTTTTTTTTGTATTTTTTGAAGACAGGTCTCCCTTTAGTTCCAGCTGCCTGGAAGCTTCGTCTGTAGACGCAGAGCAGACCTTGAATCTCACAGAGTTCTGCCTCTGTTTCACCTAGTACTGGGAATTAAAGGCGTGGGGCTCAATGCTCCAAATCTAAATGTGTATTTTTATACTTAGTACTAGACATCTCTTTGGAGATGAGGCACATCTTAAAGTGTTTCAAAGAGCTGCATGTAGCTAGTGCAATACTACATTGCCACAGCTCAATTCTTAGCAATTATGTGTAAATTATTGTTTTTGTCGGGGCTGATTGGGTGGAATGCAAGTGAAAGTGAATATAAATAGTGAAAAGAAAAAGAGGAAAAATAGATATTTTAGCTCCCTTTGTGGGATGAACTAGTCTCCACAGTTTGAGTTTTAGCTCTGTGCATTTATAGCAGAGCTTAATGTTTTCCAATCTTTGTCTTCATAATCATTTCAGATAAGGCTTCTGAAAAACTCTACTTAAACATGGAAAACATGCCCTTCACCTCTCAATATAGAAATACATGGCTTTATATAAGGGCAATCAATAAATAAATTGTTCATACGTGATCTGATTGATGTTAGGTAAGATTTCATTTTAAAAAATAGGTAGAAATTATGCTCTTTAACATTTTAAAAAGTATGTGGCTGTGGCGGCATCATTCCCTTCTCAAACATCAGTACCCTTTGCCTTTTTTTTTTTTTTTTTTTTTTTTTTGAGCTCCAGCCGGCCTCATTTTACATATTCAGGCCTAAACTTAGAATCCTGATACTCACCTGCCTCACCTGCTCATTGTGTTGGAAATATAGAGCATATGGCCACCATGCCTGGCTCCATTGCCACTTTTTACTAAACTGTTCTCTAGTATGTAGAATAGAGCCATATGTGTCTGCCATGGTTTCAAAGCTGTACTTTTATTATTTCATTTAGCCTTCATATCCTGTGAGGTAGATATTCCCATATCCTCTTTGTACAGAAAAGATGCCAAGATGTTATAAAGACTCATCTGGGGACTGTTGTAATGTGTAACTTGCAGATGCTAATACTGCAAAATACTAAGAGTGCTGCAGGGCTGGAGTTAGAATGATTGAGAGCACTGAGTGCTCATCCAGAGGACCTAGGTTCTTGCCAGCATCCACATGGGGGGTGGTAACAATTGTGTTGTAACTCCAGTCCACACATAAACTGCTGATGCTTTCTTCTGATGCCGATCAGGCATGCGTGCATGGGTTGCACTTTACACATTATGCAAGGGCAATGACACTCACATCGAGGAATAAATAAGAAAAAAAAATTTGGTGGTCTTTTTAGGACAGGGTCTCCCTGTAGCCCCACTGGCCAGCGGTCGGACTGAGAACTGGCTTGCCTTGAAACTACAGAGATCCGCTGCTCTGCTCCAAGAAGTGTAGGATTAAGGAGTGCACCACACATCCAGCTATTTTTTAAATATTTTTTAAAACAAGTACTAAGCAAAAATAATAAGAGGCAACAACACACAAACACAGATTATGAGTACCATGTGGAACTCTCTGAAAGAATCATTAAAAAAAAAATCCTTCTCTACATTTAGGACCTTGCTTATTCATGCCGAAGGGATAGAAGGCCTATATTCACAGAGGATTGAAAATGTGCTCTGGACTGCAGAAGAAGACCTGCTGTGAGCTATGGCAAAGATAAGTTTCCTTAGGCTACAAAGGTGTCTTACAGGAAGACTTCCTTAAGCTGCCTAAGCTTAAATTCCTTTCCTTGTGATGGCCAAACTCTGGGAGGACACTATTCTGCAACCTAGCTAATATTTCGTTTATGTAACTATTTCTCTACTAAGTTAGCCCTTTGAAGGTAGATGGTGCCTTACCAACTCTGCCTTTAGAGTCTAGCTCAGTACTTGGTCCATATGATCTTTTAACTGTAAGGACTCATTTGCACTTCTTGCATTTCCTTAAGTGAGATTAATGAAGATTGGTTTTCAAAACTGATTTAATCAGTGGACTTTATGGGAATGAACAGAGCATCCTTTCAAGTCCAACTAATGAGAAAAATTTCAAAACTATGAAGAAGGAAATATATGCAAAGGCAAATATCGAACAAAAGACATGTAACTAGAAAATAGAAAGTACTCCCAAAACCCACCTATAAAAGAACAATCCTGCCAGGCCTGGTAGTGCAAAAGCCTTTAATTCCAGCCCTTGAGAGGTAAGAGGCAGCAGATCTCTGTCGTTCAAGGCCATCTCTGGTTCTACAGAGCAAGTTCCAGGCCAGCTGCAGCTACAGGAGACCCTAATCTCAAAAAGACCCTCCCAAAAATAACATAAGAAAACAAACAAAAAAATTAATGAAAAAGAAAAAGGAAAAAAAAGTCAACATTGATAGATATGTCACCAAAGAGAGTACACAGAGTATTTAAGCTTATGAAAAATAATGTGGCACGTTGCGTGGTGGACGCTCACACCTTTAATCATAGCTACTCGGGAGGCTAGAGACAGGCGGATCTTTGTGAGTTCAAGTGCCAGCCTGGCCTACAGAGTGAGTTCCCAGGACAGCTGGGGCATAAGGAGACCCCTGTCGTCAAAAAGCACAATAAACAATATAAATAATATATACAATCCATAAAATATAAAGTAATGAGCTAGCGTACAAGTTAATTTGATAAATATAAAGCTTTAGCCAATGACGATTGAATTCGATCCTCTTCATATCAAAAAGCCAAAGTAAGAAATAACACCAAGTAGCTTCCCCCCATACTTCAGAGGAAGGCTGGGAATCCAGACAATGTGTGACAGGATCAGTATTCTGGCAGGCAGACCCCAAGAGGATGAATTGTGAGGTTCTGGGTATGGAGCCAATGTAATGGAGACCCCAGGAAGTTGGAGGTGCCAGAAATGATGTCTGCTGAGAAAAGCAAAAATCATAGCCAGCCCAAGAAAAAGACCATGAGAAAAAGACCACAGGGGAATGGGGAAATGGCTCGGTGGTGAAGAACAATTGCTGTTTAACCATGAGGACTGAAGAACTAGGGTTTGAGTCCCAAACCCATGTGATAATAGCATGGATCCCTAAAGCATGGACCACCCTCTCCCTCAGCCTGCTGAAGAGTAGTGTGAAGACAGGATTGCTGAGAGTTGCCCGCTGGCTGTCAACTTAACCAAATAACATGAGCTCCAGGTTTAAGGAGAGACCCTGTCTGCGAGAAATAAGGCCAGAGAACGTAGAGCGAAAGAGATCCATGACAGAAGGTCAACTCTAATGCCTTCCTCTGGCCTCCACATTCACACATATGTACATATACCACACACTATATACATAAGACCATTTGGGCGGCAATCAGCAAAGCTATAGGTACAGAACTGTCTTCAGTTCTTGGGAGCACAGATCATGACACCACGTGTGCCAGGTCCTGCTCATGGAGCTATGGACTTAATATTGTGCCTGCTTGGTTGTATTTTTTGCTTGGCACCAATTCGATCCATTTTCTGTTCTTTTTTTTTTTTTTTTTTTTGATGGAAACTTTGCCCTTTTATGTTGGAAGAATGTAATCTTTATAAGGACATTCAACTAAGCATTTGATTTGAGCCTCTGAGGAGACTTTAAATTTGGACTTTTGAGCAGGGTTGGAACTGAAGAGTCTTTGGGGACTCTGGTAAATGGATTTAATGTATTTTGCATTGATATGGAAATGAGCCTTTGGGGGTGGTCAGGAGTGGAGTCTAATGATTTTGTTTTTTTTTTTTTTTTTTTTTTTTTGGTCTTTTTGAGACAGGGTCTCCCTGTAGCCCCAGCTGTCCTGGAACTCACTTTGTAGACTAGGCTGGCCTTGAACTCACAAAGATCCACCTGTCTCTGCCTCCCAAGTGCTAGGATTGAAGGCGTGTGCCACCACGCCCGGCTGGAGTCTAATGATTTTAACACATAATGTTCCCCTTCCCTGGGCTCATGTTGAAACTATTTGGGGAGATGGTAGGAATCTACAGTAATTAGGTCTTTCAGAGTAGGTCTTTGGGGACTCTCTTGCTCCACCCCTTCCTGTCTCTATGTTTTGTTTCCCTATTGCTATGCTGAACTGTGTAGCTTTCTTCTACTGTGATACTTCTGCCTAGCCATGGGCCTAAAAGCAATGAAGCCAGCCAGCAATGGACTCTGAAAATTCAGTAACTGAGTCAAAAAACAAAACAAAACAAAAAAAAAAAACAACTTTTCTCATTTAAATAGTTTCTCAAGTAAATAGTTTGTCACAGCAATAGAAAGTTGGACTAACACAGTCTTTGTTTTACTGCATCACTCCTAATTCATTCCTAGGTAATTCAATTCACTCTTCTCCACTCAAACCATCACAGCAACTTAAATGCCATTATCAATGAATAGAGGCACCATTAAGAAAGAAAAGAAGAATTAGCTGATGTGTTTGTTCTCATGGGTCTCATTTGGGTAAATTATCTTTCTCTCTTGGTCTCTTGGGCCCTCTGTAAAATTTAACTCCAGTTAGTCAGCACTTGAGACTCCTTTTGGATCAGGGAAGAGTCTCAGCCAGGAAAGCTGCTAAAGATCTCTCCACTGGCTAGTGATACTTGTTTAAAGTTTATCTCTTACCTGTAATGTAAATTCTATGAGATTAGGACTTCCTTTATTCACTTGTTTTTCACTCAGCAAATATTGATCACATAGCTACTTTGTTCTAGACAGTTTCAAGGGCTAATGATAGGCAGGAATGTGAGAGTGATAGGTGTGAGAAGACATATGGGATAGAAGCAAGGAGACCTGGTTGATGGTTGTTACAGAAATTCTGGAGAGACATGTGACTACTAGGTAGTGATAGTTAATTGGAAAGAAGTGCAAAATGTCAGTAGATGTTCAGGAAGGAGTTGTTAGTTTGGGTGTTATGCACTAATGAGAGGTCATAGATAAGGATTCTGTATTGGTGTCCCAGCCGAAGTTGGAATACCAGAAGGAAGCAGGTTCGGGAACACAGGAAACTTTCATTTCATTTTGGATATTCCATCGGACATCTGAAGTGGTTAAGCAGAATTATTCAATGGACAGTTAAATTTAAGTATTAGCACTCAGAGGAATGTTGTGTGGGTTAAGGATTTGATAGAGTCACAAGAATAAATTATATTTAATAGGTTGAAGTAGAAAACTTTATTTTCTTTATTTACATAGAACTAAAATTGAGGGAAGCCAGTAGAAATCAGAAGTTTAAGCCGGGCGTGGTGGCGCGCGCCTTTAATCCCAGCACTCGGGAGGTAGAGGAGGGTGGATCTCTGTGAGTTCAAGGCCAGCCTGGTCTACAGAGCGAGCTCCAGGACAGCTAGTATGAAAAGGGAGACCCTACCTCAAAAATACCAAAAAAAGGAAAAAAACTAAAAGAGAAAAAAAAAAGAAGTTTAAAGGAAAAGATTCCAAGAACATCAATTGTTGCCAAAATGCCAAATAATAGGATTCTAAAGGCCAAGAAAGCATCCCCTTTCCTATGACTGAGCACTGCAGTCTAAAGTCACTAGGTAATGGAATAAGCAACTACTTTTGGGAATCTAATGCGAATATAATTTTACTGTCTTTTTAAATTTGTATAGAGAGAAGATTTAACAGCAATGATTATAGCTAATATTTAGCAGTTACATTACAAGTAAATACTTTCAGGGGCTGGAGAGATGGCCTAAGAGCACCCACTGCTCTTGCAGAGGACCCGGGTTCGATTCCCAGCACCCACATGGCGGCTGAGAACCGTCTTTGACTCCAATTCTAGGGGAATCCGATGCCCTCTTCTGACTTCCGTGTGGCATTGCATGACACAGGTGCACGGACTTGCATGCAAACAGTACATTCATACACATAAAAGAAATAAAATAAAAAAAACTTTCCATGGATAATATTTCATTTAATCTTCAAAATCACCTTATAGCATAGGCACTAATAAAAATACCAAGTATGATTTTAATGTGAACTGTCCTCTGAAGGCTTGTGTGTTTGAATACTCTGTCTTCAGATGATGTCTAGCTGGTGGACGTAGGCCACTAGGGGTGCGCTTTGGGGGTTATTATAAACATCCTCACTTCTGGCTAGAGAGGTCTGCTTCCTGGTCCATAGTGATGTGAAGATCCTTAGACACATACTCTCACTACCTTGAACCCTGCCATGCTTTCCTCTCATGATGGACTGTGTTCTTTCAAATTGTGTACCAAAAGAAATCCCTTCTCCTTTAAATAGCTTCTGCCAGGTGTTTGGTCACAGCAATGAGAATGGTAACTAATAACTTGTGGCCCAGAGATGTTAACTTGCCCAAGATCACATAATTAGTGAGTATTCCAGTTCTGAGTAGAGAGTCTGCAAGGTTAAATAGCATGCTACACACTGCCTCCAGAATAAATGGGTCACACTGATGCAGACATCCCATTTTCTTTGAGGTATGTTTCTCACTATATGTCAGGATAAGCATTTCAATGATATCAACATCATCATCACCATTGTTAGTACTATTATCACCATTATTATTTTGAGGCAAGGTCTCTCCTATGTAGCCCTAGCTTGCCCCAAACTTCTATGTAGACCAGGCTTACCGCAAACAGAGATCTGCCTGCCTCTGCTTCATGAGTGCTGGCATCAAAGTCATGTGCCACCATAACCGGCTTCAATAACATTCTAATAGCAGAATAATCAGTTTTGTGAGTAATTTGGTTGCAAGTAATTGTAATTATTAGACAATATAGACACCTTTAAGCTTGACTGAAATAATGGAAAGGATAGAATTTTTTGAAGGTGGCACAGACATGACTATGTCAGCAAAAGATAACTGAAGAAAAGGGATGCACCACCAAAGGGTAAAAGTTGAAGTGTTAGAGAAAGTGTCAGATCACAAATTCAAAGAACAGGCAGCAGGAATAATCAAATGGGCCAAAAGTTGTTTCATTGAGAAACAGATATAGAGGTGGAGGGAGGAGGTTGCAGAGGTGGGGGTTGCAGGGAACTTAAAATGGGTGGTCTCCTTGTCCTCAGTAAGAAAGGAGGTGAGTAAATAAATAAATAAATAAATAGGAAGTAATGTCTTTGTTAAGACTGAGTGTGGGAGACTTAAAAAGAAGCTGGAGGAAAGGGTTAAGGCCATGAAACCTGCTCTGGAAGAGAGCTGACTGGGAAGGGAGACTCGCTCACAGGGGCAAGCTGGCTGCTCCTGAGCTAAGCCGAGATTGGTCCTAGAGATTGATAGAGACAACACTCCAAACCATTTCCTGACCACCTGCCATAGGAACTGAGATGCCTGTTAGTGGGAATATAGTTGCATTATGAAGCTAAGGCAGACGAGGCTGAAAAACTGTTCATGGCTGAAGCTAAACTGAGGGGTTGGAAAAGTAAGACGGGGGGGTTGATTACAAGGAGAGAGAGGAGCAAAAGTCAGAAATAAGGGACCTGAGATAAAGTGGGCAAACCATGAGTTGTAAGGGTTAAAAACTTCAGAGGAAGTTCTGAATGAATAATTACAATATCGAATATTCTACTAATTATAAAATTCAAACCAATTACACTGAGTGCTTGCTGGCCAGCATCGAGGTAATGTAATAGCTGGAGGTACTTATTAATCAGACGATGAATAGCATACAAGTTTTACATTGAAGAAACATGAATATCAGTGTTTAATCTATAAATATTAGCCAAGAGGTCTTTTGCTCCTGACATGTTCGGTTTCCCTATCTCTCTAGCTCAATCTAGACACTTACATGTTTGTTGACATGTGGTCAAAGTCAGTATGTTCCTTCTATTTTAACTACTTTGGTGTTCACTTTTTTCTACATTTTAAAATTTATTTTATTTATATATTTTTATGCATATGAGTGTATTGCCTACATGTGTATAAGTGGACCCATGCTGTGCAATGGCCACAGAGGTCAGAAGAAGGTGTTGGCTGGATCCCCTGGGACTGGAGTTATGGACGGTGGTTAGCTTTCATATGGGTGCTGGGAATCAAACCTGGGTCCTTTGTAAGAGCAATCAGTGCTTTTAACTGCTGAGCCACCTCTCCAGCCCCCTTTTTCTTACTTCAGAAAAAAGTATAGTTGACTGCATAATAAAGCCAGACATTCTTTTAGGTATTGATACTAGCTACCCTCAAAGAGCTGACATTTAAGTGCAGAAATCAGACAGGCAGGTAATACTAACACAAAGTAGACTGAATGTTTCTTTTTGCCCTCATCACTTTACTGCTTTGAACACACTATGTTAAAGACAAAGACAGGTACATTGATATCTGTCAGTGATGCCAGAATTTATTAAATAACAAATCTACAAGCTGCATTGTTTTTGTTGGCTACAATTTACAAAGTATTCCAGATTTCCTTTATAGTTGGCCATCCACAGGTGCAATTCTTGGATGACACATAACACATTGTGTGTGCATGTGTGCCTGTGTGTGCATGTGTGTGTGTGTGTGTGTGTGTGTGTGTGTGTGTGTGCCTATACATCCAGAATGAATTTAAAAGGGTTAAAGAGACCACAGCACTGTTGGAATTCAGTGGCCTTAAAGATCCAGACAATCACTGTAGTGTTTTGATATTAATGAACCCAATTGGAAAGGTGCTAGAAGCACTGGGTTGGAGGAGGAACTCAGGGCTGAGCATGGGTGCAGGGTTGAATTGAGATGAAGAGACAAGGTACAGGACCTTAGAGGGAGAAGCAAGGCACAAAGGGACACTAATTTAAGTAGATAATTTAAATAGATAACGCCCCCTGGGACATTCAGGCGTTTGGTGCCTGTGGGTTCTTTAACACACACACTAGGTGGTCAGATGACAGGTTTATTGGGGCAATCACCATCACTGTTTGTGTCTTCCTATTTATGGGGCCCAGGCAAGTGTGTTGCATTCTTCCTTGGTATGGGTTGATGAGTTTTCTGATTTAGTTTTTCTGATATTTAAAAAAAATTTTTTTTTATGTGGATGAATGTACTGTCTGCATGCCGGTTTGTGCACCCGTGTCATGCAATGCTACAGAGGTCAGAAGAGGGTGTCGGAGTCCCCTGGAACTGGAATCAAAGATGGTTCTTAGCCGCCATGTGGGTGCTGGGGATCGAACCCGGGTCCTCTGCAAGAGCTGCAGTCGGTGCTCTTAACCGCTAGTCCATCTCTCCAGCCCCTCTGATATGTTTTTTTAAGAAAGCTCTCTTTAAGTCTGTTAAAATGGTTATATAACATATCCAAACATGTGTCTATGCTAAAGTAACCTACCATAACTATTGGTGCTGCTTAAATACCTATATATCTAATTGCTTGTTCTTCATTAGTAGGATCGAAAGGTTATTCCTGGACAGACTGTCAGCCCATGAAAGGAAACAGCCAGAATTGACCAGAGTCCAAGTCAACAGCTCCAGAGAGAGTGGACTTTTTTACCTCTCATCCACCTGTGCCCCTTTTCTAAGCCTAGNTCTGCATACAAGTCTGTGCACCCGTGTCGTGCAACGCCGCGGAGTTCAGAAGAGGGTGTCAGATTCCCCTGGAACTGGAGTTCTCCTGGAATTGGAGTTTCAGACGGTTCTCAGCCGCCATGTGGGTGCTGGGGATCGAACCCGAGTCCTCTGTAAGAGCGGTCGGCGCTCTTAACCGCTAGGCCATCTCTCCAGCCCAGGAATAGTGTTTTAATCAGTCTGTGCCGCCTGGGTGGTGCTGAACAGGTGCTATGTTTACATTCACTGGGAGTCTCAGGGCCAGCCATTGGCCTTTGCATTTGCACTCAAAATGGAGCTGAACTATGCTTGGGAAATGGAGTCAGCCAGGGCAAAGCACAGCCTGAAAGCCACTGATTTACATTTATATAATATGGAATAACTTAGAATAACTTAGAGCAAGACACAGCCCAATCTCAACACCTACATATATTGAAATCTTAACCTTCAGGGTAATAGTGTTAACAAATGGAGCTCTGGAGAGGTGATTAAGTCAGAAGGGCTCATGAAGAGGTTTCCTATCCTTATAAAAAGAGACGACAGCCCCTTGCTCCTATGCCATGGGAAATTTATAGCTATCTGTGAGGAAGCAGACCCCTCCCCACTAATCAAGCAAATGTACCTGTGTCTTGACCTTGAACTTTCCAGCCTACAGAACTGTGAGAACATAATTTCCATTGTTTATAAACCACCCTGCTGGTATTTTGTTGTAGCAGTCTGAATAGACTGAGAGTTACAAACACTAAACTATTGGTAAAATTTGGGTCTTAAGGGGAATGCATCCACCTCTAAACCACTTGAGTGGTTTCTGTGAGAAAGTCTTACCTCACATAAAATGATCAGCTAGTGTTTATATTCCAGGCAAATGAACAATAAATGGAAAAATGAGGGAATCTTTTCATGTTTATAGAAGTCATTCTCTTTCTTCCTGTGTCTCTCTGAAGGTATTCCTATTTCTCTTGTACCTCTTAGGGAGGGCCTCTATTCACCCAGGGCAGTCATTTTAGCACCCCCGCTGAGATTCTCTGCCCCATTAGGAATCACCCAACATTGAACAAAAAGACCTAATTTCAAGTCTCATCTCTGTTTTGTTGAGGTTGTGACCTTAGGTGTGTCAGGCCAAAATTTCTTCTTAAAATAGAAATAACAGCACATACTTCAACAGTTAACTGTAATAAAGTAATACATATGGCATGGTTGTGTAAATTATAAGATATTATAGATCTCTTTTTCCTGCTGCCCTGTGGCATGCCTGTGGTGGTCAGCTTTCCATCGCTATGGAAAAACACCAGTAGAAATCAACTTAAGGGAGGACAGATTTTTTTATTTTTTATTTTTTATTTTTTTTTTTGCTTACAGTTCTAGAGGTTTCAGCCAATGGGCTCTTTGCTCCATTGTTCCTGGGTCCTGGTGTGCCAGAACATGGAAAGGGAGCAAGTGCAAGAACAGAGCTACTTACCTCTTGGTCCTTGGGAAGCACAAAGGCAGAAAGAGTCCAGGGAGAAGATACATCCTTTGAAGACATGCCTCCAATCAGCTTAGGATGATTGGAAGACTACCTCCTTCCCTCAGGCCCTCCCTATTCAATACGAACCAATCAGATGAACCCATTGATGAAGTTAATATCTGTACTAGGGACTAAGTCTCTGACAAGCAGAAATGGCCACTGATAAGAAGTAGAAATTGGTTCCTGCTGCTTTTTCCACTCAGGACAAAGGGCTGAAGGCTTTTTCTCCAGCCAGCAGGGCCACTCTTTCTGGCTGTCTGGTCCAAGACTGGACCTGGACATATCTCAGCTTGGAGTTGTGACCTATGGGCTCTCCTCTATTTGAGATAACCAATCCAAAATTAGGAGAGGGAGACTTTCCCTACTGCACCCCCAAACACTTAAAAGTCCTGAGTGCTTCCCCCACCTGTTTTTTGTTGCTTGTTTATTTGTTTGTTTTTGGAGACAGAGTCTCCCTGTACCCCCAGCTGGCCTGGAACTCTTTATGTAGACCAGGCTGGCCTTGAACTCATAGAGAATCACCTGACTTTGCCTCCTAAGTTCTGGGATTAAAGTTGTGTGCCCAATGTGTTTCTTTGTTTTTAATGAATTTTGTTACCTGTTATTTTCTGCTGTCTGAAATTTTTCTGCCTTTTAATTCTTTAAATGACAGAGAAAGTGAACCTGATGAAGAATCCAGGCTGCAACACTCATGACCCTTCACTTCTCAGAATGAGGACCAGCTTTAGATCAAGCCTTTTGTATGTGTGTGTGTGTGTGTGTGTGTGTGTGTGTGTGTGTGTGTGTTTTCTAGACAGGGTCCCCCTGTAGTCCCAGCTGTCCTGGAACTTGCTTTGTAGCTATGTAGACCAGGCTGGCCTTGAACTCACAGAGATCTGCCTGCCTCTGCCTCCCGAGTGCTGGGATTAAAGGTATGCACCACTACACCCCACTCAAGCCTTCAACACATACGCCATCTAGGAAATAGTACTTCACATTCAAAATACAATGCCTCATGCTTTTATATTATTTTAAAAATATTTTATTATTTTAAATGTGGTACGTCTACACAATGGAGTTCTATGCAGTGGTAAAGAAAGAGGACATCATGAACTTTGCGGGTAAATGGATAGAGCTAGAAGATATGCTGAGTGAAGTAACACAGTCCCAGAAAAACAAACCACGAATGGTATCCCTCATCTGTGGATGCTAGCACCAATTACCTAATTGTATGGCAAACTGAGCAACGTTAATGTTATCTGAAAAACAACTGTGCTCTTTTTTTTTTTTTTT
>VZQC01014560.1:752862-882223 GCA_009823505.1 Rhizomys pruinosus
AATATATATATTTTATATATATAAAATATATATATTTATATATAAAATATATAAACAATTATATATTATTTATATATATAAAATATATAAAAATAAACAAAAAAGAAAAAAGAAAAATGTTTTATTATTTTAAAAAATCTTATGTGTATGAGTACATCGCCTGCATGAATGTAAGCACACCCATGTCATGCAATGCCCCTGGAGTTCAGAAGGACACTGGATCCTCTGGAACTGGAGTTACAGATGGTTGTTAGTCTCCATGTGGGTGCTGGGGTTTGAATCCAGGTCCTCAGCAAGAGCAGCCAGTGCTCTTAACCACTGAGCCATCTCCACAGCCCCCAATGTATTTATATTCTTATGCCTATTATGGAAATTAGGAAACAAAGCATTCTTAACAATCAGCATGTTTCTATAGGCATTTTTCAGTTTTCTGAAGTTTAAGCCCCTAAATTAATTGTTCCACCAACTATTCAAAATGATCAAATTAATGCCATAAGTTACTGTAATTTGTCCTCTACTCAAAAGCCACTGCAGGGAGAATGGTATCATCTAGTGGTATCATCAAGTAGTAGCATGTTTGAGCAATGCAGTCTGTAGAGGACCTTGATCACTCTATGAAGGAAAAGATCAGCAGGAAAAGGAATTTGACCATTACTAAGACAAATAAATATTGGAAATACTGACTAAAGATGAGATTGAGGCCAGAGAGTTGTGAAACTTCAGGATGGCCTCCTGCACCAGTGACATTTGCTTTCTGAACTTCAGAAAAGCCCCATGGATGAGCAACCATTTAACAAATTATGCCACAGGTAAAGAGGCACTTCTGAATACTTTGATTAATTTGGATAAATGTTACTTTTATTCTTTCAGTTGTGAGAGTGAGGAACTTAGCCTCAGAATAATTAAAATAGTATTTTTTCTAATACCATATAAAGATAGAGCTAATTAAAAAATTCCTAGATTTATGCATCTACCACCTAAATTCTACCATTAACATTTTACTATACCTTCTAGGCTTGATGTTAAACATTTTACTTTGAGGTAGTCATAGAGTCACATGCAGTCACCTGACATCAAAGAACAGCACCCTGCACTCATTCCCCAGCTTTTCTCAGTGTTAGCACCTTGCAGAGATATAGGACAGCTTCGCAGCTTGGGCATTGTCATTGGCACATAAAGTCGCAGAGCACTGCCACGAGCACAGGGACTCCTCAGTTGTCCATTTATAGTCACATCCACTTTCCTGCCCTCCCCTTCTTTAAACTATTCTGGATTTCCATAGCTGAGTAATTTCAAGAATGTTATACAAATGGGATCCTGTGTTATCCAGCCTTTGAGACTGGCTTTTTGTCTCTCGGCATAATTCAACAAGATTCAGCCAAGTTATATGTGTCAATTGTTTGTGTCTTTTTTCTGGTCAGTAGTATTCTGGGGTGGTCTGTTTAACTATTCACTAGCCACCGAGAACATCTAGATTTAGCTACATCTCGTGCAGATTTTGGTGAGAGTATAAATTATTGTTTCTCTGGTCTATGTGTCCAGCAGCGTAACTGATGGCAGCTGCAGGTTTAGTCTCTCCACTCTGTCTTTTGCATTTTTTTTTGAGACAGGGTCTTATGCTGTCACTTTGGCCTGGCTAGAACTCACCGTGTAGCCCAAGGCTGGCCATGAAGTCATGGCAATCTTCCTACTGCAGCCTCCAGAGTGCCAGGATTACAGATGTGAGCCAATATGTCCAACTTTGGATTTTTGCATTTTTAAAAACTTTGTGATTTGAATTAAAGTCAAAGGAAGGTTCAGGAGAGTTGAAGTTTTAGTACCTTTTTTTTTTTTTTTTTTTTTTTTTTTGGTCTTTTTGAGCTAAGAAGGAAAATATGCCCAACAAAGGTCATGTAGCAGGCTGATAAAGTCTCCAAGGTAATGGTCTAATAGTCATCAGAAGACCACATTTGGCAAGCTGAGTGTCAGATCCCCAGTCTCTTCCTCCTGTGAGAAGACCTGCCATTACTAGATGGCACTCAGGGAGAGCTTGTTTGCACCTGCTGTTTACTTTGACTACAGACTCAAAATTCCCCAAGGGGCAACTTTTCAGAGTTACTCTGCTGTCTTCAATCTCTCTGAACTGCCATCTTTAAATATGATAAAGAAGTATTTTGGGGTGACCTACCTTGTGATAATTTATGAAAGCAGCCCTAGGATGCAAATGGAGTCCCTATTCTTTATCATTTTCCCAGGTCCCCAAAGATATCATTCTGTTTATATATAAAAGACACAGATTTTTATTAGTGGCACTTAATAGTTTTTTGTTGTTGTTGTTGTTGTTGTTTAATTTTAAGAAGTACAATCTTGAGCCAGGCATAATAGTGCATGCTTTTTTTTTTTTTTTTTTTTTTATTTTGGGTCTTTTCGAGAACAGGGTCTCCCTGTAAGCCCGCAGTGTCACTGGATTTCACTCTGTAGACCCAGGCTGGCCTTGGAACTCACAAAGATCCGCTGCCTCTGCCTCCCAAGTGCAGAGGATTAAGGCGTGCCCCACTATGCCCAGCCGATAGTGCATGCTTTTGATCCCAGCAACTTGGATGCAAGGACAGCCTGGTTTACATAGAAATTCGTAGGTAGGTGGGGCTACAGGGAGACCTGTCCTCAAAATAAGACCAACAAAAAAAAAAAAAAAAAAAAGCAGAAAATGGAAAGAAGGAGGAGGAGGAGGAGGAGGAGGAAGAGGAGGAGGAGAAGGAGGAGGATCTTACTATACTACTTGGTCTGGTCTCCAACTAATAGGCTCAAGTGATTCTCCTGCCTCAGCCTCCCCAAGAACTGATGCCATGCCAACCAGCAAGAGTTAGGTTTGTCGATGCTCACAATTCCAAATACTTAAACAGATTAAACAAATTGTCAGTTAACTTTGTGCTGGCTGTCTAACGTTAGTTTCTTCCAATTAATGTTGATTAACATCAGTTCACTTGGCTAGTTAATATTAAGCTCCTAAGATCAGTTGGCCAGCCTAAGATTTGTTTGGCCAGTCTAAGATTGAGTTAAAATCTGTCTCTCTCTCCCTCTTCTCTCCCCCCTCCTCTCTGCAAGTGTTCTACATCTGAGCCACACTCCCAGCCCTAATGATGGTTCTCTTAAAAGCTGCCAGTGTGTGCATTGTTAGACATTACCAGCTCTAAGAATCCCATCTCACTGGAGCCTTTCAGTTAGCCAAGAATCACTAATCACTGTGATTTCTTTTTTTGAGGCAGGGTCGCTAAGTAGTTCTGGCTGACTTGGTATTCACTATGTAACTCAAGCTGATTTTAATTTCAAGGCAATCCTCCTGCCTCAGGCTCCCAAATGCTGGTATTCCAGGTGTACATTACTCTAATCATGAGAAGGAATCTTGAACTAATAAACTGCTGACAGCTGCTTAACATAATAATAATGATGAAAAGATATTAAGCCTACCTACTCGCTGGCCTGGCTTTAACTTAGATGCTGGGTTTTGGCAAAAAATCATCTTTGGGGGCTAGAGAGATGGCTCAGTGGTTAAGAGCACCGACTCCTCCTGCTCAGGATCCGGATTCAATTCCCAGCACACAGATGGAGAGTAAGAACTGTCTTTAAGCCAGGTGTAGAGGCGCACGACTTTAATGCTAGGACTCAGGAGGCAGAAGCAGAAGCAGACAGGTCTCTGTGAGTTCAAAGCCAGCCTGGTCTACAGAGTGAGTTCCATGCCAGCTGGGGCTACAGGGAGACCCTGTCTCAAAAAGACAAAAAAAAAAAAAAGTCATCTTTGGAGTTCAATGTTTAGTTTGTTTTTCAGACAGGTTCTCAGACATTCCAGGCTGGCCTTGGAGTTCAGTGTTTATTATTATTATTATAGTACATATTCTTAGCTTCAGTTTACATGTTTATTTTTGGATGTTAGGTACTTCTTTGGTTTTAAGCTTCAAAGTTGATATGTTATACCATACTTGTTTAATCTGCTAAATTATCTAGAAGGTAATTTGTCCAAGTTTTGCTTCTGGTAAATTAAAACTCTAAATATTAAAACTATTTTTAAGTATTTGTTGGCCTCAAAGTCTCCTAAATTTCAGAGGGATTACAGTTTATATGTATCCTAGTGCAAATGCTAGTGCGGATGTGAGAAAGAGGGACCCTTATATACTGCTGGTGGGACTGTAAGCTAGTGCAGACACTTGAGAAATCACCCTGGAGGGTCCTCAAAATTCTAGAAATAGATTTTCCATATAACCTAACCATAGCATTCTTGGGCATATGCCCTTAAGGAACCTGTTGGCCAGGGAGGCCCCCCAAACAATATATGATCTTGCTCTTTCTCTTAGTTACCCCTCAGAACTAGTTGATAAGATCCTATTGCTGAAGATACCACACATCCTGATACAAAATCTAGAGAAATAAAGCTGGAACTGAGCTGGAAGCTTCATTCCTGCTGACTAGATTTCATAGTGCCAAATGGTGATAGGTATCCTGCCGGGGGTGGGGAGGGTAAAAACATTAACTGTCTTGTCCAGCTGTGAACTCAATACCAACCTACCAGGCAAGATGTGTCCATTGATGCAATAGTGGCACACCTGTCATGGGGGTATCCAGCTACTCCTTGATTAGACTTGAGGCCTGTTCTACAAGAGGGAATCCATGCCTATTACTGTAAACCTGTCCCAAAAATGCCATGACTGAAGAAGTCTTAGGCCTTGGGGGATTAGAGAAGGAGAACCCAATACTGTTGCTTAGCTGAATTGGTATATAGTATCAATGGCTTTCTAAATATCTATGTTTATACCCACAGACAAAGACTACTCTCAGTGTTGTTAGAGAAGCCTCTCTTTGTAGAGATTGGAAGAAAATTCTAAGACCAATGGCTGCACAAAAGGCTGAGAATAAAGGACAGTTGAGGGCTTAGCCCTAAAGAAGACATTTATACCATTCCCCTAAGGTTCAGGAAACATTGTGGAAGAGAAGGTTAGAGCCAGAAAATAGGGAGTGGGGTTGCAAAATGTCACCTTTTAAGCATACCATGGCCGTGGCAATTGTAAACTCATGGGAGCTCTGCCCACTGGCACTGAGCCCACACAAATTGGGTCCTAATAGTCAGGTATGGATGGAGAAGGGGCTCAGGGCCCTGCCCACTTACTGCTGATTTTTGGGTGTTAGGTACTTCTTTGGTTTTGGGCTTCAAAGTAGATACTCAGTATATGTTATACCATATTTGTTTAATCTGCTAAATTATCTAGAAGGTAATGATTTATTGGAAACTAACAAATTTCAGGAGTTGGGGGAAGAATAGCATCCAGTTATATTCCCACTAGTGAGCACAACAGGCTCTAATGGATAGTTTTGAACCCAGGATGACACAGATAAACCTAGTTAAAGTCTGTTAAACAGAACAAAACGAAAAGTAATGAATATATATATAAGGAAGAGATTTATAAAGAAGAGGAGAGCTGACAGTAGTGGACAGGAAATAAGAGCAGGTAGAGGAAAAAGTAAGCAGAATGCATTATGTACATGCAGGAAATTGTCAAAGAACAAAATTTATATAAATGTATGCATTCTAATTTTAAAGTAGATTTAGAATTAAAGCACACAATAATACAGCAGTCTAGGGACTTGGAGAGCTGGTTCAGCGGTTAAGAGCACTGGCTGCTCTTGCAGAGAATCTGGGTTTGAATCCCAACACCCACATAAAACTAACAAAGGCCATAACTCCAGTTCCAGAGACTCTGACTTCTGCAGGTATTGCACAACATGGGTGCACTTACATACATGCAGGCAAAACACTTATACACATAAAATGGAAATGATAAAATACTAAAAAAGAGTAGCTAGTACAATACATCAGAGTGTGATGCAAATGTTCATATATGTGAGAGGTCTGTTCTGAGATGTGCATTCAGAGCCAAGCCAGGCAGAGAAGAAGGAGAAGCTACCAGGACAAATAAAGCCATTCCTACTTAATGGTAAATAAAAGGGTTCACTAAAATTTAAAGACAGTGTCCAAGGGTCAGTAGAAATGTATAAGCAGGGCTGGAGAGATAGCCTAGCGGTTAAGAGCACCAACTGCTCTTGCAGAGGACCCGGGTTCGATCCCCAGCACCCACATGGCAGCTAAGAACAGTCTGTAACTCCGATTCCAGGAGAACTCCAGTTCCAGGGGAATCTGAGACCCTCTTCTGACCTCCGAGGCATTGCACGACATGGGTGCACAAACCTACATGCAGACAGTACACTCATACACATACAAAAATAAATAAAATTAAAAAAAAGAAATGTATAAGCAAACTTTTATATCTTCAATTTGCTTTGGGACTTCCTCTTTGATTAACATATGTATGTTATATGTGGGACCTTTATTTCCAAATGAAACAATCTGAACTGAAGCAGTCTCAACCAAACTGTTGTACAAATGAGCAGGATGAAACAAATTATCATATGCTGACTACTAAAATTATCATATGCTTACTATCTTCAAGTAAATTTAAGTAGATATAAGCCCAAGTCAAAGTAAATAACATTATTGAACACCGAGTAGGGATTTCTCAGTCTAGGCATGAGTAACATTTGGGGCCTGCCCTGTGGAATGAGGGGTGTTCAGTGGCATACCTGGCCTCTAGAAACATCCTTTCTGCAGATGTACCAACCAAAATGTTTCCAAACGTGACTTAGTGTTCCTTGGAACAAATTTTTCCACAGATGACAGTCTCTGGTGTGTGTATGTGTGTGTGTGTGTGTGTGTGTGTTCTGTATTAACCCAGAGCCTTTCACATGTGCACTCTATTCCTCTGTGCTAAAGACCCCAGCACAAGAACTTTTAATTCCTGTGTATCAGTCGGTCTTATTGTTCTTGTGGTCTCTCTAACTTACCCCTAATATTTGATTTATAATTATTATTTTAAAACATGAGGCGGAGTTCTTTCTTGTCTGGAAGAGCTTTACTTTGGACTGGAGTGGGAGTACATTAGCCCAATGACCCTTTGTGATGGTAAATACAGGACACATTCTCAAAGTAAGGGTTTATTTGTAGTTCATTTCTTTTAAAAAGATATAGAATATCTGTTTTGCTTTTATGCCTGTTAAATGTTCCAATTAAAATGAGAAAACAAATAAACAAAAAACAACAACAAAAACAAACCCACCAACCTTACACGTAAGTTCCTGGTGATTCAGCTTTGGATAATGAACAGCTTTATACTGTTTCACTTTTGGTCAGAATACACCTGCGGAGTAAGTAACAGAGATGCATGAAGCAAAGAACTTGGCTATTCTGTCTTAAAGTCCGTTAACAGTCTTGCTGAAAATAGCCGAGGCCTGAACACTGACATTGTCGACTGAGGGTACATTCCGGACTCTGGATATATTACCAGTAGCACAGGGCTTCCTTTAGCCTCGCTGGGTTGTTGGAAGACAAATAAGCAGACGTGTGTTAATTTTCGGGCCTTGACATCGTTTCAGAGGAATTTAACCCCACCTTCCCGTCCAGAATGGAAAAACAAAAAACAAAAAATCCTCCCCCATTCCCGGCCTCCGTTTCCTCCCGCTGTTACAGTTCAGATTTTATTTTTTTCCTAGAGAGCTAAACCAAAGTCAGGTATCAAGAGTGCGGTTACATTATCCGGGTCTGTGTTCTTCTGGGACACCAGTGAGGAAATCTCAATATGTAACTTAGTCTCCAGGGGGACAAGACCAATAAACTGAAAACTTCGGCGGCCGCTCTTGGCAGCAGGTTTGATTGACATGCACCGGCGGAGCAAGAACGAGGGGGCGGGGCTGGGGCCCAGGGGCCCCGGAGCAGACAAAGAGGTTTCAGCGCCGCTGGGAGGGAAGAACCGTTTGTCGCCGCCCGGCTGTTGCGCACGGAGGGGGATTTTCGTGAGGTCGCTTTCCCTGGCGGGAAGAGGGTACTGGGACTGGCAGGAGGCGGGGGGCGGGGGGGGCGGAGAGGGGACCGAAAGGGGGCGCGGGCCGGGTTGGGGCCGCGCTGTCACGTGGGCGTCGCGGCTGCTGCTGGGTTGGGGCTGTTCTTCCGGGTTGGAGGCGCCTTGCCGCGGGCCGAGCCCGGGTTTGCCAGCGCGGCGATCGATCTCCCGCCGCCTGCCGCCCGCCGCCCGCCGCCCGCCGCCCGCCGCCCGCCGCCCGCCGCCCGCTTCCAGCTGCTCGGCCCAGGTGAGCGCTGCGGCCCCGCGGTGCAGGCGGAGCTGCGGACAGGGTGAGCGGCCGGCGCTGACCCAGGCTGGAGGCTAGGAGACCTGTCAAAGAGCAGGAGGGGGCGGGGTCCGCAGAGCCCTGGAAGCCGGGTGCAGGGGCTCCCGCAGGCTGGGCGCTGGCGGGGAAGAAGGGCCTCTAGGGCCCTCTTTCTTGTGTCAGGTTGAGGCGAGGTGGAAGGGAGTGGAAGGGTGGATCCGGGGAACCGGTCCCCGGACAGGGCAGGGAAAGAGGTGACAGCTGTGCATCTGAGCTTGGAGCTTGGGGTAGGGGTGGGGAAAGCGACAGCAAAAGTCCTACTTGACCATTTCGGCCCCAAGAGGGCTTGCTTGGAAGAGAGGTCATAGAGGACTTTTGCTGGGTGGTGCGTCCAAGAGGAAGGACAGCTGGGCGTCCTCAAGTTGTACTTGAACCTTGAGAGAGTTAGGGCAGGGTGCCAGGCTGGGTACTCAGGAGAGGGTCTGAGTGAGGGGTGGACTGATGGGATGGGTGTCAGTTTCTGCGAGGCGGAGAGGGGTTTGGGCTGGGCTAGAGGAAGAAGCAGCGGAGTGGGCAGTGGTGGGGGGAGGCCTAGACAGAGCCGGTTCAAGGAGGGGGAGAATGACTACTGTGTAGCCTGAGCCAATGGGCTTCAAGGTGGTTATAAATAGCTAGCTGTTCAGTGCACGTGCCAGAGGCTGCCGGTTTAGTTGTTGAGGGAGGGCTGCACCTGTGACAGGGGCCATGGCACCAGTGGCTTTGGGCAAGGTTGTGCTTCTTGCCAGACTGAGCTTGCCTGGGTAGGGTATTGTGTCCTTGCTGGTGTGTCTAGCATTAAAAAGCATGACTTTGTTTATGCTTGCAGGTGCCCTTTATTCGTCCTGTGGTGCTGGACGATCATTAAGATCCTATTGGTCAGGAGTCTTGTAGGATCCAACATTTGGACGTGTGGGACTTACTTGCCTACCTGCATTTCCTTTATTTGCAAACATTGGCTATCTTTTCTTTTCTTTTCTTTTTTCTTTTCTTTCTTTTTTTTTTTTTTCCCAATTTTGAGACAAGGTCTCAGTCTGTAGCACTGACTAGCTTGGAACTCATTGTGTAGCCCCGGCTGGCCTTGAACTTGGCTTGATCCTCTTGCCTCAACCTCCCCAGTGTTGGCATCATAGCCTTGGGCTACCACTCATGGCTCCATTTCTTTCTTTGTTATTTATTGGCTTAGGGTTATCCTATTATTGGATTATCTTTGCTGATAGGGTTTGGTTTCTACACGGCTACTCTACTCCAAAGTTTCATTTTTTTTTTTGAAAGTTTCATTTTCATAGGAAAATTTGTGCAACTGTGTTTCAGAAATCGGTTTCAGGATGTGTTTAATGGGCACCTAGGCTTCAGATACCCTGGCCCAGTTATTTAACCATTCATTCAAAATTTTTTCATTAACTTTCTCTGTTTAGTGCCAAGCACTGGGGTCAAGGCTAATACAAAAGTGAAGAGAGGAGCTAATCAGGATATTATGTATTAATCCTCTCCACAACCCTATGATTAGGGCATTTTGTTGTTTTAATCCTTATAACCCTATGAGGCAGGTTTTATTAGTATTCCAGTTTTAAAGTTGAGGAAACCAGGTACAGAGAAATTAATGGATTGGCCAAGGTCACACCCCCTAATACATTTCAGGAGGGGCTGTACAATCCAGAGTTCACCCTGTTAGCCTCTTCCTTTGTTAGGTCAGGTGCATGCTCTGGAGGATATTATCATCTATTAAGTGAGGGCTGGGGATATAGCTCAGTGATGGTACCACATACAGGTACAAATCTTTGGGAGGTAGTTATCCTTATAATTGCATTAAATAGCCTCATTAACACCATACTAAAAAAAAAAGATACCTTTTTCTTTCAAAGTTTGAGTTAAAAAATTGATGCAAGACCATAGGAGCACATGGATGATTAGATAGCAGAGAACTCTGAAGTGAAGATAGGGGAAAATGTGACCTTTACGTTTGAAGTGAACATGTTATGGCCAATGATAAGATGGGTCAGATATTTTCTGAATACTTCTTAGAGCCATATATACTTTATTTATGGCAAGAGAAATGGACTTTTCTTTCCAAAAAATTACCTCCTGGTCTTTATGTTTAAAAGTTGAGTAAAGTTTTTTTAAGAACTTGGTCTCCAAAGTCCTTGGTCCTACTGATATCTGATGCCCCCACCAGGCATCAACATCAAATTGCTTTTTTGTTGTTGTTCTTTTCCAGACAGGGTCTCCCTGTAGCCCCAGCTGTCCTGGAACTCACTCTGTAGACCAGGCTGGCCTTGAACTCACAAAGATCCGCCTGCCTCTGCCTCCCAAGTGCCGCCTGCCTCTGCCTCCCAAGTGCTAGGATTAAAGGTGTGCGCCACCATGCCCNTTGTTCTTTTCCAGACAGGGTCTCCCTGTAGCCCCAGCTGTCCTGGAACTCACTCTGTAGACCAGGCTGGCCTTGAACTCACAAAGATCCGCCTGCCTCTGCCTCCCGAGTGCTAGGATTAAAGGCGTGCGCCACCACGCCCGGCCTATCAAATTACTGTTTTCTAAGTTGCAAAATTTCCTGCTTCCAGGCCATGATAGAGGATTTAAGCTTTAAAACATTGCAAAATGTCTTACCTAATCTTAGAACTTTTAGAGCCCAGAAGGGCCCTAGGAAGTTGTTCTTTTCTGCCACTTTTACAGATGGGCAGACTGAGGTTCAGCAAGGTTCAGGTCAAACAATCTGGAAATGGCAGACTTGGACAATACAGGGTTTCTATAAGAGGCAGCTTCATTCATTTGCTGAGTTCTGGGAAAGCTTTTTCATTCCCTTAAAAACAGTGGTTGGTCTAAGAGGAGAAAGTCAGATAGATGAGAGGGTTGGGAATAGGATTAGATGATTGAGTAATGGTAGGAAAGAAAAGCTCCCTCAAGATTTTTCTGGGATTAGCATTAGCATTAGCATTAGCAAAAACATGTCTTTTTTTTTTTTTTAATCTCCCTCAATTTTTTCTTGGTACAGATTCAAATTCATTGAACATGTGGCTGAATCTGGACCTCGTTTGCTTTGCATTTTCTGCCACAAATAATTCTTAAATGTCACCCATGATTGAATCAGGAGGATATTTATGAGACTTGGGAGTGCTTTAGGACTAAAATGAAGTGATACATGGGAAGACTCTGCAAATATAAAACCACTTATTAAAATTAGGTTATTCATATGCTTTCTTAATTGTGTAGCTGAACAAATCGTGCTTGATTTTTCTTCAGTTTTATTCTTTGCATCTTGAATACCTACCTTTTCGTTTCCCAGTAAGGAATACAATTGTCTTCTCTTTTTTTTTATTCTATGTATATGAGTGTTTTGCCTGCATGTACATAAGTATACCTATGTCATGCAAAGAGGGCATCAGAGCTCCTGGAACTGGAGTTACAGATGGTTGTTAGCTGCCGTGTGGGTGCTGGGAATCAAACCTGGATCCTCTGCAAGAGCAGCCAGTGCTCTTAACCACTGAGCCAACTCTCCAGTCCCATGACTGTCTTCTTTGATACATCAAAGAACTTGAGTTATTACTCTGCTTTACATTTTAGTTCTACAAGTGCTCCTGAGAGCTGTGCCTTCCAGATTCTGTCTTTGGATCATGATTGTTAAATTAAAGGGCATCTAATTAGTAAGCAACTGTTGGATTGAAAATTTCCATTACCACTTTTTAGTATTTTAATTAAAGTTCTTGCTCACGCCTTTAATCCTAGGTACTTGGGAGTCAGAGGCAGGTGGGTCTCTGTGAGTTCCAGGCCAGCCTGGTCTACATAGCGAGTTCTAGGCCAGCTGGGGCTACAGGGAGACCCTGTCTCAAAAAGATTAAAAAAAAAAGACATTTCTTTAGGAAGTTTCCATAACAGCTCACATTTAAAATAGCCAAATTTTTCTTCCTCTGGTGCCTGGAAGAGTGTTTAATTAGTCTTCCTGGATTCAGTGCTTGACCTTGTGAGTGCCCGTCTGATGGATCAGTACCTACAGGGATAGTGGGTAGTGTCAACTTGTGAGTGCCCATCTGATGGATCAGTACCTACAGGGATAGTGGGTAGTGTCAACTTGTGAGTGCCCATCTGATGGATCAGTACCTACAGGGATAGTGGGTAGTGTCAACTTGTGAGTGCCCATCTGATAGATCAGTACCTACAGGGATAGTGGGTAGTGTCAACTTGTGAGTGCCCATCTGATGGATCAGTACCTACAGGGATAGTGGGTAGTGTCAGCCAACTTACACTGATAGACTTCCGGGTCCTTGTAGTCATTCACATTGAACAGCATTAAGAGGAAAAATGTGGAGGAGACGGACCTGGGGAACATGGGAGTGCCTTATGTGCATCCCTGGGGATCTGCTAAAGAGCAGGGCAGAGGGCGGTCAAAGAAACAGCAACAAGTGCCAGTGACCCTTCATCCAGCCTTGTCAGAGTTGGAAAATGTGGCCACTTTTGAGAACAACTCTAAAAAATTTCACGGTTATGCAACATAGGCAAAAGAAAGAAGAGGGGGAGAAAATGAGAGTAAGGGAAGGGATGGAGGGAAGGAAGAAAGGAATGAAGAAGGAAGAAGGAAGAAAAAAAAAAAAAAAAAAAAAAAAAAAAAAAAAAAAAAAAAAAAAAAAAAATAAAAGGGGAAAAAAGAAAGAAAGGCAAAGAAAGAAAGACACACGACCGCACGGCCGATAATGTCAAAAGACCGACATGACGCAACGACGACACGGTAGGAACGACCGACAGCAAGGAACTCCGAAATTCTGCCCCGCCCCTGCACCTACATCACGCTCCCCTCCTCCATTCCCTCACCCTTTCTTACCCTCCCTCCCCTCATCTCTCCCTTCCATCCCTCCCTCCCCTCCTCTCTCCCTGCCCTCACCTCCCCTCTCCTCTACCTCCCTCCCTCCCTCCCTCCCTTCCTGCTTTCTTGCTCTGTTTGGAGTACTATCCTCTGTACACTTATTTTCTTGAGTGTTATATATACTTGGGAAATATGAATCTTATGTTCACTTAGACTTGGATTAGGAGAGCTCACTGACTGTACTAAAGCATTGTGTTGCAGTGGATAGGATGGCAGTGGTTTTGTACAACCTGATACCTAATTGTAAGTCACTATTGTGCTGTATGGCATTTAAAAAATTTTTATTTATTTTTATGTATATGAATGTACTGTCTGCATGTAGGTTTGTGCACCCGTGTCGTGCAGTGCTGCAGAGGTCAGAAGAGGGTGTTGGATTCCCCTGGAACTGGAGTTAAAAGACGGTTCTCAGCGAGCAGTCGGCGCTCTCAACTGCTAGGCCATCTCTCCAGCCCCATGTATGGCATTTTTGATAAGGGATATTCAAATATAACTTTGATTATATATAACTTTTTGCTAAACATGTTGACCTAGAAGATAACTTTCATGTAAGATGTGACTTAACTGTATAGGTATGTGCATGTCAACACCCCATAAATATATATGTGTGTGTGACTTAGGCCTGAAATTAAGTAGTGAGTTTATAATCTCAATTTTAGGTAGAAAAATGGATTCCAAGTTTCAAGTGCAAAACTAAAGACATGCATACCTTTAATCCTAGCACTTGGGAGGCAGAGGTGGTTGGATCTTTGTGAGTTCAAGGCCAGCCTGGTCTACAGAGCGAGTTCCAGGACAGCTGGGGCTACAGGGAGACCCTGTCTCCAAAAGACCAAAAAAAAAAAGAAACCAAAAACAAAACACCAAAACTTTCAAAGTGTCCTCTACAAATAAAGGAGTTGGCAAATAAATTCTTGATCAGGCTACAAATGTTGTATTCAAGGCTTTTCAGATTAACTATTTATGTTTTTTTGAAAAGATTTATTTAATGTTTGTGTGTGTCTGAATGTATCTGTGTGTACCATATACATAAAGATATCTGTGAGGCCAGAGGAGGATGCCAGTTCCTCTGGAGCTAGAGGTGGTTGTGAGCCATTTGACATGGGTTCTGGGAATTGAACCTGGATCCCCCAGGAGAGCAGCAAGCACTCTTCACCTTGGAGCCACCTCTTCAGCCCCAGCTTATATGTTTTTAGTGGTCAAAAGTAATTTTTTTTTTCTTTCTTGCCCCATAAACATTTTCTTTTCTTTCTTCTTAGTGATTCACCTTCAACGAATTGGGGATTCAGAAAGTTGGGAGTCTAAATCAACATGGCAAATCTACTGAAAACGGTGCTGACTGGCTGTTCATGTCCTTTACTGAACAACTTGGGGTCCTATAAGGCTCTACCTGGGAAGAAGGATTTTTTACGAACATTTCACACTCATCAGGCATTGTGGTGTAAATCCCCTGTAAAGCCAGGTAAAGTCTTATTTCACTGTGTCATTCAAGTCCGTGATGATAGATAAAAGGAAAAATCATTCAGTTCTGTGGCCTGGTACTTGTGAGTGATAATTTTAAACAGAAAAAAATGAAGTGTGTATTTTAAAATATTTTCTACTTATAGAAATTCTTGATTGCTATTGCTAACAGAGAAGATAAGAGAACGAGAAAATGCTTTGCACTTGGGAGCATTTTGCTCCTAACAGCCTTTTCCTATTCCTAGAAGGTATTGGAGAGTTGCACCGTATACAGTTCACCTCTGTTCAGGAGTTATGAATTAAGTGTAATAACTGATCTACATTAGTGTTTCCTGATTTGGTACACAGCAACTCCATTGCAGTTTGGGCCAGAAACCATAGAGTCATCCTTCATGCTTTGATTAGATACTATTCAGCTCTGCCTTATATCTATTTACGTGTACGTCAGCATGCATAAATGTGTGGTGCCCATGGAGGCCAGAAGAGGGTGTTGGATCCCCTTATACATGATCTGGGTGCTGGGAACTCAAGTTCTCTGAAAGAGCAGCAAGTGCCTTTAACCACCGAGCCATCTCTGCAGTCCCACCATTACCACTTTGTCACTTTGGTCCAAACCTATTCTCTTCTGCCACTAGACTGATGCATCAGTCTCCTAAATAGTCTCTGTGCTTTCAGTCTTGGCCTGCTACAGTCTGTCCTGCACGTGACAGTAGGAATAATCTTTTAAGATGGTAAGATCCTGTGTCTCTTTTCTTCAAAATTTACTTTTGCCTTCTCAGCTCATCCAGAGTAAGAGTGAAGTTTTCCAATGGTCTTTAAAGCCTTCTCGGATAGGATCTCCACTTGCTTCTGTTGTAGGGTACAATTCCAAAGAAGGACAAGCACAAAGATGCTTACTTAGACCCTTAGAAAAGTCACCTTCTAAGCTGTCATCTCCCTTCTAGCAGGCTTTCCAAAGTCTGTCCCAACACACTGTCTACCAGTCATTAGCTAGACCTCAAGCATGTGGACATTTTCCAGGAAGACTTAGACATTATTCCAGATGGCAGCACGCCCAGCTAAAGATAGCATTTACTTACTAAGATGGAGGAACAAAATGAATATACTCTTCTACCTTGTTATGTTTGTAGGACTTTTTCTGTTCATTTAGAGCCCTTGAAATGGGACTGGAGAGATAGCACAGTGGTTAAGAGCACTTAGGCTGGGAGGGGCAGAGTCAGTCTCTTTCAAGGATGGGACTCTTCATAGGTTAACCAGGCTGCAGTGGATGGATCCATAGTGAAGGACATTTGGGGACACTTATGATACTCTATAGGCCTTATCTATATATAACATAGATGTATATATATGTGTGTATACATACATATGAGTACATTAAAATTGGGTGGGGACAATAAGGGAAGGCGTGGATAGGGGAGGTGATCTAAATATAATCAAATTATATTGTATGTAAATTGCAAAAACTCAATAAGAAAGAGCACTCACTTATTTTTCAAGAGGACTTGGGTTCAGTTCCCAGAACCCACATAGCAGCTGACAGTGGTTTGTAACAGCAGTTCCAGGGGTTCAACATCCTCTTCTGGCTTCTGCAGGCCTGGCACACATGTGGTGCACTTAGACACATATAGGCAAAACACACATAAAATAAAAATGAAGTCTTGAAACTGAAAACACTCTTGAACTGCTAGACATTTTGAGTTCTAATGTCTGCCTTGCATAGATTTCATAGTTTCTTTTCTTGTTCACAGATGACAAGTTCCTATTAGCAGGGTGCTTTCCTCTAACAGCTTCTTTTTTTTTTTTTAATTTTTATTTATTTCTGAATGCGTATGAATGTACTGTCTGCATGCAAGTCTGTGCACCCGTGTCGTGCAATGCCGCGGAGGTCAGAAGAGGGTGACGGATTCCCCTGGAACTGGAGTTCTCCTGGAATTGGAGTTTCAGACGGTTCTTGGCCGCCATGTGGGTGCTGGGGATCGAACCCGGGTCCTCTGTAAGAGCGGTCGGCGCTCTTAACCGCTAGGCCATCTCTCCAGCCCCCTCTAACAGCTTCTAAGTTTATCTTTGGATACTTTTTTAAAAAACTGTTTTGGAAAGCCAGATTATCTGGCGATGATATGATGCATAATGTAGAGGCAGGGGTTAGAGACTCTGGCTCAGCTGCTAGAAGCACTTGGTGCTCTTGCAGAGGACTGGAGTTGGTCCTAGCAGCCATGTCAGGTGGCTCACAACTGCCTATAGGTCCAGCTCCAAGGATATTTGTGGCCTTTGGCCTCCATGGACCCTGCATTCATGTATTTGCATGTCCACGTGTGCGCATGTGCATTCCCCCACCCGATTAAAACAAATAACTGTGTTGGGGACACGGGAACTGTATTTGTGGATAAATCCATATACATCAAACTCTCTGCAAAAATATGGCTAAATCTTGTTCTGCTTTCTTTAAAAATGTTCCTTTTTGGATTTATTTTATTTTATATGTATGAGTATTTTGCCTGGGTGTAAGCACAGCCAGACCTGCAATGCCCATGGTGGCCAGAAGAGGGCATCAGATCCCCTGGAACTGGAGTTTTGGATAGTTGTTAGCTGCCATGTAGGTGCTGGGAATGGAACCCTTGGTTGTCTTCAAGAGGAGCCAGTGCTCTTAACCGTTGAGCCTTCTCTCCAGCTCCCTGGTTCTTATTTTCTAGATAATTATTTTTATCTTTAATAGATAAGGATACTTTTTCTCAATAAACTCTTGATTTCATTACTATATTGTGAAGCATGAAAATTAATTCCAGTTGATATTCATGTTTTTTCAGTTGTCTCTTTTCCTCTTTACTCTATATTTATAGTTGGCTCCTTCAAAGAATTAGAGTTCACACATACTGCATTTGCTTGCTGTTTCTCCTAGGTCTCTTTTGATATATAGGTCCCCACTATTTTTAATTTTTTAATTTTTTTTTTAGATTATTGGGAATTGGACCTAGGGCTTCAGACATGCTAGACAAGTACTTTACCACTCAGTTACATCCTCAGCCTCTTTTTTTTCTACTCTTTTCCCTTTATTAGTTGAAAATTTTAGTTGTGTTACCGGATAGAATTTATAAGTTTGGCTGATCGAGTAACCTTGACTGGTTATATCAATTGGTTCTTTGTATTTCCAGTAATAGTTAGCTAGATCTAGAGGCTTAGTCAGGCTTAAGTATAGCTTTTTGGTAAGAATATTTCACTGGTAGCATTGTATACTATTGCATTATGTCAGGAAGATTACTCAGGGAATTGAGGTGTGGTAATTGTGATCTATAGAATGTGAAGTTTCCAGCAGTTCTTTTTTCCCTGGAAGTACCCAGCTCTTTGACTGATGGGATTAGCTAAATCCATGGTTTTATTAGGGCTGTCAAATGGTGAAATTCTATCTCTCTTCATTAGCTAGAATTTTCCTGTTCAGAGAACAAATTTTCTCCATCATAGTTACCATGAAATTCTACTGGAAAGGTGAGTCAAATGCTCTTTCCCATTATTTACTGGTTTCGCTAATAATTAATTGCTTCCCTTATGGGTTAATTTCCTATTCTTGCTATAACAAATAATCATAAACTTACTGACTTTTATGGTCTGGAAGTCAAAGTCCAAAGTAGATATAACTGGGCCTCAATCCAGGTGTTGGCCTTCCTCCTGGGAACTCCACTGGAGAACTGTTCCTGAGCTCTTCCAGCTTGTGGAGAGCACCTCTATTTATCAGGGTGGGGCCCTTTCTTCCATCTTGAAAGCATCAGTACAGTATTTTCACATACTCCTGGGCTGTGAGACTAGGGACTCTGATTGCATTGCAGCTCTCCCGGTAATCCAGGGCACTCTTCCTACCGTAGGTCAGCTGATTAGCAGTCTAACTCTGTGTGCTGTTAAAATTCCCCTCTTGCCGGGCGTGGTGGCACACTCCTTTAGTCTCAGCACTCAGGAGGCAGAGGCAGGCAGATCTCTGTGAGTTCAAGGCCAGCCTGGTCTACAGAGTGAGCTCCAGGCCAGCTGGGACTAAAGGGAAACCCTGTCTCAAAAAGACCAAAAAAAAAAAAAAATTCCCCTCTTGTAGTAGTGTATTCATAGCTGTTGGGCATTAGGACATGAATATCTTTGGGAAGCTGTTCTTCCTGTCCTCCTTAAGTTGAGGAATGAATTTAAAATGTTTACTTTCCTAAGAATCAGCATGAACTGAGGGATTATAATATCTTTGGACATGTTTTACTCCATTGCCAATAATCACCCTTTGTTGTTTTTGTTTTTCTGAGACAGTCTCCCTGTATCCTCAGCTGACCTGGAACTTGCTATGTAGACAAGGCTGGCTGAAATCTCACAGACATCTGCCTGCCTCTGCCTCTCAAGTGCTGGGTAATTATTCTTTTTGATATTCAAATTACCATATTTGGTCTCTGGAAGCCATTTCAAGTTTGCTCCTAAATATGGTTAATACGTTTTTTTTTTTTTTTTTTTTTTATACAGGGTCTCACTATGCAGCCCTCTGGAACTAGGCTGGCTTTGAACTTACAGAGATCCACCTGCCTCTGCCTCCACAGGGATGGGATTAAAAAGGAGGTACTTTGCTTGGCCATCCTAAATACTTTTGACACATCTTTGGTAGCTTTCTTGACTTTCGGCATGGAGGGCTTAGATTTAAAGTTGTCAGATGAAGCCGGGTGTGGTGGCGCATGCCTTTAATCCTAGCACTTGGGAGGCAGAGGCAGGTGGATCTTTGTGTTCAAGGCCAGCCTGGTCTACAGAGTGAGTTCTAGGACAGCTGAGGCTACAGGGAGACCCTGTCACAAAAAAGACAAAAAAAAAAAAAAGTTGTCAGATGAGTAGTAAGCTTCAAATATGTGCATATTTGACTTAATTTTACATGTTTACCAGAATATTTGTCAACCTTCTGTTTTATTCTCTCTAGGTAGAGAGTAAACATTTGTTTTCCTTTGGTTTACTCTAAGTTATTAGTGTATAATAAGTAGGATGGGCTTAAAGGACTGTGTTGAAATTCAGATAAATTTATGCTGACTTAATCTAGGGTCTTAATAAGTTACTCTATATTGATAAATTTTAAAACATATTTTATTATTTTTATTTTGCATGTATGAGTGTATGGCCTGCATGTCTGTAAGTGCCCCTGTGTCATGCAGTGCCTGTGGGGGTCAAAAGAGGATGTTGGATTCCTTGGAACTGGAGTTATGGATGTTTGTTAACTTCCATGTGAGTGCTGGGAACTGAACACAGGTCCTCTGCAAGAGCAGCCAGTACCCTTAACCACTGAGCCATCTCTCCAGCCACCTGTATTTATGATTTGATTTATTTTTTTAATTATATATTCAGTTGCAAGTGTAATTTCTTCAACTTTAATAAAGCCTATATAGAAACACACTGTTTAAAAAAATGTGTTAATGTTGGGGCTGGAGAGATGGCCCAGCGGTTAAGAGCACCAACTGCTCTTGCAGAGGACCCGGGTTCGTTCCCCAGCACTCACATGGCGGCTGAGAACCGTCTTTAACTCCAGTTCCAGGGGAATCCGATGCCCTCTTCTGACCTCTGAGGCATTGCATGACACGGGTGCACAAACCTACATGCAGACAGTACATTCATACACATAAATAAATAAAAAAAATGTGTTAATGCACATTGAGTAAAACAGCATGGGAAACTAATGTCCTTTAGCTAAAGCTGGCCTGAACCCTGCATAAATATGTTTGTGCTACATGTTTTCTTTTGTGTTGTACAGAACAGAATCATAATTGGGTTATATTTTGTGCTGAAGAGTTTTCTCTTGAGGAAAAGGGGAGCCCTGGAGACCCCATATCTTCTTCTTGGAGAAGTGGATCACATTCTGGATTTTCTAGTTATGACTCATCTTCTTTCTTTATGTCTCTCCTATTGCTGGGCCTGCCTGTGTTACTCTGATCTCCTTTTGACCAGCTCATGGCTGTGCTTTCAGATGACTTCCATACCATCTACTCTTCTTTCTTGTCTTTTTTTTTTTTTTTTTGCCCATTCAGACCTCCTAGGGGAGAACAAGATTGTGTTGTTTAGTTACTGGCCAGCATAAGATGTCCTGGAGCCATGGTTCCTGTATAAGTCATCTTACAGGTTGCTGGCTTTCTTCATGTCTGGATTATAGAATTATCTTTGATCCGATTCTTTGTCTAATCAGTTGTTGGTGGGACTATAGGGTCTTGGAGCTAGAGAGATGGCTTGGCAGTTAAGAGCACTGGCTGCTCTTCAGAGGACCTGGGTTTTGATTCCTAGCACCCAAATGGTGGCTAACAGCCATGTGTAACTCCAGTTCCAGGGGATTCAACAGTTTCTGACCTCCTTGGGCATTGGACCACACAGATGCACTTATACACATGCAGGCAATACATTCATTGATAAAATAAAAATAAATATAATATTGGAAAAGAATATAGGTTCTCAAGATACAATACTTGGAAATCTGTGAGCCTGTGGCCAAATTGCTAGGAAAGGGACTTTGAGTGTGGCAAGCCACCAAACTGTCTACTGTAGATCATTAAACAGTGATTTACTTCTGTCTTTTTTTTTGAAAAATAAATACATGAAATTATTATGATTATTGTTATTATGATTTTTGGTTTTTTTGAGACAGGGTCTCCCTGTAGCCCCAGCTGGCCTGGAACTTGCTATGTAGACCAGGCTGACCTTGAACTCACAGAGATCTGCCTGCCTCTGCCTCTTGAGTGTTGGGATTAAAGGCTGCACCACCCCACTCACCCTATTATTATTATTTTTTTTGTGTGTGTGTGTATGAGTGTATTGCCTGAATGTCGGTAGGTACACCTGTGCCATGCAGTACCAACAGAGGTCAGAAGAGGGTGTCAGATTCCCCTGGAACTAGAGTTCCAGATGGTTGTTATTTGCCTGTGGGTACTGGGAATCAAAACCTGGTTTCTCTGCAAGAGCAGCCAGTGCTTTTAACCACTGAGCCATCTCTCCAGCCCCCATTTCTGTCTTTGTTAAAGGTCAGGGCAGAAGAATGTGATCCCAGAGGGTTAAGGACATAAGTTAGCATGCTGTGTGATCTCTATCATTTATTTCTCCTTGGAATAAATTAAGCTTATCATGTGCCTTGAAGGGAGACAGTTAATTAAAAAAATACTTAGAATGTTCAGTAAAGTGGGCATAAAATTTACTATTTTTCCAGAAAAGAAAAATGGATTATTATGAATAATTATCAGTGACAATTTGTACATAGTACATTTTGAAGAACAGAGTATCCATTTCCATTTCCTGAAATCTATTAGTGGACATGTTTTTAAACTTTTTTTTGGGGGTTTCTTTGTTTTCAGGAATTCCATATAAACAACTGACAGTTGGGGTCCCCAAGGAGATTTTCCAAAATGAGAAGCGAGTAGCATTGTCTCCTGCTGGTGTTCAGACCTTGGTGAAGCAGGGTTTTAATGTTGTGGTGGAATCAGGTGCCGGTGAAGCTTCCAAGTTCTCCGATGATCACTACAGAGCAGCAGGGGCTCAAATCCAAGGCACGAAGGAAGTGCTGGCTTCGGATCTGGTGGTCAAAGTAACTATTCATTTTCCTCTTCCATTTATAGCATGCCAACTCTGAAATATTTTTGTCGATGAATTACTTTCTCCGGTCTTATAGCTTTCTTCCTTTTTTAATTGACAAATAATTGTATTTGTTTAGTTGACAAGTAATTGTGTTTGTGTGGTGTGATATTTTGACACAAATATACAGTGTATGTGCAAAGATAAAATCAGGGCAATCAGCATATCCATCATCTTAAACACTACTTATTTCTTCTTTTCCTCTTTTAAAATCATACTCCTTTTTTTTTTTTTTTTTTTTTTTTAATTTTTAATTTTTATTTCTTTCTGTAGTTGTATCCATTGTACTGTCTGCATGCAAGGTTTGTGCAACCCGTGTCGTGCACAGCCGCGGAGGTCAGACGAGGGCGTCTCGGATTTCCCCTGGAACTGGATTCTCCGGAATTGGTTTCAGACGGTTCTCGCCGCCATGTGGGTTGCTGGGATCGAACCCGGGTCCTCTGACAAGAGCGGCGGCGCTCTTAACCGCCTAGCCATCTCTACAGCCCATCTCTCCTTTTCTCAGAGAAATCATTATATGTTGTGAATATTCTTCATGCTCCAAGAAATGTAAACTATTTTCAGTCATGAGAAGAGAAATGGTGATCTTAGTTTTTATATTTTCTGGGTGGAAATCCCTTTTAGTTGACTAAGGAAAATTTGTACTACGTGGTCCATTTATGTGCAGAATTCTCACAAATGATTATGGAACTACTGGTAGGATGGAAAGAAGCCTAGGACTTAGACTGTGGTATCTAGGACCTGACACAGTACCTGACACAGAGAAAGCATGACCATCCTGGAGAATGGCAGGATTGGGTGGAATGACCAGTAGTATCTGACTAAAAGAGGATCTTAAGAAAAGCAGAAATTTATATGCTAAAGAACTTTATGGGGCTGGAGAGATGTGCTCCAAGTGTAAAGAGTATAACTGATCTTTACAAACACAGGACCTTTATCTTTCCAGCACCACACAATGGCTAGCAAACATCTGTAACTCAGTTCCAGGGAATCCAATGCATTCTTTGTCTAACCTCTCAGGCATTGCACACACCGGTGCACTTATGTACATGCAGTGGAAATACCCATACACATAAAATAAAAAATAAAAATATTAAAATTATAAATTAACAAGTTAATAATAAAATCACATAAAAATGATTGTATTAAGAGATTCAGCACATGGGCGTGGTGGCCATTGCCTTTAATCCCAGCACTTCTGGAGGCAGAGGCAGAGGCAGGTTGGATCTCTGTGAGTTCAAGGGCCAGCCTGGTCTACAGAGTGAGTTTCCAGCGAACAGCTGGGGGGCTATAGGGAGACCCTTGTATCAAAAAAGACCAAAAAAAAAAAAAAAAAAAGTTTAGCACAGCATAAAAACTAGAGCTGAACATTAAGTATGAATGAATCATTAAATTATCCTGCAATCAAGGGCAGCATGACGTAGCCATGATAAAAAAAAGTTGCATTTACCGCGTTTATTAAATTAAACCAAATTCACTTTTTTTTTTTTTTTTAGAAAAGTTTTTCTTCGATTAATTTCTAAGGAGACTTAATCACATAGTTATATTCCCCTCTCCAAGTCTTCTGTATAACATGATATTATTTCAGGCTGGAGATTAGAACCCAGCCTCTGAAGCATGCCTAAGCATGAACTCCACACAAAGTGACATTCCCAGTTCCTGATTAGCATCAGCGTGGTGATTTTTTGCAAGGAATATATGAAATCAGTTTTTGTGTAGAAAATTATTTGTAAAATTTATTTTCGATATAAATTATTGATTTAAAGCAAAAGGTTATTTTTTCAATTTTATTTATTTTTGTATGTGTATGAAAGTTCTGTACTGTCTTGGCATGTAGGTCTGGCAAACCCCTGTCCGCTGCAATGCCACGGAGGTCAGAAGGAGGCGATCAGATTCCCCTGGAACTGGAGTTCTCCTGAACTGGAGTTCTCCTGGAACTTGGAGTTACAGAGGGTTTCACGCCGCCATGGTGCTGGGGATCAAACCCGGGTCTCTGCAAGGAGGAGTCGGTACTTCTTAACCTCTAGGGCTAATCTCTCCAGCCCTAGGCTAAAGGTTTTTTAAAAAATTTTATTCTTTTTGTATGTGTGTATGCAGGTACTGTCTGATGTAGGTTTGTGCCACCCGTGTCGTGCAAATGCCGAGGAGGTCAGGAAGAGGTTCTTGGCTTCCCCTGGAGAACTGGAGTTCACAGACGGTTCTTAGCCGCCTTGGGTGCTGGGGAATCAACCCTGGGTCTCTGCAGAGGAGCATCGGGGCTCTTAACCGCTAGCTTTCTCTCCAGCCTCCTGAGCTAAAGGTTTTTTTTTTTTTAAATGGATTCTATTTTTTTAAATTTTTTTTAAAATTTATATTTCTGTATGGTATGAATGTACTGTCTGCATGCAAGTTTGTGCATGTGTGTCGTGGCAAATGACAAGGAGTCAGAAAGAAGGTGCCGGATTTCCCTGGAACTGGCGTTCTTCCTTGGAATTGGAGTTTCAGATTGGTTCTCGGCCGCCATGTTGTGGTGCTTGGGGATCAAACCCTGGTCCTATGCAAGTGCCGTGCTCTCAACCCAGAAACCATCTCTCAGCCCACAAATTTAATTGGAGTTTTAAGTACACGAAATAAAAGAACTGCTTAAAAAAAAAAAAGGATTAATTAAAAAAAATAAGTTACATTCTATTTCAGAAATAGGTTTAGGGGCCAAATGTTTTTTCGATGGGGGGGTTGCTAGAGAGAGGGTTCAGCGGTTAGAGCTACTGAATGCTCTTTTAGAAGACCTGGTTCATTCCCCCACCCACATGGTGGCTAAACAATTCATCCTTAATTCCAGTACGGGAATCCTGAACCTCTTCTGGCGGCCTTCCGCAGGCCATGATCACATGATACTCTTTTTTATTTTTTTTTTTTTTTTTTGGTCTTTTTGAGACAGGGTCTCCCTGTAGCCCCAGGCTGTCCTGGAACTCACTCTGTAGACCAGGCTGGCCTTGAAATCACAAAGATCCACCTGTCTCTGCCTCCCAAGTGCTAGGATTAAAGGCGTGCGCCACCACGCCCGGCACACGTGGATACTCTTACATGCAGGCAAAACACTCATAAACACAAAATAATAATAATAATTTTTTTTTGAAAAGGTGGAGACATATTTAGTACTTAAATAAATTTTGGAAATATTCTGTTCTTTTAGGGATATAAAGTATATGTACAAGTTAAAGGTATGTTGAGAAATTTGTAATGAAAAAAGTACATAACTTCTACCAGCATTAATAAACTATTTGACCTGGAGCATCTCTCTTGGATCAAGCCTATTAATATCCAGAGTAATACAATCTAGGGAACATTCAGTTGTTTTGACTGATGTATGTGGGTGTAGTCTTAGCTGAGCTTTTGATAAGGGTCAGTAGAATCAACTCAGACTTGTCCTCTTATTTTTCTTAATCTCTGAAATAGATTTTTTTTTGAAATAGATTTTTATGTAGAGGAAAGCAGACCTTGTGGAAGAAAAAAATTTTTTTTGGTCTTTTTGAGACAGGGTCTCCCTGTAGCTCCGGCTATCCTGGAGCTCACTATGTGGACCAGGCCGGTCTTGAACTCACAAAGATCCACCTGCCTCTGCCTCCCAAGTGCTAGGATTAAAGGCGTGTACCACACACCCCGCTTGTGGAAGAAATTTTTTAAAATAAATAAATTTATTTATTTATTCGTGGGTGTGTTTTGCTGTTTTGCACATGCCAGGTAAGTTCTCTACCAGTGAACCAGCCTAAATAAAAGTCTTAAAGTTTGCAATCTTGAGTCACATGCATAACCAGCCCAATGCTTGAAATAGGAGCAATAAATAGATAAAGGTGTCTTAGATAAATTAAAATGAAATGGTATGATAGGAAGTGATGGAATCAGTGTTTTTGTTTGTAAAATGTAAGTCCTAGTGTTTATATTTGCTATGTTTATTTAACCAAAAATTTTACTACAGTTTGGGATCTAATGCAATAGAATGAAACTTCTTAGCATGACAGAATATATTGAAGCTAGCTTTAGCTTAGGTTCAGTTGAGTTATTAGTTTAATTTATATTCCTTTATAGTTATCTGGAATTTTAAGGTGATGTAATTCTATATTATGGAGTCTTGCCAACACTCCAAATGCATATATATATATATATATATATATCAAAATTAGCAAGGATTGAATCTTTAAACATAAATGCTTCCTCCCCTCCATGTCTCTTTTTTTTTAATTTTTTTTTATTTATTTCTGTATGTGTATGAATGTACTGTCTGCATGCAAGTCTGTGCACCCGTGTCGTGCAATGCCGCGGAGATCAGAAGAGGGTTTCGGATTCCCCTGGAACTGGAGTTCTCCTGGAATTGGAGTTTCAGACGGTTCTCGGCCGCCATGTGGGTGCTGGGGATCGAACCCGGGTCCTCTGTAAGAGCGGTCGGCACTCTTAACCGCTAGGCCATCTCTCCAGCCCACATGTCTCTTAATTTTTAACAGAGTAATAAGTTTTGGGAGACCAGGTTTTAAATATTTTGTTATTTTTATTTTATGTGAATGAGTGTATTGCCTGCATGTGTATAAGTGCACTAATGTCATGGAATGTCTGTGGAGGTCAGAAGAGGATCCTCTGGAACTGGAGTTATAGATGGTCCTTAGCCCCCATGTAGGTGCTGGAATTGAACCTGGGTCCTCTGCAAGAGCAGTCATTACTTCTGAGCCATCTCTCCAGTGCTGAGACCAGGTTTCTTATAAAACCTTCATTATATTTAGTGCTCTACAGGTAACTGTCAAACCTGATCTGGTACTGTGTATTTCCCAGTGTGTGCTATTTAGTTGGGACAGTTCCAGGTGATTAGTGAGAAGTTAGGTAGTATGCATCTTTGTCTTTGCCTTGCCTTAGAATTCAGGCAGACATTTATTGATGAAGTTTTACTTCAGAAGTATTGTTTACATGATAGTACCTTATCTAAATTGTCCTACTTTACTTGAAAATATGATGAAGGTGTTTATAGTTTTAACCTTTGATTTGGTTTTCTTTTCAGGTGCGCGCCCCCATGGTTAGTCCAACATTAGGTGCTCATGAAGCTGACTTTTTAAAGCCGTCGGGAACACTGATTAGTTTTATTTACCCAGCTCAAAATCCAGACTTACTAAATAAACTTTCTGAAAGAAAAACTACAGTTCTGGCGATGGACCAAGTTCCAAGAGTCACAATTGCTCAGGGATATGATGCTCTAAGCTCCATGGCCAACATTTCTGGGTAGGTTTATTTTTTCCCATTTCAGTTGGACACAGGCACAGCGATGATGCACAAACATTCAGATTGTACAGTTTTTCTCTCCAAATGTTTTGCCTTCGGATAATTGTTGGAGATTGTAACTTTTGACACTTAAATTATTTTTTATGCTTTTTTCACCCTAATTATATAAGAAATGAAATCTACTGTACATTTCTTTTTAATCTTTATAGATTAAGGGAGGTAATATTTGTATTTACCCAAGGAAAAAGCTGTCAGATTGTTTGCATGAGAAGATTTTACTTTTATGTGCATATACATGTATGTGTTAAGTTGAAATAGTTGTTTCCGTAGGTAAAAAGTGATTGAGTATTGGCAGTCTCATGTGGTTTGAGGCAATACAGGTTAAGTGTCCCTGAAAATTTGGGTCCAGAAATGTTTCAGATTTCAGACTTTGAGATTTTAGACTATTAACATACTATATGAGTTATATAACATTGTATATGAGTTAACATTATATACGAGTTATCTTGGGTATGGGACTCAAGTCTACACATAAAATTTATTTATTTCATATATTCTTTATACACAAATCAATTATGCATGAAATGAAGTTTGTATATTTTAGCTGAAGGGAGAAGGAGTTTTGTTTTAAGATCTCTTAGGGATGTTGAATATTCTGTGTTGGACAACTGCATTTTAACTGTGACCCATCTCATGAGATTAGCTATGGATTTTTTTCCATTTGTAATATGCCAGTGCTCAGTTTGGAACATTTATTTTTTAGGATTTTAATGTAAGGGATGTTTGAAATTGTATATATATATATGTATATATTTGTGTGATATATATGACATATATTAGATATATTATGCAGTACTAATTATTCTGAATTTTAGGCTTAGAATTCCTTGTGTAGTTCAGGGTAGCCTCAGGCCTTAAAGGGATTCTCCTGCATCAGCCTTTTTAAGGCTGATAACAGGCATGTGTCATTATGCCCAGGTTGGTCATCTTAATTAGGTTTTCCTTAAGTAAGTTAATGAAATATATAATGAACTGAGAAAATGCCAGTGTTAGAAGGAGGTTTCTACATCTGGTGCCAAAGCCTGTATTTTTTTTTTTTTTTTGTATGTGTATGAATGTACTGTCTGCATGTAGGTTGGTGCACCCGTGTCGTGCAATGCCGCGGAGGTCAGAAGAGGGTCTCAGATTCCCCTGGAACTGGAGTTCTCCTGGAATTGGAGTTACAGACGGTTCTCAGCCGCCATGTGGGTGCTGGGGATCGAACCCGGGTCCTCTGCAAGAGCAGTCGGTGCTCTTAACTGCTAGGCTATCTCTCCAGCCCCAGCCTGTATTTTATACTGAAGGCTGTCCTCTTACCCCTGTGAAGCCTCAGTGATAATGAACTTCATTTGCCTGTCAGCACTGCTACATTCTCTGTTGTTCCCCGCCCCCCAGAACTCTCTGGTTTTAGTTTAAAAATATTTTGTTAATTCTCTGAGAATTTCACACATGCATATAATGTTTTTTTGGTCCCCCTTCTCCCAGATCCATTCCATGCCCTCAACTTTTTGGTCTCTGTCTGTCTGTCCGTCTGTCTGTCTGCCTGTCTGCCTGTCTATCTGTCTCTGTGTCTCAATAACCCACAGAATTCATTTTGTGTTGCCCATATACTTATAAGTATGGGAGCACCCACTGGAGCATAGTCAATTTACTAGGGATGACACTCTTAAAGAAACCTGACTCTCCCTCTTCTAGCAGCCATCAGATGTCAGTAGCTCCTCAGGTAGAAATGGGGGCTTGAGCATCCCTAACCCTCCATGCTGGAATGTTGACTGGCTTGATCTTGGTGCAGGTCTTGTGCAGGCAACCACAGCTTCTGTTAGTTTATGAATACAGTGGCATTGTTCTGTCCAGATGACACTGTTTTACTCTGTTCTCCCTTATCTGAAGCTCTTATAATCGTTCTCACCCCTCTTCTGTGATGTTCCCAGAGCCTTGGAGGGAAGGGGATATGATATAGATATTTCATTTGTGGCTGAGTACTCCATAGATTTATTCTCTGTACTTTGACCAGTTGTGGGTTTCTGCAATTTCTGTCCACAGCACACACAAAGAAACTTCTCTGATGAGGTCCGAGAGCTGCGCTAATCTATGGTTACAGAGATACAAATTTAGAGGGCAGTTTGGTGCTATGTCCAGTTAGCAAAATAATAATAGTAGTTCACCCCGGGGCCTATAAGCTCCATAACCATGGGTTCTTGGTCAGATTTGCAATACCAGGCATGAGATTCTTCCTAGAGAATAAGCCTTAAATCCAATTAGAAAGTGATTGGTTGCTCCTATAACATTCCTGCCACTATTACACCAATTGGCTATCTTGTAATGCCAGTTGTCCTTGTAGCTCATGGGATTCACAGCTGGATAAGACTGTGGATGACTTTCTTCCCTTTATCAGCTTGTATAGCACATTTTAGTACTACGAAGACTAGCTATCAGAGAGGAAGCTTCCTGCTCAGTACCAACTTGATTTCTCCATGTCTTATATTCAAGATTTGTGGTGTCTTCAGCAGAAGGCTCTTACCAGCAAGTTCTGGTGGACAACCAAGAGCAAATGGCAATAGCCTGCATTGTTTTAGGAGTCTCCAGGACAGCCCTGGCCACCAACTCAAGGGAAGGTATACCATACCTGTCACTGGGATTTTTATTTGGCAAGCCGTGGCTTCTGGGAGAAGTAATATCTCCTGCGTAGGGTAACTCCAATTAAACTTCATATATATATATGAAGTTTATATATATATATATATATTATATGTATATAATATATACATATATATATATGTAATATATATATTACATATATATATGAAATTTATAAAATAGTAGTTTTTCATATGGCTTTCCAAATATCCTTAGCAGTTAAAACACTGCTGGAGAGCCCAATCTTTTTAAAAAAAATATTTTATTATTTTTATTTTCATGTGAGTGTGTTACCTGCATATGTATAAGTGCACTTCTGTTATGCAGTGCCCACAGAGGTCAGAAGAGGCCATCAGATCCCCTGAAACTGGAGTTACAGATGGTTGTTAGCCACCATATAGGTGCTGGGAATCGAAACCAGATCCTCTGCAAGAGCAGCTAGTGTTCTTAACTGCCGAGACAACTCTCCAGCCCCAAGATCACCATTTTTATTTCAAAGTATGCTGTAGTAATAGTAAAAACAACATCATGTTACTGGTACAAAAACAGATACATGAATACATAGCATTGAGGACCCAGAGGTAAGTATGCACATACAGCCACCTGATTTTTGACAAAGATGCCACAAATACACATTGGAGGAAAGATGGCTTCTTTAATGAATGGTGCTGGGAAAACTGTATATCTACATGTAGAATGAAATTTGAGCCTTTCTCTCACCCTACATACGAGTCAATTCTAAATGGATCAAAGATTTTAGTATTAGAGCTGAACTCTAAAACATCTAGAAGAATAGGGAGGAAACTTAAGGTTAGAGGCTCAGGTAAGGACTTTCTGAATAGGACTTTGGTCACCAGAAAAATAGGACCAACACAATCAACAAGTGAGAGTTCATGGAATTAAAAAGCTTTGTACTATAAAAGAAACTATTTATTGACTGAAAAAAGCAGCCTACAAAATGAGAAAATGTTCCCAGTTTCTTGCTTGGAATGTCATGTAGAGAAGGATTCTAAGATCCATTCTACTCATAGGAGAGTGTGAGTTATAATCACGTTTGCCATGTTGGTAGGGACAGGGTGACTGCATTGCCTCAGTGTACTGCTGACTGCCTGAGAAGGTGGGACAGCCTGGAGATAGGGCAATGCTCATGAAAAAGTCTTCTAAAGAAACTAATTGAATTAAATTTTAAGGTCCCAAACTGTTCATTCGCTAATATGTGTAAGGGGAAACAAAATAAGTATTAAAAGAAAAAACAGTGCATGGAGAAAACCCAGTATGAATAGAGTCCTTTACAGACTCATGCACAAACTGAAGTTTTCTTACATTTTATGTTTTATTTAAAAAATAATTAAAACTCAATTCCAAACTGATCAAAGACCTCAACGTGAAACTCAAAACTCTGAAGGTGATAGAAGAAAAAGTTGGCAGCAGCCTATAAGACATAGATGTAGGAAAAGACTTCCTAAATCAGACAGCAGCTGTGTAGGAAATAAGATCAACAATTGACAAATGGGACCTCATTCAGCTCAAAAGCTTCTGTACATCAAAAGAAACAGTCAAGGAAGTGAAGAGAAAACCCACAGAGTGGGAGGAAACCTTCACTGCAGGTACATCTGACAAAGCATTGATTTCTAGAGTATATAAACTACTCAAAAAACAAAGAAGAAAGAAAACAAATGACTCACTCAAAAGATAGAGCAAAGAGTTGAACAGAGACTTCACAAGTGAGGAATTAGAGATTGCTGAGAAATATCTTAAAAAGTGTTCAACATCGCTAATAATTAAATGCAAATTAAAACCACTTTTTTTTTTTTTCTCTTTTCGAGATAGGGTCTCCTTGCAGCCCCAGCTGTCCTGGAACTCACTCTGTAGACCAGGCTGGCCTTGAACTCACAAAGATCTGCCTGCCTCTGCCTCCCAAGTGCTAGGATTAAAGGCATGTGCATCTCACTCTGATAAGACTGGTTAGGATCAAGAAAACAAATGATACCAAGTGCTGGAGAGGTTGTGGGGAAAGGGGAACACTCATCCACTGCTGGTGGAAATGTAAACTTGTACAGCCACTATGGAAAGCAGTGTGGAGAACCCTTGGAAAACTCAAAATGAGCTTGCCACCTGACCCAGTCATACCACTCCTGGGTATGTACCCACAAGACTCATCCTACCACAGAGATACATGCACAGCCATGTTTATTGCAGCTGTCTTCACAATAGCAAAGAGCTGGAACCAACTGAAGTGCCCTTCAGCTGATGAGTGGATAGAGAAAATGTGGTACATCTACACAATGGAATTCTATGCAGCGGTAAAGAAAGATGACTTCATGAACTTTGCAGGTAAATGGATGGAACTAGAAGATATCATGTTAAGTGAAGTAACACAGTCCCCCCCCCCCAAAAAAAAAACCCCAAACAAATGAAGAATGGTATCCCTCATCTGTGGATGGTAGTGCCAATTACCTAGTTGTGGGGCAAAGTGAGCAATGTTAATGTTCTGAGCATTAGAGCATAATGTTTTCAGAACATTATGCTCTTATATTGTGAATCCCTTAACAGGTTCTAGAACTAAGCTACCATTTATTTTCAGAGTTAGGAATTTTTGGTATATGGATGGAGGATATGTATGCATATTTTAGAGTAATATAAGATCGAAAGAATGTGGAAAAAACTAGTTTGTTATGACATTATGTCTAATCACAGTATTTATTTTATGGGAGTGCTTCTTTGTATTTCTTATACAAGGCTGCTTGAGCTTTTTTGTCCAAGCCTTTTCTAAAATATTGTAGAGTATTTAAAAGTATTAGGCTGGCATAACAGCCTTTCTGGATGCTTAATGGCCATACTTAATGTCCATATCAATTTGGCCTAGGGTCTTAAGGGATAACTTTGTTCCTTGCCCTCGGAGGTCAACTAAGTCCCAGGGGGATTTATGCATGGGGGCATCTCTTGAAATGTCCTGCAAATGTGAGTCACCAGTCTTCTTGTGCAGGGAGGTCTTGGAGATCCACTAATGAGACTTTAGCCAGTGTCCAGTCTATAAAGAGGAAAGTCTGCTTATGCTTCAAAAAGGGTAGCCTGGTCTAGCAAGACCTGACTTTGTCTTCAAGTGGATGGAACTGGTGATTGAAAAGCCAAAAGGAGCCAGGGGCTCCCCTCCAAAAAACCCTGAGTGACCCTTGAGGACCAGATCCTCAACTGACCTTGGGAAAACAAAAACCTTGGTTAATCTAGGCTAACTGTGTGGCCTTAAACATCCAAAAGGAAAGTATAACCAGAAATATATAAATAGTAAGTCCTGAGAAATTGTACTTCAGATATAAAACTTGAGATCTTAGTTAAAAAAAAAAAGAAAAGCACAGTTGTTTTGCCTGTCTTACTGGCAAGTGCAGTTACCCTGTTGCTGCCACTGCTTTTGCCATCCTGCAAAGATGTGAGACACAGCTTTTCAACCTTCCAGTGTGGGCTGAAGACTCATGTCTCTCCAAGAATCCTCCAAACCTTCAGTGCCAGATGAGGGATGCTGAGTTATCCAACTTGTGGACTGAGCTACTACTACTGGGGTTTCCGCCTCTTCAGAGTATAGACTGCCATTGTTGGACTACCCAGGCTGTATCATGGAGGGCAGTACAGGTAGATCAAGATAGGACGTGGTGTTTACTGGACCTTGTTGACCACAGGAAGGGAAATCTCCAGTGTGGAACACAAGGGCAGAACTGATGGTGGTTTGGGCTTGCCAAGGAGGAGACTTCAAACATGACATCTTTCAGCCTAATAAAGAAAAAAAAATCATAAGCTAATAAAGAAAAAAAATCATAATCATAATCAGTTGCTAAAACCTATGATATATGTGGCATGCATATGTGCATGTTTTGGAATGATGCATTTGGAAGGAATAGCAACAACACCACCAACAATAAAAACAGAAAGACTGCGTCAAAGAATTGACTGAAACGGGGAACTTCTGCTTGAAACAGTAAACTTCTGCATCAAGAATTTTGAGAGAGACTGAGAAAAAGATGAAAAACATTTTTGGCAGAATGCATGAGCTCTGGTGGGGTGGGGGCAAAGAGGGGGGCATGGGTCTGGATTTGATTTGTAATTTCGTTTAAAATGCACAGAGCTTCAATAAAAAATTGGCTTTGGAAAAAATTATTTGTGGTGAGAGAGAGAGTGAGAGACAGAACACACATGTGGATGTTGGAAGACAGCATTTAGGGGTTGAGGAAGGGGCTCTCGTTTGCTCTGGGCTATGAACTCCAGGCTGGCTGGCCTGCAGGACCTTCCAAGAAATTCTCTTGTCTTCACCTCCCATCCTGGCATAGCATGGATGAGAATCCAAAAAATGTCTAGCTTTTTTTTTTTTTTGTCTTTTTGAGACAGGGTCTCCCTTTAGTCTCATCTTGCCTGGAACTCACTATGTAGACTAGGCTGGCCCTGAACTCACAGAGATCCTCCTGCCTCTGCTTTCTGAGTGCTGGGATTAAAGGTATGTACCACCACGCCCAGCAAAACATGTAGCTTTTTTTTTTTTTTTCTAACTCTTCCCCTTTTCTTCTTTTTTAAAAATATTTTTATTGAAGTTTTTGGATTTCACACATAATTTCTCAGTCCAGTTTAGACTCATTTCCTTTCTATGTGCCCCCATCCCACCGAAGCTCATGCCTTCTGCCATACCTGCTTTGTATCTTTTTCTGAGGCTTTTTAAAGTTTTTCAAAGTAGAGGATTATCATTTTTGGGAGAACTTTACTGTTTCAGTCAGTTCTTTGTCCCAGTTCTTTTGTTGCTGTTGTTCCCTCCAATTTGTATTACTCTAACATCTGCATATGTGTGTGTGTGTGTGTGTGTGTGTGTCTCCTAAAATTATGTCATCTACTTTGTCCCAGTTGTTTCCTTTTGATGTGAATGAGATATCACAAGTTAAAGTAAAAAAAATCACATTTTTTAGGCTGGGGAAATGGATCAGTCAGTAAAGCACTTGCTGCGCAGACAGGAAGATCGGAATTTGATTTCTAACACCCATAAAAAGCCATTTGTGGTGATGCAAGTTTGTACTCTGGGTGCTGGGGAGGTGAAGCCAGGCAGCTGGCTGGAGCTCACTGGCCAGCCAGCCTAGTCTTAGCATCAAGCTCCAAATCCTAGTGAGAGATTTTGTCTGAAAAAAAAAAAAAAAGGCTGCAACGCTCCTGAGGTTGATTTCTGGTCCTCACAAGTGCCCCGGCAGACTTGTACCCCTACACATGAGCACACAGACACTGGCATATATACAAAATAATAAATAGAAACACTTTATTTTCCTTAATATAATGTAGCAGATGACTTATTGAAGATCTTGTTTATGGTTTAAAAATATGCCAGGGGACAAAATAATTTGTTGCCATATTTAGTGTTCTGAAGAGTTATTGCTATGCAATATGAAATTTTCTTTTCTTTTCTTTCTTTTTTTTTTTTGGTCTTTTCGAGACAGGGTCTCCCTGTAGCCCCAGCTGACCTGGAACTCACTCTGTAGACCAGGCTGGCCTTGAACTCACAAAGATCCACCTGTCTCTGCCTCCCAAGTGCTAGGATTTAAGGCGTGTGCCACCACGCCCGGCGCAGTATGAAATTTTGTATGGAAAATGTACAATGTAAAGTTTTAAGGGTGGTGTTGATTTTGTCATGTAAGATGCACATAGATGAGAGGCGATCAAGACCACTAGTGTGTTTAGCTGAAGAATCATTTGAGCAAGTGAAGAGTTATAAGACACTCTAGATAGGTACAGTTAGAGCTTGTGTGACTGCACATTGTATTTAGATGGTGAACAGTGTCCAGACACACATCTTCTTCCAATCCCCAAAATACTTTCTTCCTGTTCCATCTTGTTTAAGGATGATGATCTTAAAGTAAAAACAGTGATGATAACATGCTTTTTTGCATCAATTATTTTATCAAATATTATTATAAAATGTGAACAGGGAGAGGTTTTGCTGCAAGTTAGTAGGTGGGTTTTAATTTTAAATAGTTGAGTTTTATCTAAGTAAGAATCTTCAGAAGTAATTTTAAGTCAAGATAATATGAAAATGAGATTAGTGTGTCCTATCAAAGAAAAGATGGGCTGTACACTCAGTGCTTATTGAATAACTTTTTTTCCATGGCTAAATTAAGTATTTATTGAGCATTTATCATGTGACAGGCATTACAGTAATATTTAACCAGAATTACCCCTATTTTGTCCTCACAGCAACTCTCAGAGATAGATGCTCTTCTTTTTTTTTTTTGGTCTTTTCAAGACAGGGTCTCCCTGTAGCCCCAGCTGTCCTGGAACTCGCTCTGTAGACCAGGCTGGCCTTGAACTCACAAAGATCCACCTGCCTCTGCCTCCTAAGTGCTAGTATTAAAGGCGTGCACCACCACGCCCAGTTTAGATGTTCTTCTTATCTCCATTAATAGACAAGGAAACCAAGATTAAATTTGCCTGAGGTCACATAGTCAATCAATTAGCTTGTTTCAGAATCCCAGGCTTTCACACACTAGAGATCAAGGATAGTGCTTCCTGTTCTCCAAGACTGAAATCTTATATGCGAGCATTTTTGCTAAGGTAATTTATTTGAAAGCCTTCTCTCTAAACTACATAATCATCCAAATAAATTTGGTTAGCTTAGTAAAATGAAAAGTTTGAAGGATGTAGAGTCTCCATGCCTAAAAAATGCTAGTATCATTTTGTGTCTCTTTTCCTTACTTTTCTATCTCAACTGATTTCTGCTGTGTTTGTAGGACGGGGCTAGGTAGCAAAATGGATGAGTCTGCCTGGATAGGCAGGCTGCCTAGGCCAGACTTCCAGCCCTGCTTCTTACCAGCTGGTTGACTCCCTGGACAACTTTTTCTATCTTTGTGTCTTAGTTTCCTAATCTATGAGGTAAATGTAATACTGGAACTTGTTCAGAGCTTACTGTGAAGGTTGAAGGGGTATATATAATATATATATATATAGTGCTCAGAACTATTCTTGCCATATACTACTATATAAACAGTTATTATTTTTTTCAGTAAGTATAATTGCCAACTTATGGTAATCTTTTATCTTATGGTGTTATCTGTTTATTTTTTTTTCCAGCTATAAGGCTGTTGTTCTAGCAGCAAATCATTTTGGAAGGTTTTTTACTGGTCAGATCACAGCTGCTGGAAAAGTTCCTCCAGCTAAGGTATGTACAGCTTCCACTGTTTCTTCATAATGCAAACTTAAAGCAAGGGTACTTATTGTCATAAAATACAGTTATTTTAAAAGTTTTACTGTGTTTTAGTTTCACTGGTGACTTTTGTAGGGTTTACAATTATGGCAAAGCCTTAATACATTTAAGATTGCTTTCAAAGTGAACTTTGGCTTTTCTAGAAGTTCTAGTCTTTCTTTTTTCCCCTGTTTTTGACTTAACTAACTTGAATTCATGAGTGGATTTTGGATAACTTGGTCTGTGGGCCTATTTATGAGTATATTTAGAAAATCTTCAAGTTATTATTCAGCAAATTCTGGGTTTCCTAATTGCAACACTGTAGTTCATAGAAAACATTTCTTTGGTTTCTTCACTTTTGTCAATTTTTTTGGGGAGGGGGTCAAGAAGGAAGGAAATGGAAGGTGGTGTAATCAGGATACTTGGCTTGAGGCTGCTTCCTGACTCCAGACTGGGAGCTGAGGGAGAAAGAGCCATGAATGATGGGAGTGGGGATGGGAGGGCACAAGCGTAGGAGAGTATGTGTGACCCTTCAGTACGAACACCAGTAGTACAACATTAACCCTGAGGCAAGGCATAGGGACCAGGATGTTCAGTGTTGTCCTCTGTCAGCCTGCATTCTGCTCTTGTAATAGAAACTCAGAATTGTTCTAGAAATAAATCTCTTAGGGAAAAACAAACAAGAGGTTTTGAGAAAAACAGGCCAGGTGAAAGAAAACAAGTAGTTTAAATGGAGGCCAGAATATTTAGCAGAAATGTATGAGCAAACAACACAGATAAATGGTATAGGAAATACTAAACTTCATGTGATACATGAAATATCAGATTCCAGGGCTGGAGAGATGGCTCAGCGGTTAAGAGCGCTGACTGCTCTTGCAGAGGACCGGGGTTCAATTCCCAGCATCCACATGGTGCCTAAGGACCATTTTAACTCCAGTTCCAGGGGAATCCGATGCCCTCTTCTAATCTCTGAGGCATTGCACGACATGGATGCACCAACCTACATGCAGATAGTACACTCAAAAAATAAAAGAAATATCGGATTCCAATGCATTGCTTAGGATTACAAGGAAATGTCTGACATTCATAAGGGGCCAGAAACTTGATGATGTTCTTTTTTTTTTTTAGAAAGGGTCTCTCTATAGCCCCAGCTGGCCTGGAACTCACTCTGTAGAGCAGGCTGGCCTTGAACTCACAGAAATCTGGCTGCCTCTACCTCCCAAATGCTAGGATTAAAGGCATGTGCCACGCCTGGCTTAAAGATGGTTCTTAGCCGCCATGTAGGTACTGGGAATCAAACCCCAGGCCTCTGCAAGAGCAGTTGGTGCTCTTAACTGCTGAGCCTTCTCTCCAGCCCCGGTGATGTTCTTAAACTGGCTGAATCCATTGACGTGCAAGTTGATTACTTAGTTTTAAAAAATATTTTGATTGAGTTTAGAATTTCTCACAACATACATTGATCATATTCAGAGCCCCTACCCTCTTCTCCACCTCAGGTTTACTCCCCCCCAATTTGTGTTCTCTAGTATTGACTTAAAAAAAAGGCTTATCTGGTCTAATCTATGTTCCGTAAATGCTCTTGGATTACTTAGTTTTCATCAGAATCTTTCTAGAAATGTGTGGAAGTTTAGAGGAAAGCTGTAATATGGGATTAAAAAAATGAAGGAAAAACCAAAAGGCTTAACAGAAGAGTCAGTCAGATATTAAAAGGTAGAAAAGTGACTGTTTTATTAGAATTTAAATTCAGTAGCCTGTGAGATAGGTCAGTGAGTAAAGGTACCTGCTTTCCAACCCGGTGACCTGAGTTCAATCACCTGGACCTACTTGGTGGAAGGAGAGAATTGGGTTTCACAAGCTGGCCTCTGGCCTCTACATGTTTACTATGGCATGTCTTCCTTCCTCCGCACACAAAATAAATAAAACGTGATGAAAAAACTCAGGGATAGAGAGATGCCTCAGTAGTTAAGAGAACCTCCTGTTCTTTTTTTTTTTTTTTTCAATTTTTTTTTATTTATTTCCATATGTGTATGAATGTATTGTCTGCATGCAAGTCTGTGCACCCGTGACGTGCAAAGCCGCGGAGGTCAGAAGAGGGTGTCGGACTCCCCTGGAACTGGAGCTCTCCTGGAATTGGAGTTTCAGACGGCTCTCGGCCGCCATGTGGGTGCTGAGGATCGAACCCGGGTCCTCTGCAAGAGCGGTCGGCGCTCTTAACCGCTAGGCCATCTCTCCAGCCCCGAGAACCTCCTGTTCTTGACCTGAGTTCAGTTCCCAGCACCCACATCCAATGGCTAACAACAATGTGTTGATCCAGTTCTAGGGGATCTGATGCCCTCTTCTCGCCTGCATGGGCAGAAGACATGCATATGGTGGACATCCATACATGTAGGCACTCACACGTAGACATAAATTAAAATAGAATGAACTAAAAGTCACTTGAAGGCCTATGATATATGAGGTATATGTAGGAGTGGGGTATGCGTCCTGAACAAGATAAATACTATCCTTGCTGCACAAAACTTTTATTCTGATGGGGGTTACAGCGAGAGTGGGAAAAACCCTAGATGACTATACTGTATAACTGTAGTTATACAAAATGAGGCAGCTGAGGGGCCGGAGAGATGGCTCAGTGGTTAAGAGCACTGGCTGTTCTTCCAGAGGACCCAGGTTCGATTCCCAGGATCCACATGGAGGCTAACAACCATCTGTAACTTCAGTTCCAGGGGAATCGAACACCCTCTTCTGGTATCTGCAGGCATTGCATGCATGGGTCTGTTTACATACATGCAAGCAAAATACTCATATACATAAAAAAATGAGGCAGATGATAGGATAGTATTGAGAAGATGTTAACTGCGTAAGCTAAGGGATGAGAAAGTCTCCTCTGCCATCTGAACTGCGATTGTCAGAATGAGAAGAAAGACACTAGGATTTAGGATGCTAGACAAAGTGAATAGAACATATGAACATCTTAAAATGGGAGAGAGTTTGGTGCTCTCTAAGAAAAGAAGGCCCCTGTTGGCCTTGGAGTGTGATGAGATCTGGGATGAAGTGGAAAACAAAGTTCTGGCTGGATGATGTGGGAACATGCTTCTGGCTCACTTTATACAGCTTAGAGTAAGATTCACACCTCACATAAGGCTTTCACATGGATGCTGGGGATCCGAACTCAGGTCCTTGTGCTTACAGAGCAAGCTCTTTAGCCACCTCCCTAGCTCCGCTATACCTATCTTGCTTTTCAATAATGCTCTTAAATTTTGTTTTGCCTAACTGTAATCATGTATCCTTTTCATTCTTGCCTTTTTGTTTTTGAGACCCTGTCTTAGTCTATAGCTCAGGTGGTCTTAAGCCATCACCTCTCCCTCCCTGAATCCTCCTTGCCTCAGACTCTGATTACTGGGATTTCATATATCTATGTTATTTTTTGACTTAGGATAGTTAGGCCCTAGTCCTGTGCTTTTTTTTTTTTTTACTTATTTTATTATTTTTATTTTATTATTTTTCTTTGTAGCAATGTTGAGACTTAGACTTTCATGTAGAACAGGGTTGGCGCTTTGGAGTTCAGAATCTGCTGTATGCTGTGGTCCCTTTCTGGCCCCATTTCTGTGGACTTTCCTCTCCTCTGAAGAAACCATCATCATAAGTGTTTCTTTCCATGGTTTCCAAGGCGTTGCCTAGGGGGTCACTGGAACATGGAGGTTTGATTAGCCTAGGACTTTTTAAAAAGTGGAAGGAGGTGGGTGTGTGGATGTTTACAAGTTTCACTGTTTCTGTGGTGACATTTTTCCCCTGTAGGAACAAGGAGCGGCCTCAACTAACCATTAATGAGATACACAGCAGAACTTGTTTTTTTAGGAAGGTCCATTCCAGACTAGAAGCAGCACTGTTCTCGTTTTGTATCTGTTCTGGCACAGGGAGATTCTAGTTTCTGTGGAACTCTTGGTTCTCTGGGTTCTGATCTTTCTCTGGTTAAAGAGATTTGCTTACATGGCTTCAGAGTTCAGATATGGATCATTCAAAATGGTTCTCAATTATGTATTTGGTTACCAGCTGTTCACAGTATTTAAACTCAAAATAGGAGTTGGGATAGATGTTTTGCTAAAGTTGTATCCATCTTTGATACCTTTTGAAGCTTTATGAATGCACAAAGCCTTGTCATGTGAGAGGGAAGAGGTGGTTAGAATGTGATCCTAGGCATTTGTCATTTTTGCACAGTAAAAATGAACTTGTTAGTTTTTAACATGTGTAATGCTGATTGTGCTGACATGGCTTTTACTCTGAGGTGCTGATTGTCAGGCTAATTTTAGGGAAAGTTATTGGCCATTGGCAGAGGTCGCTCCTTTGATAAAAATTTAAAAACATCTGGGCTGGAGAGATGGCTCAGGGGTTAAGAGAACTGATGGCTTGGTTCGATTCCCAGCACCCACATGGTGGCTAAGAACTATCTTTAGTGCCAGGCAGAGGCAGGTGGATCTCTGAGTTCAAGGCCAGCCTGGTCTACATAGTGAGTTCCTGGCCAGCTAGGGCTACAGGGAGATCCTGTCTGTCTCAAGAACACCAAAAACAAAACAAAACAAAACAAAACAAAACAAAAACATTGGTGATTCTGTTCAGGAGTTGTCTGCCCCACCCATGTGGCTGATCAGCACTGTCGTTAGGACCATTTATTAAATGTTAACACCTGTCATTGCTAAACGGCAATCTTTTATAGTCAATTGATAATGAACTTTAAATCATAATTGTTTCTTCTTTTCCAGATCCTGATAGTTGGTGGTGGTGTTGCTGGGCTTGCCTCTGCAGGTGCAGCAAAGTCAATGGGTGCAGTTGTCAGAGGTTTTGATACAAGGTGAGCACTTTACTCGTAATTAATATTTAACTGAAAGCATTTTGTTTCAAATGGGACCTGTTGCATTTTCCTTAGAGTTTAAAACTTGTAAGAGCTCACTGAAGCTGTTCCATAAGCTCTTTAAAAATGTTTTTGCGGGGCTGGAGAGATGGCTCAGTGGTTAAGAGCACCAACTGCTCTTGCAGAGGACCTGGGTTCGATTCCCAGCACCCACATGGCGGGCTAAGAACCGTCTTTAACTCCAGTTCCAGGGGAATCCAACACCCTCTTCTGACTTCCGAAGCATTGCACGACACGGGTGCACCTACCTACATGCAGACATTATACTCATACACATAAAATAATAAATAAATGTTTTGGCTTTTTAAAAGTTTGTTTACTGGGAAAAACAGACACACCTGGTCTCAGAATAGTAGAAGTAAAAAACAATAGATATTTATCAAATTACAGTTTTTCCTTTATGTGTATTGGCAGTGGGACCAAAGTTGTCTCTGTTCTGGAACGTGTTGCTTTGCCATGTCCTGTTTATCTTCAGAATACTTTTGGGCACTAGGCAGGGCATGAGCTAAGCTAGGAGAAAGAGAAAAAAGTGGCATAGGAGGCATCCTAACAGGCATGTTGAGGGGAGACTGCCCTGTATTCAGTGGATGGAAGCAGATAGATCTGACCGGCAACAATCTCCGAACACTTTTTATTTGGCGAGACTGGGGAGTGAATCTAGTCTTCATACATGCTAGGCAGATGTTCTACCATGGATCTATTTACCCAACCTTCACATTGTTTTTCATCTAAGGTGGCGCACACCTTTAATCGTAGCACTCAGGAGGCAGAGGCAGGTGGATCTTTGTGAGTTCAAGGCCAACCTGGTCTATAGAGTGAGTTCCAGGACAGCTGGGGCTACAGGAGGACCCTGTCTCAAAAAGGCAATAAAAAAAAAAAAAAGAGAAGAGCAATATATAAATTATTATTGCATTTTCATGTGAAGGCACCTGCTTCGACTATAAGATTTTCCTCTGATGATTGTAGAGCCCCTAGGAGAAAGCACTGTTCTGTACACATTGCATTTCTCTGAGATAGCCATACAAACATTTTCCTAGATTGTCTTTAAAGAGAAGGTTGATTTGCTGAAGATGCCAGATATTGGCTCTTATTAAATGCTTATTGAGTTCAATGATCATTTAGTTGTTCTAATACTTTTTAAAATTTTATTTTTTATGTGTATGAATGTACTGTCTGCATGTAGGTTGGTGCACCCGTGTTGTGCAATGCTGTGGAGGTCGGAAGAGGGTGTCAGATTCCCCTGGAACTGGAGTTAAAGACGGTTCTCAGCTGCCAAGTGGGTTCTGGGGATCGAACCTGGGTCCTCTGCAAGAGCAGTTGGTGCTCTTAACCGCTAGGCCATCTCTCCAGCCCTCTAGTACTTTTTTGAGCTCAAAACACATTTTTATTTGTTATCAACCTAGGGCAGTGAAGTTATAACACTACTGCCATTATTAATTGTTTACTTTCAGTGTTGGAGACTGGCCCTAGGGCCTTGTGCATGCGCCTTGTGCATGCTAAGCACATGTTGTGCCCCTGAACTACATCTTTTTTTTAAATTTAAATTTAATTTAATTTTATTATTTTTTTATGTGTATGAGTGTACTGTCTGCATGTAGATTGGTGCACTTGTGTCATGCAACGCTGCGCAGGTCAGAAGAGGGCGTCGGATTCCCCTGGAACTGGAGTTAAAGATGGTTCTTAACCGCCATGTGGGTGCTGGGAATCGAACCTCAGGTCCTCTGCAAGAGCAGTTGGTGCTCTTAAGCGCTGAGCCATCTCTCCAGCCCCTGAACTACATACTTCTACTGACAGTCATAAATATACAAAATTAAAACTTGTTAAAATATGGCTTTTCAGAGAACATGTTAATAGAACATGGTCAGCAGCCCTTTTCCTGGAGGTCAGAGGAATGAAGTACTTATAAAACCAGTTCTACTGAAATGACATAAGGCATCTCCAAAGTAACCATGATATCAACTAAGGAGAGCCAGGACTAAACATGACAGTGCTTCCATCCTTTCATTTTGAACGTTTGCTGATGTGAAAAATTTTCCAAATCATCAGGCCTTTAGAAAGCAGGTGGCTCATGTTTTTGTTATAGTGGATTATAGTTTTCAAGTAGAAATGAATGCATTTTGACCTTCAGATGATTTGAAACAGTGGATTTAATGTTTTGATGTTATTATCTCAAATCGTGAACTGAATAAACAGCTAGAGTACCACTGTTGCTGAGATCTACTTTTTTTTTTTTTTTGGTCTTTTTGAGGCAGGGTCTCCCTGTAGCCCCAGCTATCCTGGAACTCACTATGTAGACCAGGCTGGCCTTGAACTCACACAGATCTGCCTGCCTCTGCCTCCCAAGTGCTAGGATTAAGGCATGTGTCACCATGCCTGGCCGAGGTCTACTTTAAAAAATTTTTTTATTTATTATTTTTATTTTATGTGTATGAGTATATTGCCTGCATGTATTGAGTGCACCTGTGTTGTGGAAAGCGACAGAAGTCAGAAAAGGGTGTTGTATTCCCCTGGAACTGGAGTTAAGAACAGTTCTTGGCTACCATGCAGTTGGTTGCTGAGAATCAAACCCGGGTCCTCTGCAGGAGCAGTCTGTGCTCTTAACCTGTGAGCCATCTCTATAGCCCACTGAGGTCTACTTTTTTTGTAATTTATTAAGTGTATTATAGAGAAAACAAGTATACAATGAAGGAAGATTTTTTTTTTTTTTAGAAAAAGAAGGTTTTTCTTCATTAATTCATAAGAAGACTTAATCACATAGTTATATTCCCCTCTCCAAGTCTTCTGTATAACATGATATTATTTTCAGGCTGGAGATTGAACCCAGGCCCTGCAGCATGCTAAGCTTGAACTCCACCACTAAGTGACATTCCCAGTCATGATAGCATCAGAGGTGGTGATTTTTGTAGAAGATATGAAATCAGATTTTGGTACAGAAAATTATTTGTAAAATTTATGATATAAATTATGATTTAGCTAAAGGTTATTTTTTAAATTTTATTTTTTTAAAAAATTTATTTTGTATGTGTATGAGTGTACTGTCTGCATGTAGGTCTGTGCACTTGTGTTGTGCAATGCCGAGGAGGTCAGAAGAGGGCATCAGATTCCCCTGGAACTGGAGTCAGAGATGGTTCTCAGCTGCCATGTGGGTTCTAGAGATTGAACCCAGGACCTCTGCAAGAGCAGTCGGTGCTCTTAACCACTGAGCCATCTCTCTAGCCCCAATATTAAATTTTTATTTAATATGAAAAAATTGGAGTACCATTAAAATGTTAATAGTTTTCTCTAGGTAATAAGACTTTATTTTAGTTTTTTTTTTGCCTATGTGACTTTATTTTAGTTTTTTTTTGCCTGTGTGTGTGTGTGTGTGTGTGTGTGTGTGTGTGTGCCATGATAAAAGGAGAGTTGAGCTTCTGTATTTTAAAACTTTGTAACATAAGTATTGGGCAAAATAATCACTATTGTTAAGATGAGAGTCTTCTAGTTTTTTTTTTTTTTTTCTGGTCTTTTTGAGACAGAGTCTCCTGTATCCCTAGCTGGCCTGGAATTCTCTATGTAGACCAGGCTGACCTTGAACTCACAGGGATCCACCTGCCTCTGCCTCCTGAGTGCTGGGATTAAAGGCCTGTATCACTGTGCCCACTTTTACAATGAACATATTATTATATAATTTAAATATGTTGTTAAGTTTGCTCTTCATATTTTACAATTTATTCATTTATATATATTTTTTTCTTTTTGAGACAAGATTTCACATAGTCTAGGCTGTCCTTGAATTCCTGATCTTTTTAAGTTCTGGAATTACAAGTATACACCAGGCTTTAAAACAAAATCATTTTTTTTAAAATTTATGAATACTTGAGCCAAATATCACTTCATTAAAATCTGAAAGTATTCCAAAGTAAGTTGTTTAGTGGGAAAAGTGCACAATTAGAACAAACTCAGAACATTTACAAGTCATGCACTGTAACTTGGATGATATGAATGATATTAAATCTGAATGTTTATCAGCTATCATATCATAATCAATATTGGGGCCAAAAGGAATATAACTCATAACAGGGATTGAAAATAGTAAAATTCTTTTTGTAATTTAGGTAGTAGTTGGGATTCTCCATTTTTTTTTCCCTAGGAAACAATATATATTAGCTCTATCTAAATAAAGAAATAAATAAAAAATTTGAAATTTGATGCCAGAGGCATCAAAAGAAACCCTTGACTTTTCATAATATATCGTTTCCTTAAAAATGTGTATATAAGCCGGGCATGGTGTCGCACACCTTTAATCCTAGCACTTGGGAGGCAGAGGCAGGTGGATCTTTGTGAGTTCAAGGCCAGCCTGGTCTACAGAGTGAGTTCCAGGACAGCTGGGGTTACAGGGAGACCCTGTCTCGAAAAGACAAAAAAAAGATTGTGTATATAAGTGAGGCTCTTGATTCATATATCAGGGGTCTAAATTAACCACAGCTTCTCTTCACTACTCCAGAGCTGCAGCGTTGGAGCAGTTCAAGTCTCTTGGTGCTGAGCCCCTGGAGGTGGCCTTGAAGGAATCTGGGGAGGGCCAAGGAGGTTATGCAAAAGAGATGTCCAAAGAGTTCATTGAAGCTGAAATGAAACTGTTTGCTCAGCAGTGCAAGGAGGTGGACATCCTTATCAGCACAGCCCTGATTCCAGGTATGCCACCGGGTAAATGGCCATCCTGAAGGTAACTTTACTGATGACTTTTAAACCATAAGGGTTAAGTGGGCTGGGCGTGGTGGCGCACGTCTTTAATCCCAGCATTCAGGAGGCAGAGGCAGGCAGATATCTGTGAGTTTAAGGCCAGCCTGCTCTACATAGTGAGTTCTAGGCCAGCTAGGGCTACAGGGAGACATTGTCTCAAAAGACCAAAAACAATGGCAAAACAAAACATAAGGGTAAGTGTTTAAGGTTTGAATATCTTTATGTGAAGATTAGTTTTTCTTTAATAAAAGTGCTAGGAAATGAAAAAAGCACAAATCACTATAGCCCCTAGACACTTAATAAGGCATTTAATAATGTCACGTTTGGGTATATTTTTTGTGTCTGTTTTCATGGTGTATTTTTTTGTGACTCTGTTCATGGATTATTCTCTATGTACAATATTCTATTTGTAAACACTTTTTTTAAAGTTCTTGATAAATTGCTAATTTTTTTCTGTTTACTTTTAAAAAACACTATATTTTCACTGGAGAAAATTAAAACAGTACTGAAAAATATAAAGAATAAAAGTGTGTACCTGAAGTTCCATCAGAAATGGCCATTGCTATTATTTCGACAATTGCTTTTCTAATGTCTACTTATTTATGGAATTTTCAGTGTCTATTTATGGAATTTCCCATATATATTTTTATTTATGGTACCTTATGGCCTTTCTAATCATTTTCTTTCATATGGTTGTTTTTTTTCCAGCCAAACTGTGAGCTTTGTGACATCAGGGATTACTTTTAGATCCTAGCATTTTCTAAGGAATGTTTTACGGAGTGCATAAATGCAATAAGCATTTATTGATTTAGTAACTAGCTTGACTTGGTGGGTTATGTAGTGAAGGAAGTTTTCATCTTTTATTTATTGTTTAAACTTTATTTTTCTTTGTTATATGTGTGAGTGTTTTGCCTGCATGGATGTAAGTACACCATGTGTGCAGTGCCCGTGGAGGTCAGAAGAGGGCGTTGTATCCCCTGGAACTGGAGGTACAGATGGTTGTTAGCCACCTTGTGGGAATAGGGAACTGAACCCCTGTCCTCTGCAAGAGCACCCAGTGTTCTTAACTGCTAAGCCATTTCTCCCCTGCCTTCTATTTTCTTACCTCTGCCCCTTTCTTTCTGCTATTGAGTATGAATACCATTCTCTCTCTCTCTCTCTCTCTCTCTCTCTCTCTCTCTCTCTCTCTCTCTCTCTCTCTCTCTCTTCCTGAAAGAAAATGAGCCAATAAAGGGACTTAAAGTCTCTGTAATTGTACTCATGGACTCTCCTTTTCTGTCTTAAAATTTAAAAATTTTCTCCTAATAACTCCTTTTGCCTGAGAAAGTTTTACATGACCCTAAGTATTTATGTATCTAAAATAGGTATATAAATCAAACATTTACTGATGATAAATCAAAAAAGAAATTATTTATTTATTTATTTTTTGAGACAAGGTCTCCCTATAGACCAGACTGGCCTTAAAGTCACAGAGATCCGCCTGCCTCTGCCTCCCAAGTGCTAGAATTAAATGTATACACCACCACATCCAGCTTAAAGATGGTTCTTAGCTGCCATGTGTGTGCTGGGAATCGAACCTGGGTCCTCTGCAAGAGCAGTCAGTGATCTTAACTGCTGAGCCATCTCTCCAGCCCCAAGAAATTTATTTTAAAAGTTTTTACTATACATATAACTTTACCATTTGTTGAGATGAAAGAAAATTTGCATACTAATATAGTAGGTGTGCTGTTTTACGTAAGGAATAACACTTGGGCCGGGTATGGTGGTACACTTTTTTTTTTTGTCTTTTTTTTGAGATAAGGTCTCCCTGTAGCCCCAGCTGGCCTGGAACTCACTCTGTAGACCAGGCTGGCCTTGAACTCACAAATATCCGCTTGCCTCTGCCTCCTAAGTGCTGGGATTAAAGGCATGCACCACCATGCCTGGCTAATGGTGGTATGCGGTTTTAATCTCAGCCTCAGGAGGCAGAGGCAGGCAGAGGCAGCCAGATCTCTGAGTTCAAGGCCAGCCTGGTGTGTGTACACAGGAAGTTCCAGGTCAGCTGGGGCTACAGGGAGCCCTGTCTCAAAAAAGGAAAGAATAACATTTGGATGGACATTTGATACTGTAGCACATGGAGGGTTTTCAGTTTTTTCACAGTTGATTGACATTTTGATTTTATAATCAATTTTGAGAACACTGCTTTGTGTAAGCAGTACATAGTAGAAAATGGCAAAGTTTGTTTAGGGCCATTTCAGAAATTGTTGGAGATTCTGTCCTTATTCCAAGCCGAAATTCATGTAGCAATATTTAAAAAAATGAAGTTGAAGTCAGCAATTCGAACAGCAATTTTCCAAATCAAACATCTTAACATGACAAAATCCCAGAATATACTAACACTAATTTGATACTTACCTGATGAAGAATGATTGTAGAAAAAATTTTAATGCCTTTTTTTGTAACCAAACCATTGTTACTTTTGTGTTTGTGTGTGTGTGTGTATGTGTGTAATATGTGTGTGCATATCTATGTGTGTGTGTAGGTACATGTGTACATGTGTGTATATATGTGCACTTTGTATGGAAAGCCAGAAGACCACTCGGGTGTCTTTCCTCCTATGCTGTCTGCCTTTCTTCTTTTTGAGACAGGACTTTCACTGGCCTTAAACTCCCTAAGTTTGCCATGCTAGTGGCCAGTGAGCACTCTAGACCCATCCATCGTGTCCACCCCCACAATACTGAAATTACAAATGTGCACGACCACAACTGGTCTTAAACCATTATGTTTCTATAAGAGCAGATAACTTTGTATAAAAGAAAGAGTCTGAAATTCATAGCATAATAGTTTTGACTCTGAGCAGAGGTATATCAGCTTTCAGTGGCCTTGGGCGGCATGCTAGCATGTGCAGCGCAAAGTGCACACAATGTGTGTTCAGAACCAAGGTTGCAATGAGATTGTGAGATGTAGCATGGGTCAAGTACTTGTAAAAAACATCTTGGTTCATTAAGCATGTGCTTTTGAATTAATTTTTGTTCATTGTGTACTCAGAAACCTTTTACTGTTAATTTTTTTTCAATCTCCACATTCAGATGGGGTTGTTATCCAAGTTGAAGAAACTATGCTTTGTCATGAGGAGAGGAAAAAATATCTTCTGGTATTCCCTCCTCACTAAAAATTCTGACTATTTTAAACTCAAGGATAGGGAATTGATTTGCATAATGATTTATAAGCTTTTTGTTGGGGGAGAGGTGCTTTTCTAGGTTTTCTGATGCCTGGTGGCAGCTTTCTGAGGTTTTCCTTACAACCTCTATTTCCACAAATGATAGATGAGCTGGCTTTTCTGCTATCGCTGAATACTAATAGATGAAACAAGCAGGTGGGTGATAAGGACTCAGCTTAAGGGAGTGTCTGTGAGTCTAGAAATGAGGTGTGTTGTTGAGTATTTGATGTGGATGCAGAAGAGAAGTCACTGAGCCTGGATGATGTTTGTGAAATCTGTCAGGATGGAAGTCATGTACAGGCAGCGGCAGGATTCTTCCTTTTGTGACAGTGACTCTTAAGAAGGAACTGGGACCTGCCCTGTAGCCACCATTTGACCATTTAGGAGCATCTGCACCACGAAGAGAAGGAAATGTTAGAAGCAGATAAAGATGCAGTAAGTGGCCAGTAGAGGGTGCTAAAACATTTACTCCTGGAGTAAATGAGAAAGACTAGAAGCTAGCTTGGTTTAATTAACTCAAATTCTTAATAAAGAGATGGTGATAATTTCAACATAGTACATAGACTTATTATTGATTATAAAGCCATGAGTGATGCAACTCAAGACTTCTTTGTTTGTTTTTTCTCACTGTGTAGTCCTAGCTGGCCTAGGGCTTTACTGGGTAGACCAGACTGGACTCAGAGTTACAGATCTGTCTTCCTCTGCCTCCTGAATGCTGGGGTTTAAGGTGTGTGCCACAACACCAAGCTGACTCATGATGTCTTAATTAAACATACTGACCATTTGAGTCCACCTGCCTCATTCACAGCTTATTTTGTTTTAAGACAGGGTCTTGCTCTGTACCCCTGCTGGCCCTGAACTTGTGATCCTTCTGCCTCAGTCTAAGTGCAGAGATTATAAAGGTGCATGCCCATATGGCATCTATTTATTTGTTTATTTATTTACATACTGTTTTTTTTTTAGTAGAAGGTCAAATTGTGTGTTAATCTTGAAGATGAGTTAAAGAAGGTTTGGCAGGGGCTGGAGAGATGGCCTAGTGGTTAAGAGCACTGCCTGCTCTTGCAGAGGACCTGGGTTCGATCCCCAGCACGCACATGGTGGCTGAGAACCGTCTTTAAATCCAGTTCCAGGGGAATCCGACACCCTCTTCTGACCTCCGTGGCATTGAATGACACGGGTGCACAGACCTGCATGCAGACAGTAAATTCACACACATATGAAAATAAATAAAAATTAAAAAAAGGTTTGGCAGTCTGCTTCCCTGTGCCTTTCCCACGTTCTGAAGCTGTCATCTTCACATTAAACTCGCACTAAGTTCTTGGTTAGCACATTGTTCCAGAGTTTGCTCTCAAAAGGCTTGCTGGCATTCCCTTAAGTTTTTGCAAATTAGAAAAAAAAAAGGAAAACCTATTTAGAATATTACAAAGAAAAAGGTAATTTTTCTAAAAATTTCTTTTGGGGACTGAAAATAGATAAAAAACCCAACATTGATGTGAATGCTTGAAAGGATTACATCTTATACAAAGATTCAACTGCTCCTTGGAAAACAGTGTCCTTGGCATCATACCTTTACTGATTAATGTACAGAATCTTTGCACCAGTTAACTGATGGTGTGTCTGGCTCCTGAAAGACTCTTATATTGGAAGTTGTTCTAAAGTTTTCTTTGAGAAGATTAAGTCAACTGTTAGAAATTCTTTAAGCTGAGATTCCTTTGTCTAAGAACCATGGAAGGCTGGACTGAAGCTGGCAAGGGTAAGAATGTGGAAGGTTGGCAAGTAGTGGAAAATAGGCAAGTAGCTACTCTCAGGTAGCAATTTTGTAGAGTTGATAAATGTTCATTACTCCTTGGGCAGGAAGGCAGGCGTGAACTTGAAAGGGCAGTGACCTTGTTCTCAAGTGTAGTTGTATGTGGACGGAAATAGTTGTATAAGGAGGTGATTGTAAAGCTGCCTGTACTGGCTGGATGAGGAGTTAAATGAGAATTTCACTTAATGCTAGTAGTTGTAGTATAGGTCTAGTTACAGCCTTAGTGGTGCTGAATGCAGAGGAGACAGCTACCAAGCTGCCTGTCCAGCCTTTGACCTTAAGGGTGTCCAGTAAGAAGTCAGCACTGCTTGCTGACAATGCTCAGGATGTGTTCATAATCTTTTCTGCTAAGACTTTTGAGACATAAATAGATTTTTCAGAGTCTTTCTGTTCTCCAGCGCCCCCCCCCCCCCACTTCAAGACAGGATCTGGCTATCCTGGAACTCAGTGTGGGCTGGGCTCAAACTCACAGAGATCTGCCTGACTCTGCCTCCTGAGTGAGTGCTGGGATTAAAGGCCTACACCAACACATCTAGATCTAGAACCCCTCTTAAAGAAACTTAAAATATTTAAATAGGAAGAGACTAAATCAGATTGAAAATCCTTTCGGTAAGTTAGGTAGGGAAATATTAAGGTGGAATACAGTAGTTTTGCAGTGACTGTGTCTTGGGAAAAGGTCACCAAAGCTCTAGTGATGACTAAGAACTGTGGAACACATGCTGGATTTCTGTGGAGGGAATGACTTCCCACTCAGAGTCTTTCCTGATGATAATTAAAAATATATAATCAGGGCTGGGGATATGGCTCAGTGGGTAAAGTGCTTGCTGTGCAAGCATGAGGACCTGAGTTCAGATCCCTAGAACCCATGTCAAAGTCAGTGGGCAGTATGTGTATGTAAACTAACATCGGAGGAGCTCAGAGGCAAGTGGATCCTGGGGGCTTGCTGGCAAGTCAGTCTAGTTAAAATGGCAAATTTAAAATGAAATAAAGCACCTGATATTGACCTCTACATGTGCATGCACCCATATGTGCACATGTGTATACAACATATGTATGCCACACATACTACATATACGAAATAAAAATAAAATCTCTCTCTCTCTCTCTCTCTCTCTCTCTCTCTCTCTCTCTCTCTCGCCCTGGAATTTATACACATAGAGGCCTCTGCCTCCTGAGTGCTGGGATTAAAGGCATGCTCTACCATTTCTTGCCTTAAACTTGTCTAAACTACTGTCTGGGCCTTATTTCTGTCATGTTCTTCCTTTCTTTTAAAATTCTGCTCACTCAGTTACTTTTTCCACAGTGTCTAACATGTCTTAATCAGTACTAGATACTCTTTTTTTGTGCATTCATGGTACCTTGCCTCATTGCTTCATTGTCCTGTCTTCCATGATTGCAGGGAAAGTGTTCCATCCATCTCTGTCATGACCAGTCCTTGGCCTTCTGGTTTATGTACAACAGTGGCTCAGCAAATATTGTTCAACTCATACTTCTGGGCACCTTCCTTATATCTTGGTTGGCATGATCCTTTTTATTTTTCCTAAGATATCTAAACAAAGACAGAACACTCTAATGGATCACCTCTATATAAGAAAACTGGAGAGGCTAATTTAAGATTGGAAACTTAGCTTTCTTAAATTATTCAAATCTAGGACACATGTCCAGTCTGCAATTTGAGGTAACTAGTTAGACCTTTCAGGAGATGGAAACAGGAAGTAGTTAGAAGATGTGTTCAGGAATTAGAAAGTGTTTTGTCAGAGGGGCTGGAGAGATGGCCTAGCGGTTAAGAGCGCCGACCGCTCTTACAGAGGACCTGGGTTCGATCCCCAGCACCCACATGGCGGCCGAGAACCGTCTGAAACTCCAATTCCAGGAGAACTCCAGTTCCAGGGAAATCCGACACCCTCTTCTGACCTCCGCGGCATTGCACGACACGGGTACACAAACTTGCATGCAGACAGTACATTGATACACATACAGAAATAAATAAAGGCTGGGCGTGGTGGCGCATGCCTTTAATCCTAGCACTTGGGAGGCAGAAGCACAGGGATCTCTGTGAGTTCGAGGCCAGCCTGGTCTACAGAGTGAGTTCCAGGACAGCCAGAGCTACAGGGAGACCCTGTCTCAAAAAAAAAGTGTTTTGTCAGGAAGATACTCATTGCTTGATTATAAATTATATAAAATCAACTTCTGCCCAAAACAATAATCCTCTTCATAGAAAAACTTTAAAAAAGACTGAGAAGAAGATGCAAGACATGTATGGCAGGATGCATGAACTCCAGCGGAGCGGGGGCATGGGAAGGGGAATGAGTCTAAACTGGACTGAGAAATGCTATATGAAATGCACAAAACTTCAATAAAAATATATTTTTTAAAAAGAAACAGATCACAAGTTCAAGGCGAGCCAAAGTTGTATAACAAAATTCTGTCTCAAAACAAACAAAATAAATCTATATTAGTTTAAAAAAATTATAAGATCAAGTTTCAATGAAAAAAATCACCTCAAGGGTACTTGTGAGAATTAGTCACGTAACAGGAGAGATGTAAAAACTGCATTAAGTATGTCTGTGTGTGTACCTTTCAACCTGGAAGGCCAGGAAGCTCCTGCAGTAGCTCAGGACAGGAAAACTTCACTGACTGCAGCAGAGAAGGAGGGTGAAGAAATGTTCAGGATGGACAAAAGGACTTGGAGACTAACTTCTGTAGACGATGCTGGGTAAAGAGGAGTCAAGGATAGTGTTTAGATTTCTCTGAAACTACTTCTGTTCTCTGGAATATGCCTGGAGAGACTCAGGAGAGATGGAAACTATCAGAGTAAAGAAAGCTGGGGGTGGGGTGGGGTGGGAGCTCAATCACAGTGACAGGGCCAGGGATGTACCCTGGGGTAGCACCTGCTCAGGATAACAAAGAATGAGAACCTGCCAGAGAGACCAGAGAACAGGCCTGACAGGAAGAATGAGGAAAAAACGTGTTCCAGAAGGAGAGGGCAGAGAGTGGAGGGCGATGGGAGGCAGAGACCAGGGGCTGGCCTGACACGTCCTGTAATGTAAACATCTTACCCTGAGAAGCAGCTATGTGATTGATAAGCAAGGAATTAAAGCCAGTCTCCCAGGGCCTGAGATATTCTTCAAAATGTTTTGTGTGCATTTTATCGTGACCAGCTATAAGTAGTTAAATAAAAGAGAAAAAGTAAAAAAAATTATATAAAATCTTAGATGATATATACTTGGATCTGTTTTTAGACCTAATTTCAGTTAGTAGTAGTTTTCGTGTTTATACTTGTTAGGGTCTCTAAAATACCCACTTCACGAGTTAGGTCTTCCATGACTGGGAAGAGGTGAGAAGGGGGTATTTCCTCTGATGAGAGTCTTCTTGAAAGTCCACATCAGTTCTGCATCTGATGCTGCCTGTTCTCTTTGAATCCATGTTTCATAGGAGTCAAATAGTGGTTCCAAAGCATGACTTTCCAGACTTGTGCTTTTAGGCAGGAGAATAATACAGCAATAAATGATTATTTTCCATTTATTCCTGTTTTGACTATTATATAAAGTTTTTCAAAAGCAAGAGTTTATTATTCAGCTTGTTCTCTTTCCTCAGTGCACATTATGATTTTAGGAGTCAAAACTACACCTTGTAGGTCAGTGACTCCTGATTTTTGGGAGGTTATGTTATACTGACTCCTCCTTCATACTGCCCTTCCTTAGATTCATTTTATGATGATGTGGAATTAAAAATATTACTTCCAGTTGTTTTGAGAATTTTGAAGGACAGAGAGAAATACTTTTCTTTTGCAACATCAAGGATTGTTAACCACAGGTTGTCTACATACGTCTTGGTGGCTTTCAACACTGACAGGGCACCTTGTCATCAGGAGGAGGATGCCGGCATTGTGGAGTTTTCTGTTGCCATTTGTCAGTCTTGGTTTCTTAGGATGTGTTTGACATACTTAGTAAATTTCGGAGCCAAATTTAACAAATCTTGTGTTAGTAAAATTTATGACAGAACTATATTCTGGTTTGGTCTGCTATTTCTCCAAAAGTATGTTGCAAGATTGAGAAGCAGTATGTTCTCCTGCCTGAGCTGAGAAGGCTTGGGGGTTGAGACTACCTCCAATGAACAGCTACCACCAACTTGCTAATACTTGTAGTACAGGAATTTCCTTCCTTCCATCTACTCTGCTCTTTCTTGTTAGGGCAGTCTCCCTTAAAATCCATAGTCTTTGCTATAACAGATTGATCCAAGAGTATAAAACTGTCCAGTTATTATAGAAATTTAGTTTTTGCCTGCATAACATCAATAGGTAGGTAGCTCTCATTCCCTTGCTCAAGTGGAGATTTAGGTTAACAGTGTTGATTTTACCATGAAGAGGCTCTGATGGTCACTCTGGGCACTGTCTCTATTTGAGGAGCATACATGAGAGGCCTGAAAATGTCACACATCACTCTTACTACTCCATCTTTATTTTTATTTATTTATTTTTTTGTATGTGTATGAATGTACTGTCTGCATGTAGGTTTGTGCACCCATGTTGTGCAATGCCGCGGAGGTCAGAAGAGGGTCTCGGATTCCCCTGGAACTGGAGTTCTCCTGGAATTGGAGTTACAGACAGTTCTTAGCCGCCATGTGGGTGCTGGGGATTGAACCCAGGTCCTCTGCAAGAGCAGTCGGTGCTCTTAACCACTAGGCTATCTCTCCAGCCCCTTACTACTCCATCTTTTGCTAAACCAGTCACATGGTCAGAGACACCAGTGAAAGAAGCTAGGAGGCTTTTTTTTTTTGCCTAGCTCTCTGTTCAGGAATAAGAGGACATTATATCTCTTCGTTAAGGCTTCCTTCCATAGAAAAATGTAACAGACTTGGGAGCTTAAACAGTAGAAACTTATCTTCTCAGAGTTTGTTGGTCTAGAAGTTTAATTAATATCAAGTTGTTGGCAAGATTGGTTTCTTCTAGGACTTCTGACCTTGGTTTGTAGATGGCCACCTTCCTAAGGCCACTGTCCCCTCTTTGTGTGTCCAACCCTGATGTATCTTTTGATATTTAATTTCTTCTTCTTCTGGATACCAGTAAGATTTTTTAGTGTCCAGGGTTAATTTAATCATATCCTTAATAGCTATATGTCTAGATATAGTCAGGTTCTTAGGAACTGGAGCTTAGGGGATCAACATTTGAATTCAAAGGGGGACACTAATGTAGTCCACAGTAGATGTGGATTGTGTGTGTGTGTGTGTGTGTGTGTGTGTGTGTGTATGAAGGTGCACATGTGTGCACATGCAGGAGTACAGGTAACAGCTTCTTTCTTGTTCTCCACTTTGTAATTTTTTTTCTTCATATTTAATGTCATTAGAAATCAGAGGGAAGTTCTTAGATTTATAGCCAGACTTTTGTTTAACAATTGATTTTGTCTTTAAAAGTCACATCTCTAAGTATATCATCATTCCATTTAGAAATATCTCAAGGTATCTAATTTGTAAAAGCCAGCTGTTTGCAAGTCTTCATTCCTTTTCTTTTGTTATACAAATAGTTGATTATGCAGGGAGAATGATCATCTCATTCTAGATAGAGCTCACATTCAAAGTACGCTGCTGAACTCCTTTGGCTTGAGTCTTCACCTTTTCATGTTCATGAGCAGTTGTTGGTAGGACCTCTTGAGATACAGAGCTGGAGAGGTGGCATCTGTGCTGTGCTTCAGTATGGATTTAGCAAAATCTGAGACTCCTTGGGTGAATGGATCAGTTGATTAGATATCTAGCAGCCTCTACACACTTAGTATTTACTATATAACCAACTCTCTCTCCCTCTCTTTCACACACACACACACACACACACACACACACACACACACACACACGTATAAAATCTTTGTCTCCATCTTTTTTAAAGCTTAAGTCTTATTACATTACCTTCAGTTTTGAAATCACAAAAGAACCTTTGGGGGTTGGCAGGATGGCTTAGAGGTGCTTGCTGCTAAGTCTGATGACCTGAATTCAATTCTCAGGACTTTCAAGGTGGAAGGAGAGAGTTGACTTATTTATTTATTTATTTATTTATTTATTTATTTATTTATTTATTTATTTATATTTTATCTTTTTGAGACAGGGTCTCCCTGTAGCCCCAGCTGCCTGGAACTCACTCTGTAGACCAGGCTGGCCTTGAACTCACAGAGATCCACCTGCCTCTGCCTCCCAAGTGCTAGGATTAAAGGCATGCACCACCACACCCGGCGGGAGTTGACTTCTGAAAGTGGTCTTCTGACCCCCCCCAACATATTGTAGTATGTCCATGCCCCCTAGAAAACACACATACACACACACACACACACACACACACGGAATAAATAAAATGTAATATAAAACAAAGAAACTGGGGCTGGAGAGATGGCTCAGTGGTTAAGAGCACTGACTGCTCTTGCAGAGGACCTGGGTTCAATTCCCAGCACCCACATGGTGGCTAAGAACTGTCTTTAACTCCAGTTCCAGGTGAATCTGATGCCCTTTTCTGATCTCTGCAGCATTTTATGACACGGGTGTACCACCCTACATGCAAACAGTATACTCATACACATAAAAAATAATAAACTTGAGCTGGGTGTGGTTGCGCACGCCTTTAGTCTTAGCACTTGGGAGGCAGAGGCAGGCGGATCTTTGTGAGTTCAAGGCCAGTCTGGTCTACAGAGCAAGTTCCAGGACAGCTGGGGCTACAGGGAGACCCTGTCTCGAAAACACCAAAACAAAAAAAAAACCAAAAAAAGAAACTGGACTCTTATTTGATCAACATGATAGTACATATAAGCTCCCCCAGCTGGACAATGGGGGTCTCGGGCTGTATAAGTTTGGGCATAGCTACTTGCAAATTGGATTTACATGAAGGATGCCTGTATTCATTACTTATGTCCTATTATTAAAAAATAAAAAATAAAAATTAAAAAAAATATAAGCCAGGTGTGGCGGCATATGCCTTTAATCCTAGCACTCAGGAGGCAGAGGCAGGTAGATCTCTGTGAGTTCAAGGCCAACCTGGTCTACAAAGTGAGTTCCAGGACAGCTGGGGCTACAGGGAGACCCTGTCTTGAAAAGACCAAAAAAAAAAATTAATAAAAAAATAAAACAAAGAAGCTGTTGGTGTATATTAGTTAGATGTCTTTAGCTTGCTGAAGCAGAAATGTGATCTACCTTAAGAAATGAAATTTCGGGGGCTGGAGAGATGGCCTAGCGGTTAAGAGTGCCGAACGCTCTTGCAGAGGACTCAGGTTTGATCCCCAGCACCCACATGGCGGCTGAGAACCATCTGTAAGTCCAATTCCAGGAGAACTCCAGTTCCAGGGGAATCTGACACCCTCTTCTGACCTCTGCGGCATTGCACGACACGGGTGCACAAACCTACACGCAGAAAATACATTCATACACATAAATAAAGTAAAATAAAAAAAAAATTTCTTGGGTTGTGTTAACAGAATAAAGTCCAGTTATACTTGTGTAGAGGGATGTGGGGAGTAAGGTGCCTGTGACTGTGCTCCTGCATGCCCTTGAAGCTTTGTGGTCATCTTTGAGTTAGCTCTATCCTTGCTGGAGCATAGGAGGCCGCAGCAGCTTCAGGCCTTCAGTATATTCAATACAACATCCTTGTGAGCAAGGAAACTTTCTGTTTAGAAGCCCTTTGCAAACTTTCCATTCTTCTTACTAGCTTTCATTGGGTTTTGTTCTGGTTTCTTTTTTTGGTCTTTTTGAGACAATGTCTCCCTGTAGCTCTGGCTATCCTGGAACTCACTATATAGACCAGGCTGGCTTTGAATTCAGAGATCTGCCTGCCTCTGCCTCCAGAGTGCTGTGATTAAAGGCATGCAGCACCACACCCGGCTTGTTCCAGTTTCTACAGCAGTCCATCTAAGCAGGCCAATTAGATGCTTCTCACCTTACACCTGAGTCTCAGCGTCAGTAACTACTTGGGTGAGGAGAATAGCCTAATCGGCCACGCATGCCTCTGGACTGCTTTCTCAGGTCGTCTCTCCCCTGAAACTGATGAACATGTGGAGAAAATAAGAATGAGAATAATGACAGAAGGAGGAAATGGATGCTAGGTCATACTCCTAATTCTAAGTGTGTTAGTAACTCTTCTCATCGCTGTGACAGAATGCCTGACGTGAACAACTTAAGAAAGGGAATTATTTGGGCTCATGATTCCACTCTGTTATGGTGGGGAAGGCATGACAGAGAACTTTAGATCACAGTGGACAGGAAGGAGGCAGGGGAGGGAAGAGGCAAGAACAAAATAGCTCCCAAGGACATGTCCCTTAACGACCTACTTTCTCCAATGAAGCCCCACCTCCAACTTTTCTCTAGCTTCCAATAATGCTATCTTATTATGAATCCATCAAGGAATTAATCTATTGATTAGATCAGAGCCCTTAGGAACCAACCACTTTCCAAAAGTCCATTAGCAATGAAGCCTCCAATACAAGAGACTATGGGGAATATTTCATATTGAAATCCTAACAGTGCAAAATTCTTGCTATAATGGATTTTTTTGGGGAGGGGACAGAGTCTCATGCTGCTCAGGCTGGCCTCAAACCTGCTATGAAGGTGAGGGTGATGTTGAACTCTTATCCTTCTTCTGCTTCCCGAGTGTGCTAAGTATGAAACCATGCTCACTTTATGATGGAATTTCTTGATATGTAAAACACTGACATTTCGAATGTTTTACATTTAGTCAATATATAGTATTATATTACATTAAAAACTGTTCTTGTTTCTTTAGTTCATGGGAAGTCTGGTCATGAGAAATTCATAATTTATATTATGAATATAATTTATATTAAATCATGAGTTCATTAATTTATATTATGAATCTGTGAGTATAGCGTTAAATGTATTATACTGTGTTAAAGCAGAAATTTTTCTAGAGCCTCTAATTTGATGCTTTATAGGCCAGGAAGTTAGGAATTTCCCCATGATTACATGCCATTGAGTGATTCCAGTAAATAATTCTCAATGCTCTTTGGAATCATTATAAAAACTTGGTCAACCCACTTCATTTTGGTGTCCTTTTGTTCTTAATAGTTTTAGTGGTTTCTTCTTAATTTCTCTCTCTCTCTCTCTTCCCCCCACCCCCAATCTATCTGATTAAAGTTGCCTGTAAGGATTTCATTCTTTCCCTAATATGATAGAATCTGAGAATTTATTGATTTCAGATGATCATGTTAGGCTTGATTTATTCCAAGAGGTACATTACAAAAATTTCCAGTAAATCTTTAGCCTTTGGTATTTAGTTTAAGTGAAATCACTCTTTTTGAATTTAGTGTTATAGAGAAGCCAAGGATATATTCTCTTGTTAGATGGCAGTAAATTGTTGAAGCTGTTTTCAGAAATCAGTAACTCCTCTAACAGCTTCTAATTTTAATGCTTTCAGACTATATCTCAGTATAAGTTTATTGAGAAAATCATGATTACAAAAAGATAGCATAAATCTGAAAACATTTAAAAATGAATTAATATGATAGCTTATTTCTGTAATTCCAGCACTTGGATGTGGGGGCAGGAGGGTCAGGAGTTCACAGTCATCTTTGGTTAATAGTAAGTTTGGGGCCACCCTGGGCTCCATGAAACTATCTCAAGAAAAGAGAGAAGAATTTATATGAATTACAAGTATATAATGTGTCTACATCAAAAAAGAATGCACACGACTAAGGTTCTTTTTAGAATGTATAACCAGTTTATGGTGCACACAGATTCAAGGAGGCTTTGAAATAAACTGGATCACTCTTATTCACTCCAAATAATGGTTATTTGACAATAAAATGGTACAATTAAAAATATCAGATGATTAATTACTTACATTTTTTGGTGGGACTTAGAGATTGAGGATCCAACCTAGGACTTCACGCATGCTAGGCGTGTGCTCTACCACGGAATTAGATCCCCAGCTAGATGAGAGCTTTTATCATCCTAGTAAAGAAACTATTCAGGGGCTGGAGAGATAGCCTAGCGGTTAAGAGCACCGACGCTCTTGCAGAGGACCCGGGTTCGATCCCCAGCACCCACATGGCGGCTAAGAACCGTCTGTAACTCCAATTCCAGGAGAACTCCAGTTCCAGGGGAATCCGAGACCCTCTTCTGACCTCCGCGGCATTGCACGACACGGGTGCACAAACTTGCATGCAGACAGTACATTCATACACATACAGAAATAAATAAAATTAATAAAAAAAATTAAAAAAAGAGAAACTATTCACTAATGGCTAGATGCAACTTCTTTTAATTAGTTCTAAATCCATGACAAAATACTAAGTTTTTTTAAAGTAAATTTTTATATATCACAGATAAATAATCAAATATTTCCTTTCGGACTTGGCCTGTCTGTGGCCAGAAACTAAGTAATTATTAGCTGAGTCAGTGACCAAGTGACTATTTGAATGATGCCTGAGTGCTGATGTCTTACCCTTGTCTTGGCAGAAGTGTGGAAGTAATCCCAACTGAGTAGCTTTACCAACTTAATGTCCAAGAACAAGAAAGGAGCAAGAAATATTTCATGAAGATTCTGTCAGATCCTTCATTCAGTTTGTATCTTGCCAGGAAATGTGTAAATGATTTTCTCTCATTCTCATCAATTTTTTCTGATAGTTATTTTTTTTAAATGGGTAGTGTTTGGAAATGTAGCAATCTCGGCTTTTTTGCAAGTTCTGTCTTTTTTCAGATAGTTGATGAAATTAGCAAAGCTGCGCTTCAAAATGAGCAAGCCCAACTCTACCTTTAAAAACAAAAGCCTCAAACTCTCCCCCAACCTCTTAACTGTGTTCTTCTGCTTAAAATCTAAAATTCTCATTCATTTTTCATCCTTTTTTAATTTTATCTTTGTATTTGAAAGGTTTTGCAGGGAATGTTGGATGTATTTTTTCTTTGTGTTATACAGTGTGAAAAATCTGCACACATCTTCCTGTTCTCTATCTTGATATCTCTGCCTTCCTCTGAAGGGTTTTGGTATGCCCTTTGTCAGGTTGTATTCAGGGTGGTAGGTGAGTTCATATGAAGCCCTTTTGTTTGGTAGTACATAGGTTGGTCCAGTGTTTTTCCAACTTATTCTAATTCTTCTAGTAATAAATATCAAAGCATGTCTTTCACCTAAAGGAGAAACTGGTTGTTATTATAATACTTTATTTTATTTACCTACTTTTTTTTTTTATAACAATGGCACATGGGGCTGGAGAGATGGCTCAATTGGTAGGGGACTAGCTGTACAAGCATGGGGACCTGAGTTTGGATCCCCAGTACCCAAGGAAAAAAGATAGCCTGTGGCTTGTGTAGCTGCGACCCTAGTGCTGGTCAGGAGGAGGCAGAGGAGTTCCTGGGGTTTGCTGGCCAGTCAGCTCAGCTAATCAGTAATCTCCAGGCTCAGTGAGTCCTACTAAAAACAATTAGCTAGAGAATGATAAAACACACCTGTGACCTCTACACACACCTTCTATCCTCTACATGTGTACATGAACACATACACATACATGCATAGAAACACATACACACACAAAAGGTATATGACTTTTGCTAGAGATGAAATAAAGTACACAGTAGAAAATGAAAATCATACCTGATCTTTTAACTTAGAAAGACTGTTAACATTTTATCATTTCCCTTCAGCCTTTTCTCAGTACATTTTTATAATGTCACAATCAAGACTTTGTGTATTTTTCCCACCACTCAGCTTTCTGCCATAAGCTTTTCCCTTTAACGCAATCTCATGAGACATGAAGAACTCTGTCAAAACTTAATTTAATTTTCTCTTTCAAATCTACCATATTATTTTTAATGGTTTCCCCAAAGTTGTGCTTTTAGTTTATTTCTGCTTTTTTGTCATTTCAAAATAATGCTCTTATAACACCTTTTCAGCATAATTCCTATGTCTGCATTTTTATTTATTTCACCAAATTAGCAAGATCTTAGAAGTAAATTAATGGAGTAGTCAAATATCTTTTTTGGCTAATTTACATATATCCAGTAAACTGCTGTCTTGAAAGATTTTCTGGCTCACAATATCATCAAAAGATTGTCTAGTTCTTTGTTTCATTTCAACATGAAGTATAATAGTTTTATTAACATCTGTAAATTGAACATCTCCATGTGTGCATATAATATACTTTGATCATATTCACCTCTTCATTACTCTTTCTTAGCTTCTACCCATCTTCTATGTTCCCATCCCACAGTCTTATATAGTTTTTGACTCATAGTTTGAGAAGGCAGAAAAGTTTACTACTTTTTAATACCCATAGTTCTCTGATTTTCCTGAGGGTAAATATTTGCTTATTATTAGTTTTTGTGTTGACCATTTGTTTAGATTTTCAGTTATTTAGTAGGATCTTAGTATTTTCAGTTATTTAAATTCAATTTCTGTGAATTAAAAGTATTTTCTCATTTATACTCCTCCTAAAGATTTATTTATTTATTTATTTATTTATTTATTTATTGAATCAAGGTCTTACTATGTGGACCTGGCTTATCTGGAGCTAGCTGCATAGAACAGGTTGGCCTTAAAAATTGTGTGTTTGTGTGTGTGTGTGTGTGTGTGTGTGTGTGTGTATGCTTGCAGATGCCAGAAGAGGGTGTCTAATCCCCAGGAACTGAGTTACTGGTAGTTGTGACCCTCCCAGCCTGGGCGCTGGAATCTGAACTCTGGTACTTTAAAAGTGCAGCAGGTGCTCTTAATTTGCTGATCCCTCTTTCTAGCCCCTTGTTTATACTTTCTGAAGATTAGAATATGAACATTGCCAGACGTGGTGGTGCAAGCCCTTAATCCCAGCACTTGGGAGGCAGAGGCAGGTGGATCTCTGTGAGTTCAAGGCCAGCCTGGTCTACATAGGTAGCTCGAGGCCAACTGGGACTAAAGGGAGACCCTGTCTTAAAAAGGCCAAAAAAAAAGGGGCTGGAGAGATGGCTCAGTGGTTAAGAGCTCCAACGATTCTTGCAGAGGACCTGGGCTCGATTCCCAGTACCTGTCTTTGAGCCGGGTGTGAATCCTAGCACTCCGGATGTAGAGGCTGGCAGATTTCTGTGAGTTCAATGTCAGCCTGGTCTACAGAGTGAGTTCCAGGCCAGCTAGGGCTGTAGGGAGACCCTGTCTTAAAAAAAAGGAACCCTTCCCCCAAAAAGAATGTGAACATTTCCCATTTAAACTGTTGTTTCCTTTGTAATTTTCTCCATAGCTTTATATTTAGGAAGTTCTTTTTAATCCGCAGATTAGAGAGAGATTCCAAGATATGTTTTTTTCTCTCTTTCTCTGTATGGGTTAATTATTTTACAATTAATTATGATCTAACTGGAGTTTAGTTAAAAGTGGATATTAGGGGGCTGGAGAGATGGCTCAGTGGTTAAGAGCGCTGGGTTGCTCTTGCGGAGGACCTGAGGTTGGTTCCCAGCACCCACATGGCAGCTAACACCTGTCTATAACTGCAGTTCCAGGGGATACAATGCCTTCTTCTGGCTTCTGCAGGCATTACATGCACATGCTGCACTTAAATCTATGCAGGCAAAATATTCATACACATAAAAATAAATAAAAAATTTAAAAAAGTATATTAAGTTTGGGTAGAAAAATTTCTCCAAATACACAAGTAAACATTTTATTCCCTTTCTCTTTCCTTTTTGTGACACCATGTTTATCATGCACTTACGTTTTACCATATTAGACTTTTAGAGGAAGATACTATTTTGTGACACCATGTTTACCAATCACTTATGTTTTACCGTATTAGACTTTTAGAGGAAGATACTATTTTGTGACACCATGCTTATCATGTACTTACATTTTATCGTATTAGACTTTTAGAGGAAGATGCTATTTTGAAATTGCTTTCTCAGTCTTTCTCCCCGTTGACCTGATCTTTTGAGGATTGGCCTGTTTGGAACTTTATTTACTACCCTGCTTCTCTTTTGGCACAATTTCCCCCTTCTGTTTTCAATTTTCATTTCTGCAATTTCCAGAATAAAAAAACCTGATCCCCATGTGAGTGCTTGCAGGCAGCTGGACTGTTCTATCCATCATCGTATTCCCTGTAGCCTGTTCTGAGATTCCTCATTTTAAAATTAGAACATTCGGGAGATAAGCAAGAGTACAGAGAAGAAAAAAAATAAATCTTTGTCACCACTCAGATACACCCTAATATTGGTAAATGCTACATGTCAGAGTTTTGTTGCAGGTTATATAGCATATGGGATTTTTATATGTATATAAAATATAATATATGTGTATTGTATTATGAGCTTTTAAAATTTACATTTTTATTTATTGCATGTGTGTGTGTGTGGGGGGGGGTGGCATGTGCGTGCCATAAAGCACAAGAGGAGCTCTGAGGACAACCTGCAGGAATCAGTTCTGTCTGACTGTATGTATCCCAGGGATTTAACTCAAGTTAGAAGGCTTGGTAGCAAGCACCTTTATCTGACGAGCCATCTTACCAACTCTGTTCTGTGCTTTTGGTTTGCAAGAATTCCAGTTCCATATTTTATTTATTCTTGTGGTGCTGGGGATTGAACCCAGGGCCTGGTGCACACTAGGCAATTGGTTGACCTCTGAACTGTATCCCTCACCCAGGTTTCCTGTCTTCATATATTCCTCTGTGATATCTTTAAAATCTAAGTGGACTTTTGTTTGTGGGAAGGAGGTGGTTTGAGATAGGATCTCATGTAGTTCAGACTGATCTTGAACTCACTATGTAGCTGAAGCTGGCCTTGATGAGAATCCTGATCTTGCTGCCGCCACTGTGCAGCTGTACAACTGTTTGGATTGCAGGCATTTGCCACTATACCTAGCTAGATTAAAAAATATTTTACTTATTTTTATTTTATGTATATGAGTGTAATGCCTGCATGTATGTAAGTGTACTCATGTTGTGCAATGTCCGTGGAGGCCAGAAGAGGGTGTTGGGTCCCTTGGAACTGGAGTTATGGATGGTTGTTAGCTGCCATGTAGGTGATGGGAACTGAACCTGGGTCCTATGCAAGAGTAGCCAGTGTTCTTAACTGCTGACCCATCTCTGCAGCCTAACTGGCTAGATTTTCAAATTATTCTAGTGATACCCTCTGGTCTTTATACTAAATACTCAGTGTGAAAAATATGCTGCTATTTCAAAAATGATTGAATTTCAGAACAATAATAAGAAAAACACCCAAATTATATCAAGACACAAATGTGCATGTGTTTTATTAAGGCTGTGTCAGCCACTGCAGATTTGTTTGTGCAGGCTGAATAAGTGAAATTAGAGGAAATCAATTGTACACTTCATGTTTTCTAAGGAGCATGAATGTTTTGGCCATGTGATGTCTTGCACAATGGTACCTTTGAAGTTCAGGGACTGATCCTTAGATATTGATGTCCTAAGGATAAAAAAAGAAGTCCAGAATTCCCAAGGCAGGACAAATTATTTACATGCCAAATAAAGTTGGTGCCATTGGTGGCCACAAAGTTGGTGTTAGCCAGAAACCAAAGAAAGAGAGTCATCCTGCATCTTAAAGGGATGTTTTAGGCCTGCCAGTCCAAGACTGGAAGAAACTGGTGTAGGAGTAACAGCTATAACAGACAAGGGGATGGCCAGTATCAGAAATGGTTCTGGGCAAGAGGGTGGGATGGTGATAACAATAGATGTCTGGAAAGTACAGGCTACCACGTTAGACTTGGCTTTGAGTAGACACAGCAACAGTGATTCATAGCCAGGAATCCTTGGAGAGCTGAGGAGTGTGCCCTTTATTATGGGAAGAGTCCTTGATATCTATGGTTTGCATTCTAATGGTTCAGGAAAGTTTCAGCTATAGAGGGAGTAGGGGATAGGAATGCTTCCAAGGAATTTTGAGACTGAATGAAGTTACCAGAACTTCAGGGTGTTGACTTGGGGGAAAAATGCCTCTTGATTCTTGTATTTTTATGGAGATTCAGAAGTGAGAACCACATTATCCAACAAATCATCTGGCTATTCTAGTTTGTTCTTATTGCTGTGATAAACACCATGACCAAAATCAACTTGGGAGGAAAGGGTTTATTTCAATTTACAGATTATCGTCCATCATTGAGGAAGTTAGGCTGTGAGCTCATGCAGAACAGAGGCAGGGGCCATGGAAGAATGCTGCTTACTGCCTGCTTCTCGGGCTTGCTCAGCTACCTTTCTTATACTGCTCAGGGATGGCACTAATAACAGTGGGGTAGATCCTCCTACAATCAAGAAATGCCCCATAGATATCGCCACAGGCCGTCCTGATGGAGAAAGTTCCCCTGCTTAGGTTCCCTCTTCCCAGTGTGTCAAGTTGACAACCAAGATTAGCCACCGCAGTGCATATTAGAAAGAACTGTTCAACCAGTGAGAGGAAGGCCTTTAGACATAAGGATTTGAACTTTTTCTTGGAAGTTTGAAATTTGTAGCAAACAGATTAGGGTAACACTAAAACACTCACATTCATCTTTATAATTATTTTCAGTGGTACCACAAATAAATATTATTTTTCCTTCTGGAATCATATATATTCCAGTCAAGTGATTTGAAAACCAGATGATTTTAATACAAATTTAACTTTTAATTGACTTCGATGCATACAATTGACAGCCTTTTTACTAAAAGCTTGTAAATGCAGAACTAAAAAATTACAAAAGAGAAGAAAATCAGCCTACTAATAATGCCGTACCTCCGTCCTACTAATTGCACACACTTATTTCCTTTCCCTTTTGATTTAGGTATTTGTTTAGGGAGTTTTTCTTGAAGAAATAGACAGCATCCTAAAAACACATTGTGACTTTAAAGTGTGAAAGATCACAAGAGTAGGATGTGTCTTATGAGAGCAGGGACCTTTGCTGTTTATGTACTGCGGCATTCCCAGAAGCAGGCCTAGGTAGGATTGACTCCATAGGCAAAGGATCAATGGTCGGAAATACAAGCACATGAGTGCTTCCTAACCCTTTGGAGCCAGGATCTTCCACAGCTTTTATTTCATGGCACTTTCTGGTCTCTTCTAGACATTATCCTGTTTAAATTAAGGTAAGTAATGAGTTGGAAAATCTGATGACATTTGTTTAGATGAATGGAAATATTCTATTTTGTAATTAATAAATTGGTACTGAATGTACTCTTGACATGTGTGACCTTTATGAATTGTTCAGTTTGGGTGAACATAGTTTCCATAATGGCTTATTTTATGTGTTCTTTTCAAACAAGTAAAATCTCTTGGTAAATGGTCCTGGAGAGAAGCAGCTGAGAAGAACATGGCTTAGATCCCCATGCCAAGCATGGTAAGGCTTGCTCATCAGCTGAATGGCACCCTCCTGCACATTGGATTTACAGTCCACACAGATATCTTTCCTGAACAGGATGGCCAGTCTCACCTGTGGTCTAGTCCTTAAGACTATCTTGTAAAGAGTTAGAATTTCACATATTAAATTCTAGAGTGCCTAGGGACTACTGGAGCAATTTGAAGAACATAACAATTTGTACTATTTTCTTTGATCTTACCAGGTAAAAAAGCTCCTGTTTTATTTAGTAAAGAGATGATTGAGTCAATGAAGGAAGGTTCAGTTGTTGTGGATTTAGCTGCTGAGGCTGGCGGAAACTTTGAAACCACGAAGCCAGGAGAACTTTATGTTCATAAGGTATAGCAAAACAGCATCTTCTGCCTATAAATATGATACCTAGTGATTTTTGATGTCTGAAAAATATAATTTTTTTATTCTTTGAGAATTTCATACAGGCATAGAATCTCTCTTGGTCATGCTGACTCCCCATTCTTCTCCCTACCTCCTCCTGGGTCCACGCTCCCTCATGAAAGTTTTTTTTTTCTCCTCTTTTTTGTCTTTTTGAGACAGGGTCTTTCTAGAGCCCCAGCTGCCCTGGAACTCACTATGTAGATCAGGCTGGGTTTGAACTCAGACAGCCACCTGACTCTGCCTCCCAAGTGCTGGGATTAAAGGTGTGTACCACCACATCATGCTTTTTTTCCCCCTTTTTAAAAGAATTTTGTTTTATTTTATGTCTATGTTGTTTTCTCTGCATATATGTGGCTGATGCCTACAGAGGCCAGAGAAGGATGTCTGATCCCCTGGACATGTGCTAGGTACCATGTGGATGCTAGGAACCGAACCCAGAAGACAGGTCTTCTGGAAGAGCAGAAAGTGCTCTTAATCAGGGAGCCATTTCACCAGCCCTTTTCTTTTTTTTTAAATTTCATTTGCAATTCTGGGTGTCGAGCCAGGCCTCATGCATGCTAGGCAAGTGCTGTTCAACCGAGCTGCAGCCGAAGTCCTCTGTAACGGCTTGTGTACTCCTTTAAGTATTTGGAGAAATTGAAGTCTGAAACTACAAAATAAAACATACACGCTGGTCGTGGTGGTGCACACCTTTAATCCCAGCACTTGGGAGGCTGAGGCAGGTGGATCACTGTGAGTTCAAGGCCAGCCTGGTCTACATAGTGAGTTCCAAGCTGGCTGGGGCTACAGGGAGACCCCGTCTCAAAAAGACTAAATAAATAAATAAATAATACAAATTTTGGAAAATGATTTTAAAATGGGCACAATTAAAGCTCATTTTGAAGTAGATATTTATGTTTCTGAGTATGTGCATGTGTGTACAGACAGATATAAATTCTAAACTGAGCCTTGACTGTGCATGAGAATCATCCTAGAAAGAAAGTAAGCATAGGGCAATAGACCTTTGTGACAATGTGCTTTTTCATTTAGGGAGTTACTCATATAGGCTACACAGACCTTCCCAGCCGGATGGCCACTCAGGCCAGCACTCTGTACTCCAACAACATCACCAAACTCCTGAAGGCCATCAGCCCTGACAAGGATCATTTTTATTTTGAAGTAAAAGATGATTTTGACTTTGGTACAGTATCTCATGTCATTAGAGGAACTGTGGTGATGAAGGTAAGAGGTCTCCTTTCTCCTATGTTTTTAATGTAAGTTTGTTTTAGAATTTCTGTTAATGGAAGAATCTTATTTAGAATAGAGATATATTATAATAAAGCATTGATATGCTAATATAAACTGTTTAGAAATAGAGAATGATTTAAAGAGATTTCAAAGACATAAGTACATATGAGTCATTGAAAATATATATTGTTTGAAAGCCAGAAACAAGTTTAATAAAATAAAAATTAATTGCTCCCCCACTTATTTACTTTTTCTTTCTTTCTCTCTCTTTCTTTCTTTCTTTCTTTCTTTCTTTCTTTCTTTCTTTCTTTCTTTCTTTCTTTCTTTCTTTCTTTCTTTCTTCTTTTTTTGAGATAGGGTCTCCCTATAGCTCCAGCTGTCCTGGAACTTGCTATGTAGACCAGGCTGACCTTGAACTCACAGATCCATCTGCCTCTGCCTCCCGAGTGCTGGGATTAAAGGCGTGCACCATCACGCCCAGTTTACTTATTCATGGTTTTATCTGCATTCTTCTATAAATGTCCCAGATGCATACAAATTATATACATATAGCACAAATAGACCCATTTTATAAATTATATGTACATATACATTACACTTTGTTTAAATTTCATTTTTTCCCATATGAACTATCTTCCATATGTCATTTCAAGATATCAATTTGGCTTTAAAAATACTTTTCCAATGTTTTAGGATGGCAAAGTGATTTTCCCAGCTCCCACACCAAAAAACATTCCTGTAGAAGCCCCAGTCAAAGCGAAGACAGAGACCGAGCAGGAAGATGGAAAAGCAAGTACTGTTTCTCTGTATACCAAGACGCTGACAAACGCGTCTGTGTATGCGGCAGGTGAGGATAATATTTGTCAGGACTATCTTCGTTGAGTTTTGTATGTAGTATATTAACTGTCATACTTAGTAAATATACTTTTGTTACTCTTTGGATTTTATTAGTATTGAGCCTTATAGACTTACTCACATATTACTTGTCCTGGCTCTGTGGACATGGGGACCGCAAGTGATTACTCCAAATAACATAGGCACTGTGTTAAGTACTTGAGTGAAGGCCTTTGAAACACTATACAGGCTATTAACACTTTTTACAGAAAACATCTTAAATATAGTCATTAATATTACCTACATAAATCTATTGAGTAACAATGACTATCAGATTGGGCTGGTGTTAAGTGCATACAAATGCATTTAAGAGTTTTTATGCTTTGTAAAACATTAAGCTATCTGCACGATTGAGTAATACCAAAGAACTAAATGATTATCTTGAAGAATAGTGTAGTATAAGGGATAGCCTTGAACTTTAGATTAGCATTTTGTTTCCAACTAAAAAAGCTTTAATATTTCATTTGGATCCCTTTCTTTATAATTTATCATTAAGTTATTATTTTAAAAATATTATATTTATTTTATGTGTATGAGTGTATTGACTGTATGTAAGTGCACTCGTATTGTGCAATGGAGGTCAGAAGAGGGCATTGGGTTCCCTGGAACTGGAGTTACAGACAGTTGCTAGCTGCTATGTAGGTGCTGGGAATTGAACCTGGCTGGGTCCTCTGCAAGAACAACCAGTGCTCTTAACACTGAATCATCTCTCCAGCCCCATAAGTTCTTCTTTTTAAAATTAATCTTTATGAAAGTACTGAAGAATGATTAGTAAGACATATTCATTCTGTCTGTGCTTCATTAGGGGCTGAAATATGGGTATTTGATTTTCAATTGGTTTCACTCCTATAGAATGAATTAAAATGTTTAGATCTGGTTAGTGTCAAAATAAAAACAAAACAAAAGCAAACTCTGAAGAATTAAGGGGACCAGCACCAGGCACACAACATTCTTGTAGGCTCAGCATGCTCTAAATTCCCATTTGAGTCCAGATGTTTCAAAGCTAAATGTGTAACTCTCCTTGAATAAAGATCAAGACTCAGCAAGATGACTGAGAAAGCTTCTGCTTAGGAAACTTGCAAGTAGCTGGGCTAGTGTCCCTGCTTGCACTCATTTACTTAAGAAAAAAAAAAAAGCAAGATTATTGTATTATGTGGAGTTTTCCGAGGATTGTGAATTTCCATTTGTCTTTGAGATGCATGAGAAAATGTAGTAAGGAATATGTGATGATTTATTTATCTAGGTTTCTGTTTTATAAGGCAGGGTGTTTCTCCTAGATGAACATCTTCCTTTGTGTTATGTTATTTGATTTGGTCTTTGATACCCAGCACCAAGAACTGTGCAGTGTGATGATTTAAAATTGAAGCTAGCATTCAGTGAATGCCAGCCATTCTCCTTTGTGCTTCACCTGCCTTAGATCATTTATATTTTACAAAGGTTCATTAGCGTGGGAATACTATCATGTTCTTTTTCACATGAAGACATAGAAGGTTAATAATTTTGTGGAGGAGGACATTGAAGCACAGAGAGGTTAAATAGCTTGCCTAAGATCAAACATCTAGCAGGGAGCAGAATAAGGATTCGAACTAGGCATTCTGACTTAAGAGAACATGACTAGCCCAGCCCTTTGTTGCTTCTCTCAGCATTAACTGGAAAACAAAACACCTTATCTAACTCTTCCTCTAGAGTTTTAACAGGCTGTGCATTAGAACTTTTGAAGTTCTTGAACTTATGAGTAGGAAAATATACATTAAGAATGACTTAAAGCAAACTTAATTTGTAGCTGTTCCTCCAGCTTATATCACTTACAAAGAATTATTAGTTACTGCCAAGAATCCAAGGTCCCTTATTCAAGAAAGGTCACTTCCAACTCCCTGTAGCCCAATGTCTCCCTTTTTTACTGACCACTAGGTAACCCTTTTTTCTGTTACAGAACAGCCATCCACATGTTTATTATTAAGGAAGGCGATAATTAAAGATGTATGTTCAGAGCTGACTGTTTGTATTCTGCACATTCTTAATTTAATTTGTATTTTTCTTTGCTTTGTAAAACTCTGTTTGCTGACTTGGTGCTGAGGTTGGAACTGACTACTCTGGCCAGCAGTCCAGTCCAGATTCGGGAGCAATTGCAAAACTTGTATCCCTGGTGGGTGGAAGCCATATGTTTTGGGGAGGGGCTGGAGTAAATGAAATCCTTCCTACTCCTTTAAAACCCTCTTCCTTTGCCAAAACCAAGAGTGACATAAGATTGGCCTCATAAAAGTTCTGTCTTATAAAGGTTATGTTCTGCTCAAGTAGAAAGTGCTTTGTAGCTCTTCTGTAGTCCTATAATTCTGGAATAAAAATGCTTATATAGACACATGTGGCATTGTCAGTAAATATGAAAACAGGGATGAGGACAAAGTTGGGCACTGGAAAATGTACAAATAAGGTGATTCACAAATATTACTAGATCTTTATATTTTATTTGAGGGAGTGGTCAAAAAGTTAGATTTTGTCTATAATATCTTCTTTGCATCTCAGTTGTTAGTAGGGTAGAAAGTTTGTAAGAGCCAGGGAGGTGGTGCATGACAATAAGGAAACAGAGTCTTCCAGGCTCCTGGGAACTCACACATATGAACTTACAGCAATGGTGACAGCATGCATAAAACCTATGCAAACTCAATCAGATAAAAACCAGCATAGACTGGGGAAGTGGGCAGGAGGCCCCAGTCTTGGCTGAGGAACTATTGGCAGCTGATCCTTCTGGGTGAGGGAGAGCTGGTCTTTAAAGGCATGACTCTGGATGGGCTAAACATACTCCAGTGGATGAACTCACATTGAGAGACAACTGGGTACACAAACTTGACCCAATAGGCCTTAACAAGCAAGGTAAGATAGAGTGTGTGAAATCCTCTGGGCAGGCTGTGGAGGAGGGGGTACAGATAGGGGAGGTATGAATATGACTAAAACGTATTGTATGAAATGCACAAAAATTCAATAAAATATAAATGGAAAAAGTTAGATTTTTATCCATAGTATCTTCTTTGTACCTCAGTTGTTAGTATCTTAAAATATCTGCTTGTTATTGAGGGGAACAGAATTTAAAACACTATTCCACAGGAGTGTGTGTGGGTGTGGTCACGTGTACATTTAATCTTATTGAGATAATCGGATGCCATCTCATACTCTCTCTCTCTTTCTCTAGGTCTCACTGGGATAATGGGGCTGGGCATCGTGGCTCCAAATCTTGCCTTTTCTCAGATGGTAACCACTTTTGGCCTGGCGGGCATTATTGGGTACCACACTGTCTGGGGAGTGACTCCGGCCCTCCACTCACCACTGATGTCTGTGACTAATGCAATCTCAGGTTTGTTCAGTTATTTTGCCTCATCTTAGACTGTCATAGGCTTCTCAGATCTAGGAGTGCTTTTTCTCCCATGCTGACCTTTATTCTATCTTCGTAAAAGAGGTATGTACTATATACAAGAGTAAGTACTTACTGATGCTTTCAATTATAACATTGCTTTATTTAATATACTCATAGTTTATCTTCATTTTTTATAAATACAACATTAAAAAAGTAACATGTACAAATTTTGATTGATTTTATTTTTATTTTTTCAAGAGTTTTGCTTGCATAGGTATAACTGTACCATGTTTTTTGACATTAGAACTTTCCCCTTACTGAATGTTGGTAAGACAAGTCTTGCAGCTATAACATTTGATTTGGAAAAGTTACTGTGTTGATGTTCTCTTTCTAGGCTTGACCGCAGTTGGCGGGTTGGCATTGATGGGAGGACATCTGTATCCTTGCACAGTTCCTCAGAGTCTTGCTGCTCTAGCTACATTCATATCCTCAATCAACATTGCAGGTAGGACAACGATGGAAAAACCCAGAGTGCTGGTTTTAAAATTATTCTTGTAATTGAATTTTTTGAATTTCATACAATATATTTTGATTATATTTAGATCCCCTCCTATATCTATACTCCCCTTTCTAACCTTCCACCAAATTTTAATGTATCCTAATATATAGTATATTATATATAGTATATATTATGATCTATAGAGTCAGGTTTGTGTCCCCGAATGCTCTTCTGTGTGGTTTCATCCACTGGAGCCTGCTCAAACTACTGAGACTCTCATCCTTAAATAAGACTGAATCACTTGTTGCCAAAAGTTCCTCAGGTAGGGTTGCTTTCTTACCTACCTCCCTCCCCCTATCTTGCTGGGATTTTGTCTGGCTTGAGTTTACATGGGACTGACTGAGACATAAGAAGTAAATATCCAGTAGTATAAAGTAGACATTATGAGTTTAAAGAGTTTAATTGATCACAAGTATCCTTTGTGAAGGAAAATGAAATATTTTGGCCACCTGTAATTGTTAGAAGCTATTATCAGTTAAAAACTGATACTGTCATACCCCCACACAAATATAATGATGTGTTGCTGCTGGTTAACTGGAAAGCTGTGGAGTACATGGCTTTGAACTGTGTTAACTTACCACTAGCACCATGACATCTGTAAATGAGTATAACTTTAAATAAAATTTTAGTCTTTTGTTTTATCACAATCATTCTTTGTCCTGAAAACTGAAAGGCAGCAGGACACCACTCATGTATGATGTCCACTTGATACTGTTTTATAACTCAAAATTCCTTAATGTGTCTTTTCTCATTTGTTACAGAGTCTAACAAAACAGAATAACTGATCAGAAAAAAATACTGACTTTTGATTCTTTGTATTTTCAAGCTTTTATTTTTATTTTATTTATTTATTTTTTTTGTCTTTTTGAGACAGGGTCTCCCTGTAGCCCCAGCTGTCCTGGAACTCACTCTGTAGACCAGACTGGCCTTGAACTCACAAAGATCCGCCTGCCTCTGCCTCCCAAGTGCTAGGATTAAAGGCGTGCGCCACCACGCCTGGCTTATATTTTCAAGCTTTTAAAATGGCTGTTTACTTTTAGTCATGCAGAAATAGTTGGCCTTGCATTCTGATAGCAAGTTTTCTTCCTGAATATATAGATGGTTACTCTTCTTCTATGCTAATAGGACTGGCTTAGTTATAGAATTACTTTTGAAGTACTAAAATATGACAAGATTATATGTATCACTTTGTGTTAAAGTATGCTTAAAATAAGGAAATCATAGCATCATAAAAAAACTTGCTGGTCAGTGAGACACCTTGTTCTGTTTTGTATTTCCCTTGTTTTGATAAGGTGGTTTCCTGGTAACTCAGAGAATGCTGGATATGTTCAAGCGACCCACAGATCCTCCAGAATACAATTACTTGTACTTGATCCCTGCTGGCACCTTTGTGGGAGGATATTTAGCTTCCCTCTACAGTGGTTATAACATTGAAGAAGTAAGACATCGTTGAAAGTTTTCATTTTTACAACTGTGTTTTTCTCCCTATTACATTTAATGTTGCTACCAAAATTCCAACCATCAAGAATGTACAATTCTCTCAGAAAATACAATAATAATATGGAAATACTTGTTCAGATTGACCATTCCTATCCCCCAAGGATCGGGACCCTGGGTTTTAGAGATGTGGGCTTACTTGTTTGTTCCTAAGTTTTCCACATATAAAAAAAAGAATAGAGAAGGCACTAGTACTTTTCTTAGGTATTTGGCTAGATTGTTGTAAGGATAAAATGAAATACTCAGTAATAAATTTGAAAATATTTTATTGTTAAGTGTACTTTTCCCTTATACTTTCTTCTACAAATACAGCACGGTCATCCCTGTTACTAATAATGAGACATTGTGCCAATTTATGTAAGAAAATATAGAATTTAAAATTTTATGTTTTAGGGGACTGAGGAGATAGCTTAGTGTGTTAAAGTAGACCTGTATTTGATCCCTAGAGCATATCTATATATATCTATATATATCATCTCTCTCTCTCTCTCTCTCTCTCTCTCTCTCTCTCTATATATATATATATATATATATATATATGATCATATAAATATACCGGGCATGATCGTGTGTGTGTTTGTAAACCCAGCACTGGGGAGATAAGACAGGCAGATACCTGGGGCTTGTTGGCTGGCCAGGTTACCTTAATTCCTAAGCCCTAGGTAAGTGAGAGACCTGGTCTAAAAGAACAAAATAGATGGCACCTGAAATAGGGCACTTGAGGTTGTCCTTACACACACACACACACACACACACACACACACACACACACACAACACACGTACACATGCACACACGCACACCACACATGTACACATGCACACACGCACACACGCACACACGCACACACACATCACTATACCTGCCCAAACATGCACACACATGAATTTATGTTATAAAGAGAGAAGTAATCACACCGAATTTTGGAAGTTCCAAGGTGAAATATAGAGCTTTAGCCTTTATGTGAATTATTTATTTTCCATTTCTTTCCAGTGAGTGTCACTGGATTGTAACCTGACAACAGAACAAAAAAATCACCTCTCTTGGCTTCTTCTATGTTCCCAGCAATGCAGTATTGCTGGCGTGATAAAAGCTATTTTGGGAAGAGCTGAAGCAGGAGTTAGAGACTCAAGTCTGAATTTCAGATTTTCTGTTTGATGATAATGTACCTTTGATCTTTCCATTTTGTTAAATGAGGATAATGATTCTTTCCTCACATGACTTTTATGAGACCAACTGTATCAGTGATGCATAGACACAGTTTCTGGTGCCTCTGACATCAGTGGTTGGCTATTTTACAGTATTTGGGCAGGTTTAGTGTCTTAAAATTCAGCAATTACCTCATTTAAGTTTACATACTTTTATATATTTTTGTATGATATCAAATCCAGAAAAAAACAATTTATATAAATGACATAATTACAAATATAACTCAAAGTATTTAGTATGGGAATATTCCTAATGGATAGAAAATATTCTGATATATTAAAAGAAGAGCTTGGGTCTATCAGTCGATTATCTGAACTTAAATTGTACTTAGAGAATCATGTTCCATAGGAGAGGTCCTCTCCAGTGCTAATACACTGAAAGTTTTAATAATCTCTTTCTCCTCTTTTCTTTGAAAAGATCATGTACCTGGGCTCAGGCTTGTGCTGTGTTGGTGCCCTGGGTGGCCTTTCTGCACAGGGAACAGCTCGGCTTGGCAATGCACTGGGCATGATTGGGGTTGCTGGAGGCCTGGCAGCCACCCTTGGAGGCCTGAGACCAGATCCAGAATTGTTAGCCCAGATGTCTGGAGCGATGGCTATGGGTGGTACCATTGGTAAGCACTTGTAGGCTTCTGCCTTCATCTGAACTCATGCCCCTCCTACATCTAAAAACAGGCTCAGAGATTTAAGAATAAAGTCATGTATTACTTAACAGCGGGGATATATTTTTAGGAAGTTGCATCCTTGGGCAAACATCACAGAACTTATTTACACTAAATTGCATGGCATAGCCTATTATGTACCTGGGGTGTATGAGTGTATGGTAAAGCATATCGTTCTTGTGCTAATAGCACATTTCTGTAGTGAATACTGCAAACAGTTATGACACAATGGTACTTGTGTATCTAAACATAGTAAAGCTACAGTGAAAAAAACCCAATAGGAATATTTTAGCTCCATTGAACCTATAGGACTATTGCGATATATATATATATATATATATATATATATATATGCCTTCAGTAACCATAACATTGTTATATAGTGCATGACTCTATGTTGTTATTTTCTGGCAATTCAGTTTCTAAATATGTATTTCTGTTTGAGATCCATATTGATGAAGGAATTAAACTGCCTTAACTAAAATTGCTTCAACAAATATCATATTAATCATTGTTAGTCTAATTCTTATTCAAATGCCAACATTTTAAAGTATTGTAATATGTATCAACTGAGTTTAAGAGTAGAATAAAAAACACATGATACTTAATTCTCATTTTCCTTACTGTGTCCAGTTAGCTGATAATAGGGTTGCAGATTTGGGATACATACCTAGGTATTATTTATAGGCTTATCCTTTGTTCTATTGGTTATAAATAGCAGTAGAAGGCTCTGATTCATAGATCTGTTAAAAACTTGAATAACACATGTTTGAGTAAAAAAAACCACTGTTTTAATTGTGGTTAGTAGTTTGCTGGAGCTACTTAAATTTTCAAGAATTTTGTGAGCTGGTTTTGAAATAGAGCCATTATTAAAAATTAAATAAACATATTCTATGAGAAACAAAGATAATACTACTAAAAGTATATCCCTCTTTAATTAATTTACTAGACTTTTAAAAATATTTTATTATTTTTAAACTTGATGCATATGAGTGTATTGTGTATGTGTCATACCGTGCAATGCCCATGGATGTCAGAAGACGGTGTTGGATTCCCTTGGAACTGGAGTTATGGATGGTTGTTAGTCACCATGTGGGTGCTGGGAATAGAACCTAGGTCCTCTGCAAGAGTAGCAAGTCTTCTTAACTGCTGAGCCCTCTTTTCAGCCCCAATTTATTAGACTTTTTAATGTGCTCTGTAGAAATGCTGTGTCATAGCAGGCTATTACAATTTCTTCCCAATTCCACATTCAATAACATCTCACTTGCAAGCTGAAATTATTCTTGATGGAAGAATCGATGGCATGGAAATAAACTACAGCCTACAAATCTGTTCTGTCTTGTCTAGACCTAAGAAAGTGATGGGAAAAAATTTAATGTAGCTCAAGCTTAAAATGTGACTATGGTGATTACATCGTGAATAACAGAAAAGAACTCACAAATACTTTTCCTGTATTTGAAAACTGTTATCGGAGTCAGTAAAGAGGTTGCTTACGTGGTTGTTTAATGAGTGAAGTTTTCACATGGATCTTACATTATATACCACAAATAATGCTTTTCTTTCATCATTCTTATCAATGTAAACCAATATTAACCAAGTTTATGTGGGAAGTGTGTTCATTCATTAATTGCAAATTCTATAGCACCTATCAACAAAACCCTTCTATGAAAGTTAATAATCGACTTGGAACTTGGAATAAAAAATATTATATATTTCATCACTTGAGAGCTGTATCAGATAGTCTCTCCCTTTCTGTGGACCCGTTGCTAAATATTTGCCAGCACAAAGGATGCTTTGGGCTTCCTTTTATGCTTTCTCAGGGAAGTTGTGGGTCCTTTTGTGAAAATTCCTAGAAAAATTTAAATGAACATAGTTGTGTTATAGATCGATGGGAGGGAATGCTTTAGACATGATCCCAAGCAAGTATTATGAGCCTCACTTCTGTTTAACTACTATAACTGTGAAAGTCCTTCAGAATTACAGAAGCTACTGCCAAGAATGTGGTGTTTCTCAAGTTTCGGCCATGCCTCCATTGACCTGAAAAACCTAAAGCTTAATTTTTTCCCCCAAAGTTTCATCTGCTAGTTATATGCACAGTTGCACGCATTAGCCACAGAGAAGAAAGCCTAGAATATTCACTCAATGGGGAGACTGTAAGGAGACCTAACTGAGCTTTAAGTAGTTTTAGTAAACTGTTGGCTAGGGTGTTTGGAGTCTATGAGAGGAAGAGGCACACACTGATGCTGCACGTTGCTCATTGATCTTGGGTTAGGCATGTTGAGAAAATGAGCAGTTTTGTTAGTACACATATATAGCTGGCATTTCCCTTCTGTACAGCCCCTGTAGAGAACATTTAGCCCCCACCAGGAACTAGGGAACAGTCACTGGTGACAGTGGTTGCAAAACTGTGCGTCTTTATGGTTGTTGTTTTCGAAGATATGTCAAGTTTAATTTTTTCAACTTTTTATTTTTTTCCCCCAACAGGACTGGCAATTGCAAAACGCATCCAGATTACTGACTTACCTCAGTTAGTTGCTGCCTTTCACAGTTTAGTGGGTTTGGCAGCTGTACTTACTTGCGTAGCTGAGTACATTGTAGAATATCCACATTTTGGTGTGGATGCAACATCAGATTTCACCAAGATTGTGGCCTACCTTGGCACTTACATTGGTGGAATCACCTTTAGTGGGTCTCTTATTGCCTATGGAAAATTGCAGGGTAAGTTATTTGACCTACATAGAGGTAAATATCTCTTATTTAGGATATTCATGGGTCCGTTTCAGTTTTAGAAAACACCTTCACAGTAGAAACTGTAAGGAAAAGGGTATTAGTGTAGCAGTCAGACACATAGATAAGATTGCCCTCCTCATAAACATAGTTCATTTAATTCTTAGCAGTTCAGAACTCCAAGGTTATTATTGTCAGACAGCTTAGAGTAAAAATTACTACACAGAAATTTATGTAGACACTTTACTTAGAGGTGTCTACATAGAGTTCACAGAATTGAATTCTGTGTTCCCTAGAATAGAGGGAAGCTTATTAAGTTTGGTTAATAGTAATTCTGAAACAAGCATGTATTTTAGGACTGTACCACACGGTTTTGACTACTGCTATGGTGAATCATGAAAATAGAAGTGAAGGAAAAAATTCAGAGTGCCGAGTGCCTCTTTTCAGTGTGTTCACAAGCCAGGCCCAGAGAAGCTAGTTTGTGATGTACAGAGCTGGTCTTGTCTGTGAGGAAAAAAGCCATTAAGTGCGGAACTTCCGTGAAGCTTAAAAAAATCACAAATGAACCTCAAATCTAAAACATTATCTTGGGCTTTTTTTTTTTTTTTTTTTTTTTTTTTTGAGACCGGACGTCTCCTGTAGCCCCCGTGGCCTGGAACCTCACTCTGTAGACCGGCTGGCCTTGAACTCACAGAGATCCTCCTGCCTCGCCTCCTGACTGCTGGGATTTTTAAAGGCATTGTGCCAGCCATGCCCAACCTAAGACAGTTCTTAGCTGCCATGTGGATGCTAAGAATCGAACCTGGATCCTCTGTAAGAGCAGTCAGTGCTCTTAACCACTGAGCCATCTCTCCGGCCCCAGGCTTTTTCTTTAGAACCAGCTAATCAGGGTTCTCTCTTGGTAATGCATCAGAACTCTGTGTTGAATTTTTAAATAAACGAAATTGTACTCAACAACTTCTGTGTTGGTCATATGGGAAAAAATTGACTTTTTAAGATTCCACGACAAGGCCATGGTGTGGTGGTTGCCACGCCTTTAATCCTAGCACTTGGGAGGCAGAGGCAGGTGGATCTTTGTTGAGTTCAAGGCCAGCCTGGTGTTTCTAAGAGTGAATTCCAGGACAGCTGGGACCACAGGGGACCCTTTGTTGTCTCGAAAGACCAAAAAAAAAAAAAAAAAAGATTCCATGACAGAGTAAAGAAATTATGTAGTCAAAAAAGAAGGGAAAGAACAGTTAAGCTGAACTAGATTTTCCTGTCTCCATTACTGTTTGTTACATACAGAATTGTAACATGCCTTTATGTTTCTTATCTGGTGCTATGAGGTGATATTTTAAATATCATGCCATTATTCTGTTATTAAATTTTGATCACAGGATGAAATGATATAATGCTTGAGAGAGAGAGAGAGAGAGAGAGAGAGAGAGAGAGAGAGAGTGTGTGTGTGTGTGTGTGTGGTGTAGGGGGCTTTACCCAGTACATTCTAGATTCCTGATACCATGTGCTCTTTTGTTCTAGGTATCTTGAATTCTGCCCCTTTGCTGCTACCTGGAAGGCACATACTCAATGCAGGCTTGCTGGCTGCTAGTGTAGGTGGGATAATCCCATATGTGATGGACCCCAGCTTTACCACTGGCATTACCTGTCTGGCCTCTGTGTCGGCGCTTTCTACTATCATGGTAAGAAGCTGGAGATGGAGAAGCACACATAGTGAAGATCTGGGAATATATTGTTAGATTGCAATCTGGTCATATTTCTGTCTCTTTAAGAACCCTGATGGAATAATAATGTTTAAAACTTTGCTATGTGTTGATCTTTTTGGAATCTAGACACCTTTATTGTTCTGGAGTTTTTTACTATATCAGTGTGCTGGTAAATAGGAATTTATTATTATTATTATTTTTTTATACTATTTTTTTTTCTTTTTAAAAAATTTTTTTTTTATTTATTTCGGTATGTGTATGAATGTACTGTCTGCATGCAGGTGTGTGCACCCGTGTCGTGCAATGCCGCGGAGGTCAGAAGAGGGTCTCGGATTCCCCTGGAACTGGAGTTTCAGATGGTTCTCGGCCGCCATGTGGGTGCTGGGGATCGAACCCAGGTCCTCTGTAAGAGCGGTCGGTGCTCTTAACCGCTAGGCCATCTCTCCAGCCCAGGAATTTATTATTATTATTATTAATTATTTTTAGTTTAAAGGAGGCAAGAAAGTTTAATCAGACTTGCCTACAAAGTGAATGGAGAACATATATCACTTACATGCTGAGCAGTGGCTCTCTTTTCCCAACATGCCATCCCCAGGTCCCTGCATGGACTTGGGGTACGCTCTACCCATGGTGACAAAATGGCTAGAGAGCCTCTGCCTCATGTGGCTGGCTTATATATGTTCCTAGCTCCTCTCCCAACATGGCACTCTTGTGAGCATTGAGCAAATCTTGCTGCAGACTTGGGTTTGCCCTTAGCCCCTCACTCAGCATGGCACAGGAGGAGTTGTTCTATCTCTCAGTCCTCCCTTAGAGAGGCAGGGGCTCTTGGACATGAGAAAACCTTCAACATCAAAAGTCTATCCCTTTTGGAGGACTGCCCACCTTACACCCCACCTCTTCCTCTGACCCTTATAATATTTCTGCCTTTTCTTCCACAAGGGTCTTAGAGGGAGTGGGAAAGAGAGAGAGGTGGGAGGCTTATTTATTCCCCCCCCCCCCTTTTTTTTCTTAGTGAGAAATCAAGGTCTCAGGTCTGCTCATCTGATGTTTTCCAGGGACCGCTGACTCATTTAATGGTCTCCTTTTATTCCTACTAATAAAACACAAATATCAAGAAGCACAAACATCTGTACAAACATTAATTGTTAACTACAAGTCACACTATGGGCACAAACACAAATAGTATCTTAGTTGGAGCATCACAGCTTTTTTTTTGGTCTTTTTTGAGACAGGGTCTCCCTTTAGTCCCAGCTGGCCTGGAGCTCCCTATGTAGACCAGGCTGGCCTTGAACTCCCAGAGATCCACCTGCCTCTGCCTCCCAAGTGGTGGGATTAAAGGCTTGCACCACCAGGCCCTATTGCATTGCAGCTTTTTAACAAAAGGATAGCAACAGCTTTCTATTGGGGCCTATGAAGTCCCCTGCCTCTAGGGGTCAACCAGGCTTACAGTATCAGTTATGTGCACCCCCCACCCCTCTAGAGTGGGCCATAGATCAAATTAGAATTTTCCTGGAGCACATATACCAAGCTGCCACTACTGTACTACATCTCTTTGGCAAGTGACAATGTAGTGCCTGAAGTCTGTAGTGGGACTTTGAGGACCATTTCTTTCCAGTGATCTGCATAGCACTCTCCAGCACTATGAAGGTAGGCTGACCAGTATCAGGCAAGGTACCAGCACTAGGGATTAAAGAGGCAGAGGCAGAGGCAGAGGCAGAGGCAGAGGCAGGAGGCAGGCAGATACTTGTGAGATCGAGGCCATCCTGATCTATATAGTGAGTTCCAGGCAGGGTGGAGCTAGGGAGACCCTGTCAAAAATCAACAACAAAAGAATTTTTATTTTTTCTTCTATAATCTTTTTGAAGATCTGGTGAATGCCGTTAACCTGGGATTTTTCTCCTTCCTCTATGCCTTTGATGCATAAAATTTGTCTTTTTCATAGTGTTCTACATTTCCTGAATATTCCATTCCCGTGTTTTAAAAAAATTTCAAATTCTTTGCTTGAGTAGTACAATTCTTCAGTTTTTATTGTCTAGTGTTGATAGTCTGTTTTCCATTTCATTCATTCTGTTTTCCATTTCATTCATTCTGTTGGTGAGGCTTTTTTTTTTTTTTTTTTTTTGCAATGGCAAATATTTTAAAGAGATACTTATTGCAAGCATGAAAATATTTTTATAGCATAAAGTATGTTTTGGACTTATTTTATTATTATTATTTTTTCTTTTTTTGAGACAGGGTCTCCCTGTAGCTCTGGCTGTCCTGGAACTCACTCTGTAGACCAGGCTGGCCTCGAACTCACAGAGATACACGTGCCTCTGCCTCCCAAGTGCTACAACTAAAGGTGTTTTTGGAAATAACAGATGAATATATTCACATAATAACAAGGCAGAAAAATGGTGGGATATGTTGAATGAAAAGCAAAGATCTTTCAGCATTCTTTTTATGTTCCTGTGTCTGTGTTTAATAACTTTGGATTGTATCATGGACATGTTAATGGTATTTTTAAGACACTTTGGATTCTATTATATTCATCTAGAGTATCAACAACCATTTATGTATGTATGTAAGTTATTATTTATTTATGTATTTATTATTTTGTAGGCAGCTAACTCGGTTAGACTTAACTTTCAAATTCTGGCTCCTTTATGGTACAGCACTGAAATCTAGTGTTATTTTATCCTTAAGAGAATTTCTTGGAGTCTGACCCATAGTTTAAATGTCAGCCAGAGATTTGGGTAGTATTTATACATGGGTTTTGAGGGCCCCTCAAATTCCTCTAGTCTGCTGCTTTTCAGGATTTTCTTTTCCACTTTTCACCTGTCCTGTGTGGGTTGCTAACCTTAGTTTCAGCTGCTCTACCGGTACCAAGCAGGGGCCTTATTTCAGTCTAAAGCCATTAAGAGCTGAGACATTCATTTGGTATCATTTTATTTTTCTAAGCAGCAACTCCGGTTTCTGCCTGATTTTCATCATGACTTTGATTTGGGGTTTTGGGGGTGGGGGAACTGCTTATAGTTATTACATGTGAGAGAGTTGGTCAGACATGGCCATCACCAGAAAGAGAGCTTGTATGAACTTTATGAACTGGAGAACCAGGATGATGAAGAACTGAAATGCTGAATGTCTGAGGTTTGATCTTTACATAGTTAATTTGTGTTCTATTTTTTTTTTTTTTTTTGCTAGGGTGTGACTTTGACAGCTGCTATTGGGGGCGCTGACATGCCTGTTGTCATCACTGTGTTGAACAGCTACTCAGGCTGGGCTCTGTGTGCAGAGGGCTTCCTGCTTAACAACAACCTGCTGACCATCGTGGGTGCACTCATTGGCTCTTCTGGTGCTATCTTATCGTACATCATGTGTGTGGTAAGAAAAGGAAGTGACCCACTGGAGATTTGGGTGTGCTTGTCATTTCTTCTATTTAAAATAAATAAGCCCATGGGTTTAATTCTTTTCACCAGAAATATAAGGATTTTTTTGGAGTAAGTTTCTAAGACTTTTTAAGACAATCAACTGCAGAGAATTAGAAGTAAAAGTAAAAATAAAGTATCTTCAATATATTTTAGCATTTGGTGAGACATAGTTTAGATAATTTAATTTTTCCCTAGTACTACACCTTTTAGGTTGTGATGTTTATTTCTTTGTACATAATACATCTTTGACATTTTAATTTTTTTCTTTTAGAATTTCATGTACCCATAAAATGTGTTTTGATCAAATCCACTCCCATGTCCTCCTTTCCAGTTCTTCTCCTACTTCCCCGCCAATGTTCCTTTCCTGCTTTATGGGCTCTTTTTAAAAACGCACTGTATTTACTTGGTGTGGATGTAGGGAGGACCATCTACTGGATCATGAGAAGCCTCTCAGGGGCCATATCCCTGGAGAAAAGTGGCTCTCCCTCTCCCAGAAGCTATAGTTTGAGGGTAGATCCTCAGTAAGTGGTGGGATGTCGTGAGCACTTCCGCCATCCGTGCTGGGATTTCTTCTGGCTTGCTTAGGCATTTGCACTTCTAAGATGCAGTTCTAGAAGTGAGAGGGTATATTCATTTTTATAGACTTTAAAAAAAAAACTTTGACATGTTTCAGAAAGTTTATTTCAATCTGAACTTGTACTGATTATGAAAGCGCCCATCTTGGAGGGTTATGATCACTGTGAATTTTTTAAAAAAGAAGAAACCAGAACAGAAAAAATAATAACACACATGCTTCCTAGCTTCCCTTTTGTTTCTAATGCTCTTGATGGCAAAAGATATCCTGAAAATAAACCAAATGTTTGACTAGAAAAGTTTACTCAAATAATTTACTATTCCCTATATAATAGTTTTGGATTACTATTGAAGTCCAAGTGTGAAATTAAGTGACCTTACAATGATAAATAGTTTAGGCAGAAAAGACATACAATTTTACTTTGTTACTTTATAATGTTGGAAAAAATCCTGTATCCTTCTTTTTTTGAGACAGAGTTTCCCTATAGCCCCAGCTGGCCTAGAACTCACTCTGTAGATCAGGCTGGCCTTGAACTTGTAGAGATCTGCCTGCCTCTGCCTCTCAAGTGCTGGGATTAAAGGTATGCACCACCACACCTGGTTTTTAAAGATGGTTCTCAGCCACCATGTGGGTGCTGGGAATTGAACCCCTATCCTCTGCAAGAGCAGTTGGTGCTCTTAACCGCTGAGCCATCTCTCAAGCCCCCAAATCCTGTATTCTTAAATCTCAGCATTTTACTTGCCTTAATTGAAAGATACCAGGATAATTAAAATGCTGAAGTTATCTTCTTGGAAATAAAAATATTTTTGTTTCTTTGATCATATTATAAAACAAAAGGGTTTGATAGCTCAAATTCAAAGTAAGCTGAGATTGTTAAATACCCAAATTGCTTGGAAAATTTTGAGTTTGGAAATTTTATATCCTGCTTGAAAAATTCCAAGCTTTGAAGTATTTAGATACAAATGTTTTTAGGGAAAAAAAATTAGTTTTTTAGAAATATACTTGTCTCCTGAAATGAACTTTTTTAATCCTCTTTGTTTCATTTAGAGGATTTGAATGACCAGCAGGGGGCAGCAGATTTTCATTATTACACATAGTTTGCCAGAAAACTTTCGAAAAACAGGATTTGAATTATTTTATCTTATTTATTTAATTAGTTTTTTAAGAGAGGGTTTCGCCATGGAAGCCCAAGCTGGCCTCAGACTCAGGATCCTTCTGCCTCAGCCTCCTCAGTGCTGGAATTACAGGTGTATACTGATGGCCACATCTGAATTTTATCAAAGCTAGCAGCAAATTGATATGGGGAGGAGATAAGGATTTGTACCTCGTTCTTTAAAAACATTTTAAGATTGTATTTATTTTTATGTGTATGTGTGTTTTGCCTGCATGTATGTAGTCCACCATGTGCATGTTATCCCTGCTGAGGCCAGAAAAGAGCATCAGATCCCCCAGAGGAGTTACAAATGGTTGTTATCTGCCATGTGGGTGCTAGGAACTTAACCTGGGTCCTCTGCAAGAGCAGCCAGAGCGCTTCTGCCAAGCCATCTCTCCAGGTCCTATACCTAGTTCTTGAAATGTCCTCATGGGTGCCTTCTTGATTTTTAAAAATCTTTTTCTGTAGATTCTTAATTAAAAATTTTTTTGATTGAATTTTTGCATTATTTCATACAGAACCTCTCAATCAGTCCTAACCATCTTCATACCCCCTTCCTTACTGACACCCTCCTGTAGACCTTCCCTGCTCTGGAATTCATACATTCTGTCGTTTTTGTTAAGGCCTATTGTGTCGTTAGCATCCTCAGACATTTCTCAGTGCAAGTTCATTTACTGAGGTCTAGTCAGTCTATCTAGAGTCCTCACTTTAGGAAGATAAGCTCTTTGCCACCCAGTAGTTATCAGCTGCCAATATTTCTTTGGCTAAGACTGGAATCTGCTGTCCATTTCCCCAGTTCTATGCTGGGTTTTTGCCTGCTTGAGTTTGCATAGGTCTTGTGCATGCTGCACCATTCATATGAATAAGGTCCCAGAAGCTTGTAGGATCTGTATTTCCATATGGTCATACATGTCCTTCCAGGCTCTTAAAATCTTTCTTCCCCCTCTTCCACAATAGTCCCTGAGCCCTGGTTGATTAAAGTCTAATATGAGTCCTGTCCAAGGACTCAATCTGTACGTGTTGGCCATTTGTGACCTTTTGTGTTTCTCGTCCTCTATTGCATGAGGGAGCTTCATTGGTGAGAACTGAGAGATTCCTTAGTGTCCTCTTTACCCCTTGTTCTACATTCTGTGAGCCTTAGGTGTAGAGGTTGCATTGTAGATGTACCACTTAGGCTTGGGCAATTCACAATGTCTGTGTGTGACCGGTTGTGGTACTCTGTAATAGTCTCCCTATGGTGTAAAAGAAACTTCTCTGATGAGTGGTTACTAAGATATTTGCCTGTAAATATAATGATACATATTTTGCACATAGTAGGAAATTACATTAGTCTAGAGATGTGACATTCTTGGGGTTTTCCGTAAGATCTGTGACCTCTCCAGCCCTGTGTATTTGGCTCTGTTTACAGTACCACACATGAGTTTCCTCCCATTGAGTGGGCTTTAAGTCCAATTCTGTGGCTATTGATTGCTCCCATGATAAAAGTGCCACTATTGCACCAGTGTTGTGTGCTATGCTGGTCATTGTTGTTGGACCATGGGTTGGTGTTCTCCCTCAGCAGCTTGCATAGTCCTCTGGGAATCTATGAGAACTAGCCTTCAGGGGAAGTGCCTTCCAGGTCAGTTTCAGCTCCATTGGTCCAACTCCTGGTCTGAAGTATGTTCTGTCTTTAGCAATAGGTCTTACCTTCATGTTCTAGGAGGCGATCAAGGGCTGTGGCAATAAAACTTTTGGGAGTCTCTTGGAGTCCTCTGGCCACACACTCAAAGGAAAATTTCTCCTGTTAGGCACTATTATATAGCCTTCAGCTATGCACATGGACTCATGTAGAGATATTCTATGTGTAATTTGTCATTAGGTTGTTGGACTAATAGGACTCCCTGTTTTTTTTTTTTTTTTTTTTTTTTTAAAAAAAAAAAAGTAGTTCCATGACAGAGGAAAGAAATTATGTAGTCAAAAAAGAAGGGAAAGAACAGTTAAGCTGAACTAGATTTTCCTGTCTCCATTACTGTTTGTTACATACAGAATTGTAACATGCCTTTATGTTTCTTATCTGGTGCTATGAGGTGATATTTTAAATATCATGCCATTATTCTGTTATTAAATTTTGATCACAGGATGAAATGATATAATGCTTGAGAGAGAGAGAGAGAGAAGGAGAGAGACTAAGAGAGAGATGGTTTTGTGTGTGTGTGTGGGTGGTGTAGGGGGCGTTACCCAGTACATTCTAGATTCCTGATACCATGTGCTCTTTTGTTCTAGGTATCTTGAATTCTGCCCCTTTGCTGCTACCTGGAAGGCACATACTCAATGCAGGCTTGCTGGCTGCTAGTGTAGGTGGGATAATCCCATATGTGATGGACCCCAGCTTTACCACTGGCATTACCTGTCTGGCCTCTGTGTCGGCGCTTTCTACTATCATGGTAAGAAGCTGGAGATGGAGAAGCACACATAGTGAAGATCTGGGAATATATTGTTAGATTGCAATCTGGTCATATTTCTGTCTCTTTAAGAACCCTGATGGAATAATAATGTTTAAAAACTAAAACTTTTGCTAGTGTTGATCGTTTTGGAAGCTAGACAAACCTTATTGTTCTGGAGTTTTTTTACTATATCAGTGTGGCTGGTACATAGGAATGTTATTATTAGTATTATTTTGTTATACTATTTTTTTTTTCATTTTTAAAATTATTTTATTTTTTAAATTTTATATTTTTGTATGTGTATGAATGTACTGATCTGCATGTAGTTTGTGCACCCTGTTCGTTGGCGCAATGCCGCCCCGGGGTCAGAAGAGGGTCTTTGGATTCCCCTGGAATGGATTCTCCGGAATTGGAGTTCAGACTGTTCTACGCCGCCATGTGGGTGCTTGGGGTCGAAAAACCCAGGTCCTTCTGAAAGAGCGTCCGGGCTACTTAACCGCTAAGGGCCATGCTCTGCACAGCCCAGTTATTGAATTTATTATTATTATTAGTGAATTATTTTTAGTTTAAAGGAGGCAAGAAAGTTTAATCAGACTTGCCTACAAAGTGAATGAGAACCATATCACTTTCATGCTGAGCAGTGGCTCTCTTTTCCCAACATGCCATCCCCAGGTCCCTGCATGGACTTGGGGTACGCTCTACCCATGGTGACAAAATGGCTAGAGAGCCTCTGCCTCATGTGGCTGGCTTATATATGTTCCTAGCTCCTCTCCCAACATGGCACTCTTGTGAGCATTGAGCAAATCTTGCTGCAGACTTGGGTTTGCCCTTAGCCCCTCACTCAGCATGGCACAGGAGGAGTTGTTCTATCTCTCAGTCCTCCCTTAGAGAGGCAGGGGCTCTTGGACATGAGAAAAACTTCAACATCAAAAGTCCATCCCTTTCGGAGGACGGCCCACCTTACACCCCCAACCTCTTCCTCTGACCCGTATAATATTTCTGCCTTTTCTTCCACAAGGGTCTTAGAGGGAGTGGGAAAGAGAGAGAGAGTGGGAGGCTTATTTATGCCCCCCCCCCCCCTTTTTTTCTTAGAATGAGACGATCAAGGTCTCGGTCCTTCATCTGATGTTTTCCAGGACCGCTGACTCAAATTTAAAAATGGTCTCCTTTTATTCCGAACTAATAAAACATAAATATCAAGAAGCACAAACATCTGTACAAACATTAATTGTTAACTACAAGTCACACTATGGGCACAAACACAAATAGTATCTTAGTTGAGCAATCACAGCTTTTTTGTGGTCTGTTTGAGACAGGGTCTCCTACCCTTTAGAGGCCCAGCTGGCCTGGAGCTCCATATGGAGACCAGGCTGGCCTTGAACTCCCAGAGATCCACCTGCCTCTGCCTCCCAGTGGGATTAAAGGCTTGCACCACCAGCCCTATTGCATTGCAAACTTTTTTAAAAAAAGGATGCAAGCTTCTTTGGGCCCTATGAAGTCCCCTGCCTCTAGGGGTCAACCAGGCTTACAGTATCAGTTATGTGCACCCCCCACCCCTCTAGAGTGGGCCATAGATCAAATGGGATTTTCCTGGAGGCACATATCCAAGCTTGCCCCACTACTGTACTACATCTCTTTGGCAAGTGACAATGTAGTGCCTGAAGTCTGTAGTGGGACTTTGAGGACCATTTCTTTCCAGTGATCTGCATAGTACTCTCCAGCACTATGAAGGTAGGCTGACCAGTATCAGGCAAGGTACCAGCACTAGGGATTAAAGAGGCAGAGGCAGGGCAAGAAGGCAGAGGCATAGGCAGGGAGGCAGGCAGATACTTGTGAGATCGAGGCCATCCTGAGCTAGTATAGTGAGTTCCAGGGCAGGTGGAGCTAGGGAGAACCCTGCAAAAATTCAACAACAAAAAATTTTTTATTTTTTCTTCTAATAATCTTTTTGAAGATATGGTGAATGCCGTAAGCCTGGGATGTTTTCTCCTTCCTACTAGGCCTTTGATGCAAAAATTATGTCTTTTCAAGTGTTCTACATTTCCGTGGAATAATTCCATTCCCCCCGGTTTTAAAAAATTTCAAATTCTGCTGAGTAAGTACAATTCTTCAGTTTTTATTGTCTAGTGTTGATAGTCTGTTTTCCATTTAACTCATTCTGTTTTCCGATTTTCATTCATTTGGTTGGTGGAGGCGTTTTTTTTTTTTTTTTTTGTTTGCAAGCAAAATATTTTAAAGAAGATACGTATTGCAAGCATGAAAATTTTTTATAGCATATATGTTTTTACTGATTTTATTATTATTATTTTTTCTTTTTTTTGAGACAGGGCTCCTGTAGCTCTGGCTGTCCTGAACGCACTCTGTAGACCAGCCTGGCGTTGAACTCACAGAAGAACAACACGTTCCTCTGCCTCCCAAGTCTACCAACTAAAGGTGTTTTTTTTGGAAATAACATATGAATATATCACAATAATAAACAGGCAGAAAATGGTGGGATATTTGGAATGAAAAGCAAGATCTTATCAGCAAGTCTTTTTATGTTCCTGTGTCTGTGTTTAATAACTTTGGATTGTATCATGGACATGTTAATGGTATTTTTAAGACACTTTGGATTCTATTATATTCATCTAGAAGTATCAACAAACCATGTGATGGTAGGTCGTGTACGTTATTAATGTCTTTATGTATTTATATTATTTGTAAGCAGCTCACTCGTTCAGCCTACCGTTCAAATTCTGGCTCCTTTATGGTACAGCACTGAAATCTAGTGTTATTTTATCCTTAAGAGAATTTCTTGGAGTCTGACCCATAGTTTAAATGTCAGCCAGAGATTTGGGTAGTATTTATACATGGGTTTTGAGGGCCCCTCAAATTCCTCTAGTCTGCTGCTTTTCAGGATTTTCTTTTCCACTTTTCACCTGTCCTGTGTGGGTTGCTAACCTTAGTTTCAGCTGCTCTACCGGTACCAAGCAGGGGCCTTATTTCAGTCTAAAGCCATTAAGAGCTGAGACATTCATTTGGTATCATTTTATTTTTCTAAGCAGCAACTCCGGTTTCTGCCTGATTTTCATCATGACTTTGATTTGGGGTTTTGGGGGTGGGGGGAACTGCGTAGAGTTTTTTAACATGTGAGAGAGTTGGTCAGACATGGCCATCACCAGAAAGAGAGCTTGTATGAACTTTATGAACTGGAGAACCAGGATGATGAAGAACTGAAATGCTGAATGTCTGAGGTTTGATCTTTACCTAGTTCATTGTGTGTTCTATTTTTTTTTTGTTTTTTTTCTAGGGTGTACTTTGACAGCTGCTATTGGGGGCGCTGACATGCCTGTTGTCATCACTGTGTTGACAGGCTACTCCAGGCTGGGCTCTGTGGTGCAGAGGCTTCCTGCTTAACAACAACCTGCTGACCATCGTGGGTGCACTCATTGGCTCTTCTGGTGCTATCTTATCGTACATCATGTGTGTGGTAAGAAAAGGAAGTGACCCACTGGAGATTTGGGTGTGCTTGTCATTTCTTCTATTTAAAATAAATAAGCCCATGGTATTAATTCGTTTCACCAGAATATAAGGATTTTTTTGGAGTAAGTTTCTAAGACTTTTTAAGACAATCAACTGCAGAGAATTAGAAGTAAAAGTAAAAATAAAGTATCTTCAATATATTTTAGCATTTGGTGAGACATAGTTTAGATAATTTAATTTTTCCCTAGTACTACACCTTTTAGGTTGTGATGTTTATTTATTCGTGGATACTATACATCTTTGACATTTTTAATTTTTTCCTTTTAGAATTTCATGTACCATAAATGGGTTTTTGATCAAATCCACTCCCATGTCCTCCTTTCCAGTTCTTCTCCTACTTCCCCGCCAATGTTCCTTTCCTGCTTTATGGGCTCTTTTTAAAAACGCACTGTATTTACTTGGTGTGGATGTAGGGAGGACCATCTACTGGATCATGAGAAGCCTCTCAGGGGCCATATCCCTGGAGAAAATTGGCTCTCCCTCTCCCAGAAGCTATAGTTTGAGGGTAGATCCTCAGTAAGTGGTGGGATGTCGTGAGCACTTCCGCCGCAGCATCCGTGCTGGAATTTCTTCTGGCTTGCTTAGCCATTTGCACTTCTAAGATGCAGTTCTAGAAGTGAGAGGGTATATGTTCATTTTTTGTAGACTGTAAAAGAAAACATTGACATGTTTTCAGAAAGTTTATTTCAATCTGAACTTGTACTGATTATGAAAGCGCCCATCTTGGAGGGTTATGAAATCACTGTGATTTTTTTTAAAAAAGAAGAAACCAGAACAGAAAAAATAATAACACACATCTTCCTACTTCCCGTTTTGGTTTCTAAGGGCTCTTGATGGCAAAAGAATCTTCTGAAAATAAAACCAATGTTTACTAGAAAAGTTTACTCAAATAATTTACTATTCCCTATATAATAGTTTTGGATTACTATTGAAGTCCAAGTGTGAAATTAAGTGACCTTACAATGATAAATAGTTTAGGCAGAAAAGACATACAATTTTAGCTTTGTAACTTAGTAAATGTGGAAAAATCACTGTATCCTCCTTCTTTTTTTTTTTGAGACGAGTTTTCCCTATAGGCCAGCTGCTAGAACTCATCTGTAGATCAGGTGGCCTTGAACTTGTTAAAGAGATATGCCTGCCTCTGCTCTGCCTTAATCCTAGCACTTGGGAGGCAGAGACAGGTCTCTTTGAGTTCTAGGCCAGCCTGGTCTATGTACTGAGTTCCAGGACAGCCGGAGCTACAGGGAGACCCTGTCTCAAAAAGACCACCCCCCCAAAAAAACCCCCAAACCAAACCAAAGCAACCAACAAACAAAAGAGCACTCCAAGAGCAGGCATGGTAGTGCACACCTGTACTCAGGAGTCAGAGGCAGGTGGGTCTCTTGCAGTTAGTGGCCAGTTTGGTCCCCAAAGTTAGAACTAGGCTGCATAGTCAAGCCCTGTCTCCAAAGAAGTAAATAAAATGAAAAAAGAAAAATACTACCTCAAGCCAAGCATGGTGGCATACACCTGTAATTTCAGCACTTGGGAAGCTATAGTAGATCATGAATTTTGAGGCCAGTCTGGGCCTTGAACATAGCAAGTTCAAGACCAGCTTGTGAAGACTCCAATCCAATTATAAAAATAAAATGTGTTTAAATTTGAATGAAATAGGAAAGGATAAGGGAAATATAAAATGATAGAATGCCCATTTACCAATTGTTCTAGTTTCTCTTCAATTGCTGTGACAAAACACTCTGACCGATTCCAACTTGGGGACAAAAGGGTTTATTGGCTCACATCACCTGGGGTGCAGTTCAGCAGTTCATCACTGAGGGAGCCCAACATAGGAACTCAGGGCAGGAACCTGGAGGCAGGAGCTGAAGCATAGGCCATGAAGGAATGCTGCTGCTTACTGGCTTACTCCTCTGGCCCATGCTCAGCCTGCTTTCTTATACAGTACAGAACCACCTACCCAGGGGTGGCACCACCCACAATGGGCTGGGCCCTTCAACATCACTCAACAAGCTAGAAAATACTCCACAGATGTGGCCACAGGCCAATCCAATGGAGCCAATTCCCCACTTGAGGCTCCCTCAACTCAGGTGTGTCAAGTTGACACTAAAGCTATTCAGCAAAATTGACCCCTTGTCAACTTGACACACACAACACATATACACAACACATCACTATTAAACTACCACCTTTCCATTTCTTGTCCCCAGGGTATGATAACATTAGTTATCATTAGTTATCACAACATAAGACAGTACCACCTTAAAAGTTCCACAAGCCTTAAAAAAGTCCAAACACTTAAAGAGTTCACAGTCTGTTTAAAGTTTCTTAACTGTGGGCTCCTGTAAAATCTAAAATAAATACTGTCTTATTTCCAAAGGAAGAATCTGGCACATCTAAGCAAAATCCAAGTCCAGCAAAGTAGCTCAAGGCTGGACATCTGGGATTCACTCATAATTTTCTGGGCTCCTAAGGGTTTTGTCAGCTCCACTTCTGTTACTCTGCCATCCATGGCACACACAGTGCGTCTCACAGGCCCGGGCTGACTCCATTTCACACCTGCTGCTGCTCTTGGTGGTCGTCCCATGGTCCTGGCATCTCCAAAAAGCTGGGGTTGCCACTGAAACTGAGGCATCATCCTCACCAATAGTCTCTTCTGACTTCTGGTGCAAAGCCTTAGTTTCTCTCCATGACCCCTGCAACCCTGGGGTCTTCGCTGCAACCAAGGTGCACTTTAAAACAATGGCCTTTCCTGGCCTCTCACAGTGCCAAGCCTCGGCTGCTCTCTGTGACCCCTTCACATTTCAACACCAGAACCATATAGGAGACTCTTACACATTACCAAATCCTGCTTCTGGCTTGAGATGGAGGGTCGGCCCTCCTCTGGACCACAGCTTCTGTGTGCTGACCCTGAGGAAATTCTTCCCAGAAGGTTTCACCACAGTGATGCTGGTCTCTTGTTACTTACAGCTGATTTTTCAGCCCCAGCTAACCATCATCAACTGTCTCAGTTAAGCAAAGGTTTCAGTTCAGGTTCTGGTCTCTTGTTATTTCCAGCTTATTTTTCAGCCCCAGCTGACCAGAACCCATGGATTCTCAATTCAGAACTATCGTACCAACAGCCTTGATGGTCTCTGCTTCCCCTTGAAGCTTCACAAGCCAGGCCTCCATCATCTACAGCTCTTTCAGAATAACTGTTCCAAGTTCTACAGTAACAAACTCTAAGCACTCAATGGCTTTTCCAGCCTAAAGTTCCAAACGCTTCCACAATCCTCCCCAAAACACCTAGGCTAGGTCTGTCACAGCCATAGCCCACTCTCTGGTACCAGTTTCTCTTCGTTTGCTGTGACAAAACACTCTGACCAAAACCAACTTGGGGAGGAAAGTGTTTATTCGGCTCTTGTCTCCCAGGTCATCACAGAGGGAGCACAACAGAGAAACTCAGGGCAGGAGCCTGGAGGCAGGAGCTGAAGCACAGGCCATGGAGGAATGCTGCTGCTTACTTGCTTGCTCCCCTGGCCCATGCTCAGCCTGCTTTCTTTTTTTTTTGGCCTGCTTTCTTTCTTTTTCTTTTTATTTTTTGGTCTTTTTGAGACAGGGTCTCCCTGTAGCACCAGCTGTCCTGAAATTCACTCTGTAGACCAGGCTGGCCTTGAACTCACAAAGATCCACCTGCCTCTGCCTCCCAAGGGCTAGGATTAAAGGCATGCCTCACCAGGCCTGGCCCTGACCTGCTTTCTTATACAGTACAGAACCACCTTCCCGGGGTGGCACCACCCACAATAGGCTGGGCCCTCCAACATCACTCAACAAGCTAGAAAATACTCCACAGACCAGACATGGCCACAGGCCAGTCCAATGGAGCCAATTCCCCAATTGTGGCTCCCTCAAACCAGGTGTGTCAAGTTGACACTAAAGCTATCTAGCACACCATCTAACTGTTGACATTTAATAAGCTAGTTCTGGGTTTTTGTCTTCATGTTTATTCCACTTAATGTGTTATTTTATTTTCCAGTATTAATTGTCTAATGTAGTTTTCAACATCTACGTGTTAACATAACATATAGTTACACCATAACGTCTCCAGGTTCCTGTTAGTCAATGTTTTAGCTTTGTGTTGGTTGTTGTGTTGTGTCTTGTACATCTTTATTTCCTTCAGTAAGTTTTTTTTTTCTTGTTTTGCGCTTTTTCGAGACAGGGTCTCCCTGTAGCCCCAGCTGTCCTGGAACTCACTCTGTAGACCAGGTTGGCCTTGAACTCACAAAGATCCACCTGCCTCTGCCTCCCAAGTGCTAGGATTAAAGGCAGGTGCCACCACGCCCGGTTATTTATTTATTTTTTGGTACCTTCAGTAAGTTTTTTCCCAGTGGAGTGAGATGGGAAGAGGGAGTGAGATCTTTCTGTTGGCTTTTGGTGCTGATGATTGATCTCCATAGAAGCTCCGTGGTCAGAGCTCATACTGGTAGTGTGCTTCTCCATTGCACTCTGCACTTTGTGCTTTCACAAAACTACAAGGAACCAATAAAAAAACAAGCTGTATTTAGATATTGAAGATGTTTTATTCATTCCAAATTTCTCAGATATCTGACATTTTTATTCAACTTTCTCTGTTTCATTATGTGTACTTCTCTATTATAAGAAACTTTTTTTTTTGCATTTTTAAAATTATTTTTAAATTTTTTTAAATTTTATTTATTTTTGTATGTGTATGAATGTACTGTCTGCATGTAGGTTTGTGCACCCATGTCGTGCAATGCCGCGGGGGTCAGAAGAGGGTCTTGGATTCCCCTGGAACTGGAGTTCTCCTGGAATTGGAGTTTCAGACGGTTCTTAGCCGCCATGTGGGTGCTGGGGATCGAACCCGGGTCCTCTGTAAGAGCATTCGGCGCTCTTAACCACTAGGCTATCTCTCCAGCCCAAAATTATTATTATTAAACTTTTTCCATAGGTCATACATTATTTCTCAATCAAATCTAGAATCGCTTCCCTTTCCATGCCCCCCACCCCGCCCAAGTCCCTGCACTCTGCCATACATGTTCTGCATCTTTTTCTGAGTCTTTCCAGAGTTTTTTTTCAGTTCTTTTGTTGTTCTCTCCAACTTGTATTGCTACATTATATATACATATATATACATAGTCATATATACATACATACATACATACACATATCACTTGAATTGGAGGATTTTTTTTCTTCCCTAAAAGATGTGTTTAAACTGTTTTTATTTAAGGCTCATGTTTAGCACCTCAAGGCAGTTTAGAATAAAAATACTGATAAAAGCTGGACATGGTAGTGCACACCTTTTAATCCCAGCACTTGGGAGGCAGAGGCAGGAGGATCTCTGTGAGTTCAAGGCCAGCCTGGTCTATATAATGAGTTCCAGGACTACAGGGAGACCCTGCTCAAACAGGACTCTTCCAAAAAATATTGATAAAATGCTAGCTGCTCAAGGCTAGGCATTAGTTTAAAGCTGAGTCTTCTGTTAGGTCTTATACCCATACTATCTTATTTAATCCCTATAACAATTCTGGAGGTGGGAAATATTCTCATTTTGCAGAGAAGATATTTTAAGGCATTCACTTTTGAGTCTATGAAGCCTGGCCTAGCACCTGGTATATTCAAATGACTATGCTGTTTGCTGAATGAACATTAAAGATTAAATGTCTATTTTGCTATCTTATTTCATATTCTGGAGTCCTGTATCGATAGGGTAGAGTAGTAGATAATAATAGAGTTCATATGATACTAGTATGTTAGCCTTCTTTATTATTTATTAAAGGAAATGTGTAAGTCGGAACCCAAGCAGGGTGGTTTTGTTATGTGGGAAGAGGTGGAATGTTCCTCTAGTGACCAACCAGCAATCTCTAAAATTGAATTTTTGTTCTGACAATGAATTCCTTTGGGTGTCTTCTGAGCCCAGTTCTGTGGTTACACAACAACCCATATAATAAAAATTGAAAAAGTATGGACAGTGTCTAAGCAGCAAACATATCAATGATTTTCTTTGTATCAAGTTGTAATTAACCTTTTTATGTTTCTATAGTCCCTCTGTTTATAATATATTTCATGTGTTCTTTAGAGAAAAGAATAGTGTTCTTTAGACAAAAATTTCTTATCTTTATACTTTGTTTGCAAATGGACACAGAACAGAATGAAGAAAGTCAAAAGCCAAGCCAAACAAAACCTTTTTGTGCTTTGTGATTGATTAATTAGTCATTGCAAAGCACTGAAGCAAGAGACACCAGTAAATGGTATATATGCTTTTCGTTTGGCTTTGTCTATTTTATGACCTTTCTTTTGTTTTCAAATATTTCTTCTAGTGTATTTGGAATTATGTGAGTTAATGATCTCTTTAATCTAGAATGCAACTTTCATTATAGGACTTATTAGCTCAAAAGGAACAGTCTTGGATGGTGTAGCAATTTTTTTTTTTTTTTTTNCACTGGATTTCAATATTCTCTTTTATGTGAGCCACCATGCCCAGCATTATCTTAATCATCTTTATTTTATTTTATTTATTTTTATTTTTTTTTGGTCTTTTCGAGACAGGGTCTCCCTGTAGTCCCAGCTGTCCTGGAACTTACTCTGTAGACCAGGCTGGCCTTGAACTCACAAAGATCTGCCTGCCTCTGCCTCCCAAGTGCTAGGATTAAAGGCGTGCGCCACCATGCCTGGCTATCTTAATCATCTTTATACCTTCTCTTCCATCCATAGCCTCCCATAGCCCCCCCCCACTGGATTTCAATATTCTCTTTTATGTGAGCCACCATGCCCAGCATTATCTTAATCATCTTTATTTTATTTTATTTATTTTTATTTTTTTTTGGTCTTTTCGAGACAGGGTCTCCCTGTAGTCCCAGCTGTCCTGGAACTTACTCTGTAGACCAGGCTGGCCTTGAACTCACAAAGATCTGCCTGCCTCTGCCTCCCAAGTGCTAGGATTAAAGGCGTGCGCCACCATGCCTGGCTATCTTAATCATCTTTATACCTTCTCTTCCATCCATAGCCTCCCATAGCCCCCCCCCACTGGATTTCAATATTCTCTTTTATGTGAGCCACCATGCCCAGCATTATCTTAATCATCTTTATTTTATTTTATTTATTTTTATTTTTTTTTGGTCTTTTCGAGACAGGGTCTCCCTGTAGTCCCAGCTGTCCTGGAACTTACTCTGTAGACCAGGCTGGCCTTGAACTCACAAAGATCTGCCTGCCTCTGCCTCCCAAGTGCTAGGATTAAAGGCGTGCGCCACCATGCCTGGCTATCTTAATCATCTTTATACCTTCTCTTCCATCCATAGCCTCCCATAGCCCCCCCCCACTGGATTTCAATATTCTCTTTTATGTGAGCCACCATGCCCAGCATTATCTTAATCATCTTTATTTTATTTTATTTATTTTTATTTTTTTTTGGTCTTTTCGAGACAGGGTCTCCCTGTAGTCCCAGCTGTCCTGGAACTTACTCTGTAGACCAGGCTGGCCTTGAACTCACAAAGATCTGCCTGCCTCTGCCTCCCAAGTGCTAGGATTAAAGGCGTGCGCCACCATGCCTGGCTATCTTAATCATCTTTATACCTTCTCTTCCATCCATAGCCTCCCATAGCCCCCCCCCACTGGATTTCAATATTCTCTTTTATGTGAGCCACCATGCCCAGCATTATCTTAATCATCTTTATTTTATTTTATTTATTTTTATTTTTTTTTGGTCTTTTCGAGACAGGGTCTCCCTGTAGTCCCAGCTGTCCTGGAACTTACTCTGTAGACCAGGCTGGCCTTGAACTCACAAAGATCTGCCTGCCTCTGCCTCCCAAGTGCTAGGATTAAAGGCGTGCGCCACCATGCCTGGCTATCTTAATCATCTTTATACCTTCTCTTCCATCCATAGCCTCCCATAGCCCCCCCCCACTGGATTTCAATATTCTCTTTTATGTGAGCCACCATGCCCAGCATTATCTTAATCATCTTTATTTTATTTTATTTATTTTTATTTTTTTTTGGTCTTTTCGAGACAGGGTCTCCCTGTAGTCCCAGCTGTCCTGGAACTTACTCTGTAGACCAGGCTGGCCTTGAACTCACAAAGATCTGCCTGCCTCTGCCTCCCAAGTGCTAGGATTAAAGGCGTGCGCCACCATGCCTGGCTATCTTAATCATCTTTATACCTTCTCTTCCATCCATAGCCTCCCATAGCCCCCCCCCCCCACTGGATTTCAATATTCTCTTTTATGTTAAGACCTATTGAGTCAAGTTAGTGTACTCAGATGTTCCTCAGTGCAAGTTTATACACTGGGGTCTAGTCAGCCTATCTAGAGTCACCCCCTTAAAGATCAACTCTCCCTCAGCCAGAAATAATCAGCATCCAATTGTTCTTCAGCTAAGGTTGGGTCCTGGTGCCCATTTTCCCAGTTTTTGTGTGTTTGAATTTGCATGGGTCTTGTGACATCATTGCTGGGACAAGGTCCCAGGAGCTTGTAAGACTCTTTATATATGGTTGTGAACTTCCTCCTCTGGGTCTAACAATCTTTCTGCTTCCTCTTCAACAATGGTCCCTGAGCCCTGGGTGGGTGAAGTTCAATATAGAAGTCCTGTCCAAGGATCCACGCTCTGCAGTCTCATATTCTCTATACTTTGGCCATTTGTGGCCTTTTGTGTTCCTTTCCCTATGTTGCATGAGGGAGCTTCATTGATGAGGGTTGAGAAATGCATTAGTATTTTCTCTACATCTTGTTCCACTATATTCCATGAGCCTTAGGTATAGACGTTCCATTGTAGATGTGTCATTGAGGGTTATCTCACAGATAGATACTTATTCTCTGTGTGTGACCAGTTGTGGAACTCGATAGTAGTCTTCATCTGTTGCAAAAGAAACTTCTTGATGAGTGGTGACTGAGATACTTGTCTGTAAATATAAGGATTCATATTTAGCATATAGTAAGAAATTACGTTTGTCTAGGGGTATAATAGCCCTAGATCTATTACCTCTCCAGCTATGTGTATTTGATTATGTTTACAGTACCATACATGAGTTCCCTCCCATTGAGTGGGCTTTAAGTTCAGTTAGGATAAAAGTACAATAGTAGAACATATTTTTTTGATAATTGAATATCAAATCTAATAATTAAACTATAAAATATTTATGAATATCAAAAATTAAATGTTTGAAAAGTCCCAGTTATGGCTATTTCAGTTTTCATTTAGGAATTTAAAGACTTTATGTCAGAGCTGGGCATGGTGATGCATGCCTTTAATCCCAGCACTTGGGAGGTAGAAGCAGGCAGATTTCTCTGAGATCCAAGTCAGCCTAGTTTACATAGGGAGTTGCAGGCCAGCTGGGGCTACAGGGAGACCCTGTCTCAAAACAAAACAAAACAAAACAAAACAAAATAAAATTTATGTCAGATTGGGATTATGATGTTAATTAAAAACATCAAAATTTCTCTTTCCTTATTATCCATCATCTTTCTGAAACTTATTTATTAAAGTGACAATTTTCTGTTTTATACATTTCTACTCTCCTATTCCTAGGTGCCAGGCTTTCCCAGTTGTGTAAATGCCTCTACAAGGTTGTCATTGGCCAAGCCATCACTGTATGGATGACTATGTTTTTTCTCTAATGTGGTAGAGATTTCTAAGATTGAAAATTTTTAGGTATTTTTAAAAATTAAATTATTTTTGACTTTTTAAAATGACAAAATGTTGTCTTAAAAAGTAATAGATTAGGGCTGGAGAGATAAGTTAGTGGTTAAGAACACTGGCTGCTCTTACAAAGGATCCAGGTTCAGTTCTCAGCACCCTCATGGTGGCTAACAACTTTCTGTGGCTCCAGTTCATGAGGAGCTTCCTCTGGAAGCTTCCTGGTGCCTTCCTCTGGAATCTATGGGTATTCCATAATATGTGTACACTTACTTACATGGAGGGAGTAATTCATACACTTTAAACAAAAATAAATAAAAATTTAAAAAGCAATATATTAATAGTTGTAAACTTAAAATATTTTTATTAATTTGAGAATCTCATACAATGTATTTTGATCATATTCAGACCCCTTCCCCTGTCTCCACTCCCAACTTCATGCCCTCTATTTTTGATTTGTATTTTTCTTTGTAAAAATACCTGGGAATCAGATCTGTGTTTCCAAAATGCTCTTGGGTATGGGCCTATATCTTGGAGTCTGGTAAGCCTATCAATGGCACACTAGTAAGGAGAACTGATTCTCTCTCTTGCAGCAGCTATTAGTTGACAACAGATTGTCAGCTGGGGCTGGGACTTCCTACCCTCCTCCCTTGTCCATGCTGGGTTCCTGCCTGGTTTGAATTTGCACAGATCTTGTGTATGCTGTCCCACTTGCTGTGGGTTCATGTGTACAGCTACCATGTGGGGGTCCCGACAACACCGTTTCCTTGTATTCATCTGCCGTCTCTGGCTCCTACCGTCTTTCCACCTCTTCTTCCAGAACAATCCCTAAGCCTTGGGAGGAGAGGGCATGGTGTTCCATTTAGGGCTGAGCTCTGCAGTCTCTTTTTTCTTGCATGTTGTCCGTTGTGGGTCTCTCTCTGTTAATTACCATCTGCTGCAAGAAGAAGCTTCTTGGTGAGAATTTAGTTTCTTGAGTTTTTTTTTTTCTTCTTGAAATGATAAAGTCAGTTCTCATCATAAAGTGCTTTAGGTCATGTATAATGACTTGAAATTTTAAAGTGTTACTGAAAATGTCTAGTTTCTTTACTTTTACCATGTTAACTCCAGCTATTGCATATGAATTACTTATAAAACCAGAACACTTATTGCCATGTGTTCTATCTGGGAATTTGTAAAGTACTTTCTTTTGATGATTACAAATGAGCATACAATGAACAAGAGATGTCCTTCTATTATTTTTCTCCTGAGATTATTTTGCTAGTGAAAAGGGTAGGGTATAATGTTGAAGAGTTGTAACCATATTCACCTACCTCTTTATAAGTGAAATACTCACAACTTAGGTATCATATCATATTTCATGGAGCTGTAATAGATTTGGAAAATAAGTGTTCACACCCACATTTCCTTTTTTTTCCCCTTGAATGCAGAGGGTCACAGAGTTCTAAATGAGATTTGTCCTTATCATTTTAGAATCCTTCTGATTGCCTCTTGGTAGCTTGTATCTGGTATCAGTATTCACTGGATAGATATATAGGATCATTTTGTAAAAGTTTTCTTCCTGTCAGTCTCTTTGGTTTTCTTTTATTCTGGTGGATGCATAGAAATATGGAGAGAGAAGTTACATACTCAATATCTAGACAATAATTGTACATCCAAGTATTTTATTAACTTGTATATATATATATTTGCTGAAAACGTATTAGTGTGCAGTTGACTTGGTAGGAAAATGATTTAGTTCTCAGCTCTCTCTGGTACTTAAGTTTTAAAAATAACTCAGAAACTAGCTCTGTTGAACATGCTTTAAATTATTGAATAAATTCTTTTACATGGTTTTGAATTTCATGTACATAAAATTCATACTGTTATCAGAGAATGTCAAATGATTATATGGGTTAGCTCTCATAGGTGGTAACTTTGCTCTTCAGGCAATGAATCGCTCCCTGGCTAATGTGATTCTTGGAGGATATGGCACCACGTCAACAGCTGGTGGAAAACCCATGGAAATTTCTGGCACGCATACAGAAATCAACCTTGACAATGCAGTTGAGATGATCCGGGAAGCTAATAGCATTGTTATTACTCCAGGTAAAAAATACAAGTAAAGCCTAAAAAAGCAAAATAACTATAATATTGGTGGTAATTGATTACATTAAATTAATAGAAAAACGGTAAAGTTTGATCTGTTTATTTTTGAAAACAGAAGGCAAACAGTTGCAACTCTATCGTTACTAAGAACTCTCAGTTTATGTTAATAGTTTGGGATAACATAGATTGTCAATTTATGTTGTGGGTGCTAGTCATCTTATAGCATCTGTTTGTGATTCTGTACATATGTTGAGTCTTCTTTATTTTTTCTTAGTGGGAATTTTGGGGTCTGTAATGTTATAGCATGGAGAAGTGTCTGACTCACTCATTATTAGACTCGTTTAAATTCTAGGCTCTGTTAAATCAGAATTTGAAAACCACCAAGAATCTTGTGGTTTCTAACAGGTGAAACACTATGACCTACTAAAGAGCTTGCCTTGTGACTGTAGTCTTGGCTGAGTGGTTAAAGTGATAGACTGGAAAGACCTTGTCTTGAGTGTCCCAACATGCCACTACTGTTCTTTTTTTTTTAATTTTTTTTTAAATTTTATTTATTTTTTTGTACGTGTATGAATGTACTGACTGTCTGCATGTAGGTCTGTGCACCCGTGTCGTGCAATGCCACAGAGGTCAGAAGAGGGTGTCGGATTCCCCTGGACCTGGAGTTCTCCTGGAATTGGAGTTACAGACAGTTCTTAGCCATCATGTGGGTGCTGGGGATCGAACCAAGTCCTCTGTAAGAGCAGTCAGTGCTCTTAACCGCTAGGCTATCTCTCCAGCCCCACCACTACTGTTCTTAATGTTTCCACTAAACCACCTGCATGACACTGACCAAGCCATTTAATCTCTCTGGGCCCCAGTTTCTAATTTCTAAGGTTTATCCCAGTTTTTCAGTGAATATCACAGAATGTTGAACTAAGCTTTAACTCTGACATGTTTTCCAGAGAAGAATATCTACTGACTTGACATGTAGGTAGTTTACCAGTTGAGAATATACTCAGATAAAATAACAGTCACAAGTCAAGTTAGATATTTCAATGCAAGCCTTCTCAACATGGAATAGTATTACTTTTTGTGGTATTTGAAATGTAGATTTGGAATTTTGGTTGTTATAGAGATGAGGTGATGAGGCCGCTGTTGCCAATTAGTGGATAGAAATACATTGTAATATATGGGTGAATTGTCCTAACAAAAATGACACCCGTTTGACCTATGAATCTATGCTAGAATGTAAAGGTACAGAGACAGAGAGGAGGTGATCTCTTCCTCCAGGCACTGTCTACCCAGTGAAGAAATCAGATATATAGATAAATAATGCCAAGTGCCTTAGGACAATGGCTAATTTGAACTGTGGAGACAATGTTTTTTTTTTTTATCATGAGGAACCCAAGAAGGGTTGGAGGGAAGTGAAGATTTGTTTTGGATCTTAGTGGATGGATGGTGTTGGGGATGGAGAAGGCAGAGATCATAGCCAGAGTGGACTAGAAAAAAGTGTGAGCAGATGCGTCACTGTCCAGGTACTATAGACATGATAGTAAAGAAGGAAGATGATTGAAGTTCTTGGTTATACCTATAAAAACCTCAAGAACAGATAACTAATTTGGGTATGGGGGTACAGTTGTGGGTAAAGGGTTTTAAATTCTTTTTATGGAGATTGTTTGGATAGTGATCATGCAATACTAGTGCTCAATAGAGCTCAAAAAAAAAAAAATGTCAGCACAATTGTTGGAGTCCTGAGGTGAGCTGAGATTTAAGGAGAGGTGAGGGGCAAATTTAAAGCCCTGGGGAAACCATGGCATTTAAGGAGGAGAAAAACCATTCAAGGTATTATAGGAAGAATAGCTACAAAGTCAGGTGGGAACCACAGAACCTGAGTGTCATCAAAGCCAAATACAGAGTTTAAAAATGTGTATGGATCTGGAGAGAAGGCCTAGAGGTTAAGAGCACTGGCTGTTCTTGCAGAGGACATGGGCTCAAGTCCCACCACCCAGATGGTGGCTAACAGCTGTCTGTAATTCCAGTTCCAGGGGATCTGACACCCTCTTCTGACCTCCGCAGGCATCACACTACACAAGTGCACTCAAGTACATGTGGGTAATACACTCATATACATAAAAATAGTAAAATATTAAAAACATAGAAATGTGTGAGGGAGAGGGAAGAGAGCATAGACAAGTGTGTGCACAGTAGCTAGGCAGGGGCATCTGCAGCATCAGACTCATGGAGGACTGAGGGAGGGGCCATTAGATTTTGAGTTTCAAATTTAGGCTAATATCTTTTAAAGTTCAGATTATAAATTTGCTTTCATTCATCCTGTTAGCTGCCAATGTTTTAATTAAAAGGGAGGCTGTCATCCTCAAGATTTCAAAATAAAACCACATTCTTCTATGATCTTAATGTTCCTTTGTAGGGTATGGTCTCTGTGCAGCCAAAGCGCAGTACCCCATTGCTGATTTGGTAAAGATGCTGACCGAGCAAGGCAAAAAAGTCAGGTGAGTGTTTGCGGTGGGTATAGATATATGAATTTGAAGAGAAAGAAATAGATGACTTTTTAAAAAGATGACTGTTTCTCAAAATATTATTTCATTTTATTATTTTTTTTTGCTTTTTAGAATTTTATTTCAACATAATTATGCATAAGAAATACACTCATATTGGTTAATAGAATGCAATTAAGTTTAACTTATCCTATACAGTCTTGACCAGAAACATGGTACATGGTTTATGATGCATTTAAAAACATGTAATCTGGTTATTTTTATCTATTATGAATGTAAAAAAGATCCTCAATCAAATGCTGCTGAAGAAGGCAGCAAGAATCTTGAGAAATATACCTTTGGTTTGCCTCAGAAAAGTAACACATATTGCACTGTAAGTTTATAAAATTGGTGCAAAACATTATTGTAATGTTACAATACCAGTTAAAAAAGTTCAGTAACTAGTAAAGGGGAGGCCTATGTGTATACATGTAGAACTGCAGAAGCTTCCTGATTTAGCTAATGCTGCATGTAGATTGTAAATCTACATAAACCAAGATCCAGGTAATCTGTAAATCTCAACTATCGGTTCACTCTAGCTACTGAGGTCAACCAGAGAACCCTAGACAATATCTTTTTTTAATTTAAAATTTTTTTTAAATTTTATTTATTTTTTTAAGTATATGAATGTACTGTCTGCATGTAGGTTGGTGCACCTGTGTCGTGCACTGCTGCAGAGGTCAGAAGAGGGTGTCAGATTCCCCTGGAACTGGAGTTAAAGACGGTTCTCAGCCACCATGTGGGTGCTGGGGATTAAACCTGGGTCCTCTGCAAGAGCAGCTGGCACTCTTAACTGCTAGGCCATCTCTCCAGCCCTCTACCCCAGACAATATCTTGATATATGCAAAGAAAATCAAGTTTCTTCTTCAGCTTTTCAGTCCGTAGTTACAGTACACTACAGGTAAGGTATTCCTTCCATTGTCAACATTCAGAATGACAGGCAATGGGATCAACCTGGATTTTAATTTGCATTAGCACTCATATGCAAAGTAGTCCTCAGCATTGATGACCACATGACTTTAGAATAACTCTACAAAAAGTAAAATGGCTCTTGTTGGAAGACTAAGACAAAACATCCATTTTAAAAAATCTTATCAAAATAATGTAGCTACTTATGAATTACACCCCCCCCAAAAAAGCCCCAAAACAAGAAGCAGCTCTTAAAAAAGGAAAAAATATAACTTAACGATATCTTGAAAAAAATGTGAATACAGTTCAAAAAAATAATTAAGAGATACATTTTCATAAGTCTACCCAGGATCAGGCTTATGACATTGTACCATTTCAAGTTTATCACTAGTCACTAAGTGTCAATTTACAAATAACATGTTCATTTTCTGTTCCTTTATCAAAAGAGAAAATTCTAGCTTCACTCTCTGGGGTGGTTATGGAGGGTGACTAGAGAACAAGACTCAGAAAATTCCATGCAAACATCACATTTTTCAAAAGGAAGAACTCCAAACTGAACTGGAAGTTCCAATTACTAATATGCTTTTCATTGAAATAATGTTTATTAAGTACAAATACATGGCATTAAGGTCCAAGGCCTAATATAGGCCTGACAACAAAGTCCTTGTTTTCTGGAAGAAAGGCCTCAAGACTCACTCAATTTCAGGTAACGATGATTTTAAAGATCAACTTTTTATTACCTTTATATTTTGGTTTCTAGTCTTAAAAACTAGATTAAAAATTATTTCAATTCCCAGGTGGCATTTTTTTTCCTTTGCTGTATGAAAAAATCCACAAAGACCTCTTCTTCAAACCAACTCCCAGTCTGCAACCTGTGCTTAAGATGCATCTTTTTCAGTATTTTGAAAAGGTAATGTAGGTAAAATGTGCTCATGAACATAAACACTAGTTATTAGAAAGACTTAACTAGCTTTATAATTTATGTTTTAAAACATAAATATCTGCAGCTTGATCTGCACTGACAATGATTGTCATAGCCTAGAACTCAGAACTTAAAAGTCTCATCCATGCACACAGAATAGAGTACAACATCATCACACACTAAAGTCTCTAGAGAATCCTCTGCTTCTTTACATCTTTGGCCTTCCAGTCAATTCCCCTTTCAAACTTTAACTCAAACTTCCCTCTTAGAATTCACCAAGTTTTTCACCTATACATACACTAAATGCTTATTCTAATCATTTATGTTGTACTGCCCAGATCTGAAGCCTGCCTCAGAGATCACCAGGTAAAAGAAAATAAATGAAAAAAAAGTTATTTTAAACATGTAAGAACTGACTGAAACAGTAGACTTCTGCCCCAAACAGCAAACCTCTACAAAGAAAAACTTTAAAAAGACTGAGAAAAAAATTGCAAGACATGTATGGCAGAATGCATGAGCTAGGGTGGGGTGGGGGGCATGGAAGGGGAAATGAGTCTAAACTGGATTGAGAAATCTTGTATGAAACACATAAAACTTCAATAAAAATATAAAAAAATGTAACCATAGGTGAAGAGATTAAGTTGTTGTTAAACCACCTTGAAACCACTTTCTGCTTGGTTTTCAGTGCTTCTGTCCAATAACTCTGAATCTAAATAGACTCATTTTAGGAAAGGAAGTTTTATTGTCCCAAATTCCAGGATATTTATTAATGGAGAAAACCAGAAATTGTGTTTGTCTGTGGTTTGATTTTGGGAAAGAGGTTGGGCCCAACATGTGAACATGTGAACTACATTAGGTTGTGCACTTTTGTTTTCAGTTCACATTGAAAAACAAAAGCCTCTAAATGAGACTTTTAAAAGAGTGAACTCATCAGTACACCTGTAGTCTAGTCACTACTGATCTAGCCCTGAACCTGAATTAGCACTGCAGCTCTTCTTGCCACATGCACTTTGGGCACTGGATCACTCTTGAGAGGATATGACAGACTTGGTGGCTGTTCTGGTTCTGTGTTTATGTCATGTCTCTGGGCCCCTTTCTAGTGCTCTGTTTCTTAGAAGTCAGGAAAGAAAGGGAGCCCCTGGAGTATCTCTAATAGGTTTGTGGGCTCATTAACAGTTGTGTGGACATAGAATCACAAATCTGAGAGAGATCTTTCATTAATTACGTGGGGGTAGTTCGTTCCCTAGGATGTTAATGTCTATTGACCACACTGTTAGTGTCTTTTCATAAAAAAAATACCTTTCACTTGTCAACTTTATACTTTTGTCTGGGAGCAGATGATAAGAAAAAAGCCAAATGGGCCGGGCGTGGTGGCGCGCGCCTTTAATCCCAGCACTCGGGAGGTAGAGGTAGGCAGATCTCTGAGTTAAAGGCCAGCCTGGTCTACAGAGCGAGCTCCAGGACAGCTGGTACTAAAAGGGAGACCCTGCCTCAAAAAAAAAAAAAAAAATAATATAAATACCAAAAAAAAAAAAAAAGCCAAATGGGCTGGAGAGATGGCTCAATGATTAAGAGCCCCGGCTGCTTTTGCAGAAGACCTGAATTAGATTCTTAGCACCCAAATGTCAACTAACAACCCTCTGTAACTCCAGTTCCAGGGGAATCTGACTCCCTCTTCTGATCTATGAAGGCATTGCATGACATGGGTGCACTTATGCACATGCAAACTATATACTTATACACATAAAATAAAAATAAGTAAATTATTTTTTAAAAAGGAAAAAGCTAAACAATGACTCTAGAACGTGCAAGAGTGTCTGTGCCTAATTGGATGCAGAATCTTGCTCTTTGGATGTCCTAGCCATTTTTGATGATGAAAGAGATTTAGGTGGTGAAGCCAGATATTACTCAGATGGTCCTAGTATCTGTGATGCCTGCTGAAGTTTACTTCTTCCTCTCTTCCCTCCACCTTCCCTTTTATCTATTATTCCTCCCCACTCCTTCCTAAAACCTATAGTTTATGTTTTTAAATACATAAAGAGTTAAGATTCTATTTTGTGGTGGGAGGGCATTTTTGTGATATAGAGAATTTTCATATTTGGTGGTGATGTTAAATAAATTGAAGATAAGAAAAGTCATTGACTTTAGTTTTTAATGGGAAAAATCATTTTTGGTTACTTATTCCTATTTTCATATTAGTTATTAAGCTATTCTTTATGTTTAGGCTTAGTCTTGCCACTTAAACACAGCTGCAGACCTACAAGTGAAAGGGACGTGTTAGAGTCTTGTGTTATTTTCCTAAAAAGAAATTGCTTTATTCAGTCCACATGTGAAGAAGTCTAATATGTTATTAATGCATCCCATCACCCTGTGAATGTTTAGGGGGTGACTGGCAATCACAGTAAAACAGTGTGAGGAAGATAGCTTTCATGTTTCAGTTATCCTCAGGGAAGGGAGTCATTAATTTGGCATACGTCTCTTGCTACTCACTGATGGGTCTAGGTTCACTAGACAGCTAAGAAACTCAGTTCAGTGTAAGACTATAGGGAACTGAAAATCATCACATGAGTGGGTGATATAGCTCAGTAAGTAAAGTGCTTGATACACAAACATGAGGATGTGAGTTTGTTCTTTAGCACCTGTGTCAAAAGGTAGGCAAGGTGGCACATACTTGTAATCCCAACACTGAGGAGGTAGAGACTGGTGGGTCCTTGGGACCCATTGGCTAGCCAGTCTAGCTGAATTGGCAAACCCTATTCCCATTTCTGTTGCCCAAGGTCAACTTTTGGCCAACACACACACACACACAGAGAGAGAGAGAGAGAGAGAGAGAGAGAGAGAGAGAGAGAGAGAGAGAGAGAGAGAGAGAGAGAGAGAGAGAGAGAATGAATCAGCATGTGACTGTTGGGCAGTTTGAAGGAAGGCAGGCAGGACATTAAATGAATAAGACAAATGAAAAAAATCATTTGAAGAGATATAGGACAAATGAACTTTTGGTTGCTAATCTGATTAAAATAGGAATCTTATCCATGATGACGTATGTAAATTACTTTGGTAGGATATCTGTCCCTCTGCATAGGAAAAGCGGTTAAGATTTATTTTTACATGTGTGAGTGGCTTTTCCATTATAACCTGCTTTCTGTTGGGGTGATTTGTGAATAGAACTAAAAGCTTTTCATAAGCATTTCTCATAGTTTTGCACGACTGTTGAAATAATTTATTCAAAATAATTTATTAAGCAAATTTGTTGGTAATTCATAATGTAGATTATTGCTCAGCCTGATTTCTCTATTTGTGAATTATGAACATATCAATTTATATTCATCTACCTTTCATATTAAAGATGAAAATACATCTTAATATATTGTATGTTTTACTATTATGTGGTGAATTTTCAGCATGAGCTTAGTGATGAATTTTGTAAATTTTGCATTTGAATTAAGTGGAAGAGAACTATTTTTGCAAACATGATGACAGGGGTCTATCAGATTTTTCCATTTTAGCTTCTGTGTGAATTTTTTTCACCTAAAGGGAATCATATAAACTTTGACTTTGCTTTATGTGTGTGTCATCATCTTTTCATAGGAGAAATGAAAATTTCATTGACAAGGAATATATTTACATAAACACATATATATGTTGTCATTATTATTTTTTTAAAGAGGCACATGTCTGTCTGACTGAGAGGTGGCTGCAGCAGTTACCTCGTATTTTAATGAAATAAATGTGTATTTACAGTTTGTGGTAATTTAGTCCTTTCATCACTCTGTGGAGCCCCACGGTGTTCATTGAGTGCAGCTGCTGGACAGAGGTTTTAGTATGTCTTTGTGCTTCAGGACCTCAGCATGCCCAGCATCCAGATGTGGTGACATATTTGCACACGTCTCCTGTGGAAATGAGCCAATATGGACATACGATTGTCATCAATTAGTAATGCCCAAGTGGTGCCAAGAAAAATTGCATCTGTCATACAGTCTGTCTGGCTTCATGGCCCATGATTGATTTAGAGACACTCCTGTTTTCCTTTACTTTGGCTACAGTCATAACATGCTCACAAAGGCTTATGTAATGAATGAAGCACATGACATTTCATGACAAGAACTCATTTCAGGGCATCGACGTCATGAAAGTTCACTGACCCAGACTTTGTTTAGTAGCCAATATATCATTGATTCACAGTTGTTAAGAACGTCTTTCAGCTTACCTAACTCATGCTGGATCTTGAAAGCACTGAAGACAAAAATCTTAGGTTATAGAAGGCATTTGTCTCTTTACTTCCCAGACTTTGGATTGATTACATAATAGGCTTTTTGGTATAGAAGAGGGATAGCATTTCTAATGAGTAAATCTTAGAAAGTTGTTTTTATTCTCATTTGTAATGAATAGTTACTTGATTTTCTTTTTCTAAAACATTATTGTTTTAGTTGGGCGTGGTGGCGCACGCCTTTAATCCTAGCACTCGGGAGGCAGAGGCAGGCAGATCTTTGTGAGTTCAAGGCCAGCCTGGTCTACAGAGTGAGTTCCAGGACAGCTGGGGCTATAGGGAGACCCTGTCTTGAAAAGACCAAAAAAAAAAAAAAAAAAAAAACCACATTATTGTTTGGATTATCATAGAAGTGCTTTTGAAGTTTTGGAAACATGTTTCAATTATATCTATTAACAACTTATAATAAATTGTTATCTAAGTATTGGGTAGAGTAGGAAAGTGTTCAGGAGATTAGGAGTTAACTGCTCAGGGGATATTCAGTTATCTATGTGACTAACAGAAAGGATTTTTTAAAGTTTAATTTTTATTTATGTTTGTGTCTGTGTGAGTGTACCTCATGTGTGCATGCATGTGTGCATGTTTGTGTGTGTGTATGTGTGTGTGCGCGCGCGTGCGCGTGTGTGTGTGTGTGTGTGTTGTGTAGGGTCTAGAAGAGGGTGTCAAATCCCCTGGAACTAGAGTTAGAGGCAGTTGTGAGCCTCCTGATGTAGATGCTAGGAACTGAACTGGGGTCCTCTAGAAGAGTAGGACATGTTCTTAACCACTCAGTCATCTGTCCCACCCCACAATTTGAAATATTTTAGGTTTAAAGTATGTGTGCGTTGTGCGTGTTTGTGTTCCTTCATCTAAACACATCAAGCTGCCTATGGTATTTTTAACTTTATAGTATTTTATTTTTTACTTTATAGTATTTACTTTATAGTCTTGTGTAGTGTGGCTATGTGTTTAAATTTTTTATTTTATTTTAATTAAGAAATCAGTTCTTGCTGGGCATGGTGGTACACACCTTTCATCCCAGCACTCAGGAGGCAGAGGCAGGTGAGGCAGATCTCTGTGAATTAAAGGCCAGCTGGGTCTACAGGGAGACCCTGCTTCAAAAACACCAAAAAAATAAAAAAAGAAAGAAATCGTTTCTTTAAACACATTTAAAAAATTTTTTTATATGTATGAGTGTTTTGCCTGTATGTATGTAAGTGCACCACATGTGTGCAATGCCCCCAGAAGCCAGAAGAGAGGGGCTGGATCTCCTGTAACTGGAATTACAAATGATTCTTAGCTGCCGTGGGGGTGCTGTGTCCTCTGCAAGAACAACCACTGTTCTTAACCACTGAGCCATCTCAGCCCCAAGTAATCAGTTCTTGAACATGCTTAAAGATGAAATATTTTGTCTCTGTAACTGAATTCAAATATGCAGAATTTGGCTTTTTAGGATTTGATATGTTTTGGGGTTAAGGACGAACTGGGGCATGCAGATTTGAGAAGTAATAAAGAAACATTCCTCTGAAGAGAATGGAAAGTGGGGCAGGTGATAGATTCAGTATAGTATTTGAATAAAGAAGCAGACATTATCTTGCAGTTTCATATTAGTTTTGTAGTACTTTTTTTCTTAAAGACCATACAATGAACAAATCATGTAGAACTTTGTTCCAGGTTATTTTCTAGGTCCTGGGAATAGATCAGTGAAAAAAAAAATAATTCTATGGCTCTTGTATTTATTGAGAGGTTAGGTAATAGGGTTTTAGAATTCATCTCTGAATTGAGGGGTACTTACAACCCCCAGTTCAGTTACTAGATGAAGAAAGGAAGAAGAGTGATAACAGGTTAGTAGATCAGTTCCAGTTAGAGCTGATAGCAACTCAGCTAGTACTTCTGGTTTTCTAGCATAGTGTCCTGCTTTGCACTTGGCTTGTGCTGCTAAAATTCCTTCTGGGCACTCCCCTTCCCATGGTCCCAAAGGCAACGTGAGGAAGACTCTTCAAACCACAGTTTGGAAGATTCTAGAGAGTTTAATTGGGTTGCTTACAGAGCAAATAGGCGAGGGGTCACTTACAGGAATATTCGTGCCCCTCCCTTTCCTTGTGTCCTGACATGGGCCCTGCAACCTCTGCCCCAGATGTCTTTGGTGGAGAGACCGCCTCCTGGCATTTTTTGCTTATATACTCTTAGCCCCTCCCCCTTATACATCCAAGGAGGACTGGTTGGTGGGGAGGGGTAGCTGACTCCCCTAGCTCCTCCCTAACCCTTAGAAGGCATTTAATGTCCTTGGTCAGTCTTTATTTAGCAGGACTGTCCATGCTACAGCTTGACATTCTGAGAACCATGTATAAGGAGGGTGGGAGCAGGTTATTTATGCTAGAGAATAAAACTTTTGGTGTTAAAGAAATAGAGAGGAAAAGCAAAGTAAGTGTGTGTATTTACCCACCTAGATATTGAACCTGTTGCATAAGATTTCCAGTAATCTCCCAGACAAAGGGTGTCAGTGAAAAGTGTCAGCCTTTTCTCTAGATCAGTTGGCTTTATACTGTTTTCCATCCTCCTCACATTGGTGTAGCAAAGACTGTGTTAAAAGCTAGAGCTTCAGGTACTTTGTAATGTCATTTCTAGTGGTACCGTACTAGGACTTACTCCATTTTTTTGGTGTTTTTGAGACAGGGTCTCCCTGTAGCCCCACTGACCTGGAACTTGCTCTGTAGACCAGGCTGGCCTTGAACTCACAGAGATCTGCCTGCCTCTGCCTCCCTAGTGCTGGGATTAAAAGGGGTGCACCACCATGCCTGGCTAGGGATTATTCCTTGGAACTCCCTGTCTCAGGCATTTCAGTGGCAGAGCAAGAACCCCTTGCTGGATAAAGACTGGCTGGGTTTCTGACCATCAGGGTGAGTTTTGGCATCTAATTCAAGTATTAGTTACAATAAACTCTCTGAGTGTAATTTCTTCAATGAGATTCACATAAACATCATAGTATAAAGGAAAGTCCTCATTTCACATTCAGATTCTTCTGTATTTTGCTTATAATTTTCATTTTATGGTGCTCATTAGCCATTGCATTCCAAGATCCATTCAACGCATTCTTAAAGTTATTCAGGCAGAAAGATGAAATTATATATAATTTTAACTGAATTTCTACAATATGCCAGAATATAACACTCTAGAAGATTAGCCAGAAATTGAAGTTTAATTTCCTCTCTGCTATTATTGTTCACAGTCTTACTAACTATTTTAGAAATAAAAAGAGTGTCAGTAGTCATGAAGTTTCTTTTTTGGGCTTGATACCTGGATTCAGTTCAGTTATAGAAAAGCCAGGTTTCGGGGCTGGAGAGATGGCTCAGCAGTTAAGAGCACTGATTGCTCTTGCAGAGGATCCGGGTTCCATTCCTAGCACCCATATGGCGGCTAAGAACTGTCTTTAACTCCAGTTCCAGGGGAATCCAAAGCCCTCTTCTGACCTCTGTGGCATTGCATGACACGAGTGCACCAACCTACATGCAGAGAGTACACTCATACACATAAAAAATAATAAAAAAGCCAGGTTTCAGCAGAGTTTCCTTGGTGTGGGAAAGGTGGTGCTACAATGTGCTTCAGAGGACTGCGTTAACATTTGCATTGGATTGTTACACTTGATCTCCAGAAGACCTATTACCTCTTTCACTAGCCTAAAGGCCATTTGCTGCATGAACAGATGGAAATGTGGCTGTAGTCTGTCAAACATTTCTTCATTCACATTCACACATCTCAGGGTCTATTCTATATTAGAAGAATTATGCCCCTGAGATGATTGTGCCCTGAGAAAGCTCTTGGACTTTCATAACATTTTTCTAAAGAAGAATATAGATGAATACCAGATTTCAAAACCAGAGTAGTAGTTCAGCTCTTAATTGCCTTCGCATGAAGAAAGAAAGGTACAAAGTATTCCCGGATCCAGTCTGCTGGAAAATTATAGGAGGTTAGGTGAAATGTTTCTTCTCATTTGTAATTATATGAGTGACTTTGTCTGAACTGCTGCTTCTGAGGACTTCCAGCATTTTAGGGAGTCCGGTGGTGTCCATGTCTTTGCTTAAGAAGCCTCGTCAGAGAGGTTTAGTCCATGGTTTTTCTTGTTGATCAGTTTTTGTGGATGGTAACTACTCTGTCAAGAAGGTTTTTGTCCCTTAATTACTGTGTTTCTCTCCAAATGGACAGTCTAGCCCCACCCAGGCGGGCCCCTTAGCAACCAAGGATCAGTTAGGTATTATTTACCATGCTGACTTTATATTTTAGAAAGTTCTGCTTCAAACTGATTTACTAAAGTTGTTATGGAAAAACCTCTTTTTTCTTGTGCTTTTAGGGGACTTATGACTGTCAATCAGAAATTCTGAGAAGCATGTGATAGATTAAATAAAATTCTCTTTTTAGTTTGTCATATTTTTTACAAGAGAAATGTTGAACCAGATAAAAAAAATTGACTCTAGCAACAAATTCTTTATTACTTACAGGGGCCATCCTCAGATAGATCCTTGCCATATGCAAATATAGAATACAGAGCTCCTTGAGGGATCCTTAATTGCCTTTGCAGTGGAATTTCCAACCCTTTTTGTGATGGAATACTATGTATATATAAATGATGTAATTCCAAATAAAAGTTTCTTGTTTTAGGGAGCAGTTGGTCTCAGTGATCTTTAATGTCTATTTTCGCCATTAAAGTACAATTTTCCTCTAATTTGGTTTTAGAGTCTCTGTTAGGAGGGAGGTTTTCAAATCTAGTCCTACTCTGATGGGGCTCCTGGATAGATGGTAATAGATGTTTTATAGCATGGTTTTCATGGGATACTTTTCTTGGTGGATGACCTAGGCCCCAAGTGTCTACTCTTTGACCAGTAAACTTGTTTCATATAGGTCAGTACCCTAGTGATTACCATTCCCTAGGGCCCTGCAAGGAAGAGGGCTAGTTTTCCTGCATTCATCTGGTCAGGACAGAGGAAGTAGCCTAACAGCCTGGGTGACCTCACTGAGACAATTTATTGCTTACATAGCTCACCTCTCTGGAACTCCAGGGGTGTAGTAGGGCTAATGGGAAGATTAGTGGGGTGATTCTTATGTTCAGCCAGCAGATGAGGCATCAAAGGGAGAGAAAGCCTGTAAGTCCAGCTGTTATTTGTATCTAGGGCAGTACCTTAACAGGTTCTCTGTGAGGAATTCTAATTCATGAGTACAGAGAATGTGGACAGGACTTTCAGGGGTTATGGTGTGATGCAGGGTGTCTGTGCTTGTGCAGGGGGCATATCTGGACCAATCACAGGGAGCAGAAAGCAGAAAGCTGGAACTGTCAAAGATGACCAAGCTCTCTTTTTAAAAAAATTATCAAATTTTTGAGCACATCATATGATGTATTTTGATCCTATTTCCCCTCTCCCAGCTCTTCTCAGATCCACGTCTGCTTTCCTACCCGTCATACTTAATGTTTCTTTTTAAAAAATATGTGTTGCCTAAAATACTCTTGGATATGGAACCCACCTTGGACTGTGTTAGACCTACCAGGGCCACACCCTTAAAGAAAACGAATTTTTCCTTTCTTGGTAACCATCAGCTGCCAGTGGCTCCTCGGCTGGGGTGGGAGTTCATGCTCACCTCCGCACTCCACGCTGGGATGCTGTGTGGACTGAGCTTGAGCAGGTCTAAGCTCTGTTTCTTGAATGTGGCAGTTAGCCCTATTTTTCAAATGGATACCAAGGCAACATAAATTACAAGTTTTCATAACAACAGTTTTATTTATTTATAAATATTTAGTTTAAAAACATGAATAAGAAGGCTTTCAGTAAATGAACCTTTTATTTTTTATTTTCTCTGTGTCTTTCACCCAATTTATTAATCTCCTAAGAAGTTAGAAAAACATATTCAAGAAAATTATGAGGTGATGGATTTGGGAAGGCAATATATATTGCTCCATATATAATTTGATCTTAAAAAAAAAACCATAAAAAGTAAGGGATATTAGCCACTTGAAGATACTTAATGTAGAAAAACCTTTTGAATAGTGATTCAAAAAACTTAAAACCAAATAGTTGACGTTTGTAAAGAACTTCTTTTAAAGAATCCTGGAGACCCTTTTTAGTATTTAAAATAGCAAAAGGTTGCAAAATGGAGAGAACACTAACACTTTAGGAAGGGGCCCCACTCCCCCTGTAGTTTCTTTGTCCAATTTTTGAATTAGAATGGTCAATTCAACAAGCCATTCTTTTTTTTTTTAATTTTATTTATTTTTGTATGTGTATGAATGTACTGTCTGCATGTAGGTTTGTGCACCTGTGTTGTGCAATGCTGCAGAGGTCAGAAGAGGGTCTTGGATTCCCCTGGAACTGGAGTTCTCCTGGAATTGGAGTTACAGACGGTTCTTAGCTGCCATATGGGTGCTGGGGATCGAACCCGGGTCCTCTGCAAGAGCAGTTGGCACTCTTAACCGCTAGACTATCTCTTCAGCCCCACAACAAGCCATTCTTAATGTTTTATTGCTGAACTAGATCTGGATATTTCCATAATGTCAAAAGGAAAATATAGTTTATTTAGACAGTTGTGGTAGGACCCATGTGGTGCATGTTTTATAATCTTTAACAGCCCCACATGCCCAAGAACAACTGCTGCAGTGCACCCTGGTCAAGACACATTGTCACCAAAGCCTGTGATCATGGAAATTCCTGTTGTTGTGTCCACTATAAAACATGTGGTATTTGAAATCTAATGTGTGGTTGCAAAAAACTGCAAGAATGGGGCTTATGTCATCATGGATTATAAAAGAAGCTTTAAAAAAGCAGTAGTTTTGAATTGTTCCTTTTCCAGATTTTATCCAGTTACTTGATATTCATGAATACTTCTTGTATACACTTTTATTTGTTTTTATTCTTTTTTTGGCTAGTTACAAAGGCCCAGAAGATTGGGTTGTTTTATTAGCACAGATTACCCCATTTTCCTCCCAAAGCTCCTGGGCCTTTTTTTTTTTTTTTTTTGGTCTTTTCCAGACAGGGTCTCCCTGTAGCCCCAGCTGTCCTGGAACTCACTCTGTAGACCAGGCTGGCCTTGAACTCACAAAGATCTGCCTGCCTCTGCCTCCTGAGTGCTAGGATTAAAGGCGTGCGCCACCACGCCCGGCAAAGCCTGGCTTTTTATTTGGTCCTGGGCCTATTTTTAATTGGTAACTGAGAGCTAAGCTTTTAAACATTTTTATTTTTGGCATGTATGTATTTATTTATTTATTTATTTATTTATTTATTTATTTATTTATTTATTTATAATCAGGGTCTCCTTGTAGCCCCAGCTGTCCTGGAACTCATTATGTAGACCAGGCTGGCCTTGAACTCACAGAGATCCTCCTGCCTTTTCCTTCTGAGTGCTGGGATTACAGGGATGCACCACCATGCCTGGCAAGACAGAGGAGTGGGAAGACAGGGAGGACAGAGGAAGAAGAGAGGAATGCTTTTATTATTATTATTGTTATTGTTATTATTATTACTATTATCTACTGTCTCATGAAAGACTGTAGTTTTTGCATCCAAAAGAAAAAAAAAAAGAGCTAGAGGATTTCTTGCTTCAAAATTCTAAAGCAGTTATTTTGATTTCAGTGATGATGTTTATATCTGTCAAATAAAGCAGTAGTACTTTTTTTTTTTTTTGCCTAGTGGTACCTGTTGAAAACTTAAATGTGGCCTTTTGAAGCTTGACTCTGTTAGCAGAAATCTGTATTTTGAATACTAGTTATGACCAAGTTCCTAGTGAGTCTAATGTTTATAATTATTGGCTTTAATCTATATTGACTACACTACTTCTCTAGCTTTTTGATATTGTTACAAGGACAAAGAACTTATGGCTTTTATCAGACTGCATTAATATGTACTAGGATTTCAAGGTTAAAATGAGAAACACAGCCTAGAGTGTTGCTGTACAGCCAACAGGTTTTTTTTTTTAATTTAAATTTATTTTATTTTATTTTTTTCAAAAGCCAACTTTTTATTTAAGCTCTGTGCATTTCATTCAAAATTACAAATCAAATCTAGATTCGTGCCCTCCCCCCCCCGAGTTCATGCATTCTGCCAAACATATTTTTCATCTTTTTCTCAGTCTCTCTCAAAATTCTCGATGCAGAAGTTTACTGTTTGGAGCAGAAGTTCACCGTTTCAGTCAGTTCTTTGATTCAGTCTTTCTGTTGTTTTTGTTGATGTTGTTGTTTCTTCCAATATGCATCACTCCAAATATGCAGATAAGCATGCCACGTATATCATAGGTTTTAGCTTCTTCATAGGATTTTTTAAAATTACAGCCAACAACTTTTTTTTTTTTGTCTTTTCAAGACAGGGTCTCCCTGTAGCCCCAGCTGTCCTGGAACTCACTCTGTAGAACTGGCTGGCCTTGAACTCACAAAGATCCGCCTGCCTTTGCCTCCCAAGTGCGAGTGCTAGGATTAAATGCCCTGCTACAGCCAACAGTTTTTAACATGAAAATGTGTGTTTCTTTGAGTTCTGTGGTCATTAGAAAAAATACATACAATTGACAAGTGGAGATGAGCATTTATATTACCAAGATGTATTTGAAATAGAATATTAAAATTGCAGTATAGAATTATGTAAGCCTCCATTTGTTCAGTGCCAGTATAAAGCACTTTGTATGAAAGTTCTTTATTATCTGATAATCCTTTGATAATATTCCCAGATAAATGATAATCCAAAGATCAGGTTTTCTTATCAACTACATGAGGAAACTGTGGAATATTGAAGTAAATTATCCAAATGCTTGTGGCAGTAGAGAGCTTTTTAACTGCTATCCTACTTCATCTCCCCAAATTCTTTATTAAAAGGATGTAGAAAGCTGGGCGTGGTGGTTCACGCCTTTAATCCTAGCACTTGGGAGGCAGAGGCAGGTGGATCTTTGTGAGTTCAAGGCCAGCCTGGTCTAAAGAGCGAGTTCCAGGACAGCTGGGGCTATAGCGAGACCCTGTCTCGAAAAGACAAAAAAAAAAAAAAAAAAAAAAAAAAAAAAAAAAAAAAAAAAAAAAAAAAAAAAAAAAAAAAAAGAATGTAGAAAGCCTACAAATGTGTATCTTCATTATTTTTATTTTATGTGTATGAGTGTATTGCATGCATGTAAGTGCACCTGTGTCATTCAATGTTGGCAGAGGTAAGAAGAGGGAATTGGATTCCCTAGAATTAGAGTTATAGACTGTTGTTAGCTACCATGTGGGTGCTGGGAATTGAACCTGGGTCCTTTGCAGGAGCAGCTGGTACTCTTAGCCACTGAGACATCTCTCTAGCCCCAAATCAGTGTATCTTATTGGGATGTGTTGTTTAAAGCTCATTTCCTTTAACTGAGAGCCTGTAACAGAGTGCTAGGGTCTGAGGGAACTGATTAATAAAATGTGGCTCCTGTGCTCAAGGAGCTCTAGTTGGAAGAACATGTCTGCCAGTTGCAATGGATAGGAGGATGTAAGAAAGTGCTCTGAGTGCATGTTCTCATTTTAGTATTTCCCTTCTGTAGAGTCCTGTTGTGTTAGGGTTAGCTGCGTCAATTTTTTAAGTATGCAAAATAATAAAGGATCCATTTTTAGGATCCAAAGAGAAGAACTAAAGGGCTGGTAGTTTGTGCATGTTAGAATTCTGGATATTCTTTATATGCTGATGGAGCATTGATGAGCTTTGGCCAGTCACTATGTGGAAATTGCTGGTCATAGCCAACCTGTGTCTAATATAATTAATTTTAATACGTACTTTGGAGATTAGCCAGTCACATGGGCCAGAATTGTTATAAACTCATGTTGACTCATCAGCATGCATATATATTTCTACGAATTGGAGTGCGTTCTGTTATTTCTCTCAAAACATTGGCATTGTTTTTAAATAATCTTGCATGTATTTTGCTCCAAACATAGAGTCCTAAAGCTTAGTAATAAATTGTTATGCAAACAGATATAAAATGATCTTCCCATTGGGATATTCAGTGTAACATGATGGTTAGCTTGGTGATTATTTACTCTTCACAACTAGCCAAAGAGAAATACTGTCTTTAAGCAGTCTGCAGTTAATCAGGTCATTAGAATAAGAACTAATATATTTAATGTTCTTTGATTAAAAAAATTGGTTCAAGATATTTCTGTTAAAGCATAAAGATTATGGGGCCGGAGAGATGGCCTAGTGGTTAAGAGTGCCGACTGCTCTTGTAGAGGATCCGGGTTCGATCCCCAGCATCCACATGGTGGCTGAGAACCGTCTTTAACTCCAGTTCCAGGGGAATCCGACACCCTCTTCTGACCTCCTTGGCATTGCATGACACGGGTGCACAAACTTACATGCAGACAGTACATTCATACACATAAAAATAAATAAAATTAAAAAATCATGAAGATTATAGATCGAGTAACTTAAAGATAACAAAGACAGTATTGCAAACAAACAATTGAATAATTGAAACAAAAGGTTAAATTGAAATCTGATAAAAAATATTAGAATCAAAGAGGGATCCAACATTGAATTCTATAAGCAACACATGGAGAATTGAGCTGTCAATTAAAATAGAATCCCTAGTTCATGGACTTTTTGTACTGCTTATGGTAGACTAAATAACATGTACCTTTTCCACTGTCCATATCCTAAACTAAAAGCCTTAGCTATTACTTTCTTTGGTGAAAGGAACTATGAAAATTTGATTAAGGTGAGAGTTTTGCAGTAGGGAGATAACCCTGAGTTATTTGTGTTGCTTCAAGGTAATCATTAAGCCTCTGATAGGAGGGAAAGAAGATTTGAGTCAGGGAAGGGATGTGACGGTGACAGCAGAGATTTGGAGTGACACGGCCTCAGAATAAAGAGGGCTGACCTCAGAAGGCAGAAAAGTCAAGAAACTCATTTTCCTCTAGTGCCTCCAGAAGGAATGCAGCCTTTATCCTAAGGGGACTGATTTTGGACATCTGACTCCAGACTGTAAAAGAATAAATTTTTGTTGTATAAAGGCAGTACATTTGTGGTAGTTTATTACAGTACCAATATGAAACTAACACTGATCTTCAGTGTCACGTGACACATGCCATTAACCTTTTTAGAATTCTCATGAGTCATGTTTTGGAAGAAGGTGCAGCCTGAAGGAAGCAGGAAATGATTGTTGATTAGAAAGACTGGAAGATTAGGAGAAATTTTGCTGTCTATGTTTACTATGAAGACCTCAAAAGATCAGGAGTTTGAGAGGCAATAGTACACAGGATTGAGGCAGAGCGGCATTATGTATTGCTCTGGAAATGGTGGGTTCCTTTTGAATATTTCTCTGACAGCTGGATAAGACCAAGGGAGGGGGAATCCTTTGCTTCCTGTAAGTGAATGGCTGTCTCAGCGACCTTGTCTGCCTTGATCATCTCTACTGCACTTTAAGTAAAACACTCATGCCTACAGTTTTGACTGAGCTGGTGGTGTGCATTTGACTCCCTCTTCTTCACCCACAGAGGAGAAACCTAGAACGTTCTCTAGGTAAAACATTGGTTTTAAAAGGAAGGTTCCCACACTCCCCCAATTTAATTCTCATTCTTTATTTTGCAGTTGAAGACCATTTTCTTTTCTTTTTTTTTTTTGAGCTTCCAAATCATTTTTATATTTAATAACCTGGCAGTATTCAAAATGTGAAGGAAAAAAGTCAAGTTTGTTCCCTTTATGAAGGTGATGCCCATTGCCACTGACTCAATCCTGGTCAAAAGCAGCAAAGAGATGGGATTCCCAAGAACCTGGGGTGGGTAAGAAGGCTTCAGGGCTTGCAGACTAATGCGTTTGGTTTCTCTTGACCATTGGATAGGGAGGAGATGGATGGCAGGAGACCAAAGCTCTGCATCATAGGGATAGAGGAAGGAGAAGAATCCCAAAACAACACTATTGACCAGATCATCAACAGTATAATAGAAGAAAATTTCCCCAAACTGAAAAAAGACAAACCCATACAAATGTAAGAAGCATATAGAACACCAAATAGACAAGACCAGAAAAGAAATTTGCCACACCATATCATAGTTAAAATGCTAGATGCTAGACAAAATACTGAAAGCCACAAGAGAAAAACAAGTTACATATAAGGGGAAACCCATCAGAAGGACGTGTTATTCTGGGAGTCTCTTGAGCACCTTGAAGAGTTTCTTCATGGTAATCCAGTGTCAAGAGTATTTGTCCTCAGGGGAGACCCAGGGTGGGTGGAGCAAGTCTGTTGTCCCAGTGGATCACCCTGCTCCTTAAGGTAATACTGGGGAAACATGATGCTGCGTCCTTGCACAGCCAGCCATGTTTGCCCACCTCTAAAGACCATTTCCTTTTCCTTTTTGTCTTATGAAAATGGGAACTATTTGGATAGTCATTGTTTTAGAAAAAATCCGAGATTGCCTTTGTTTTCTTAATTTCCTACCACTTGGGAGGCAGAGGCAGGTGGATCTTTGTGAGTTCAAGGCCAGCCTGCTCTACAGAGTGAGTTCCAGGACAGTTGGGGCTACAGGGAGACCCTGTCTCGAAAAGACAAAAAAAAAAATACTTTTATTGATGAATTGTGTATTTCATTCATTATCTTTTAGTCTAATTTGGACACATTCCCCTCTCCCTGCCCTCCACCCCACCCCAGTTCATGCCTTCTGCCATGCATGTCTTGCATCTTTCTCTCAGTCTTTCCAAAGTTTTTCACTGCAGAGGCTTGTTGTTTTGGGCAGAGTTTAACTGTATCAGTCAGTTCTTTGACCCAGTCTTTATGTTGTTGTTGTCCTCTCCTCTTTGTATTGCTCCAACATATGCCTATATAACTATCACATATGTATCAAATTATAACCTCTGAGAATAAACTGTATGTTAATTCCAAAGTATGTTTAGACATTCACATTTTTCCCCTTTAATTTTATATTACTCTAAAATATGAATATGTACCTTCCACCCATATACAATAAATACAGAGTCTGAAAATAAGTGGTAAGTCAATTCTAGAGTCCATTAAGAGATCTACATTATAACAACACAGTTGCTTTCAGATAAAAAGAAATATAACAGTAATGTTGTTCAGCTTGCCTTTCAACTGGGGATTTGGTGTTAGCATCCACAAATGAGGGAAACCATTCACTGTTTGTTTTTCTGGGACTGTGTTACTTCAACAGCATAATGGCTTTGAGTTCCATCCATTTACCTGCAAAGTTCATGATGTCATCTTTCTTTATAGCTGAAAAGAACTCCATTGTGTAGATCTACCACATTTTTGTCATCCACTTGTCTGTTGAGGGGCATTTGGGTTGGTTCTAGCTCTTTGCTATTGTGAAGAGAGCTGCAATAAACATGGATGTGCATGTATTTCTGTGGTAGGATGAGTCTTGTGGGTATATACACAGGAGTGGTATGACTGGGTCAGGTGGTAGGCTCATTTTGAGTCTTTAAGGGGTCTCTACACTGCTTTCCATGTGATTGTATGAGTTTACATTCCCACCAACAGTGGATGAGTGTTCTCCTTTCCCCACAACCTCTCCAGCATTTGGTGTCTTTTGTTTTCTTCATCTTTGCCAGTCTTATTGGAGTGAGATGATATCTCAGAGTGGTTTTGATTTGCATTTCCTTAATTATTAACAATGTTGAACACTTTTTAAGATGTTTCTTTAGCCATCTTTACTTCCTCACTGGTGAAGTCTCTGTTCAGCTCTTTACTCCATCTTTTGAGTAGGTCATTTGTTTTCTTCTTTGTTTTTTGAGTAGTTTATATATTCTTGATGTTAATGCTCTGTCAGATGTATCACTGGTGAAGGTGTTTTCTCTCCACTTCTTTGATTGTTTCTTTCACTGTACAGAAGCTTTGAGTTTGATGAGGTCCCATTTGTCAACTGTTGACCTTATTTCCTACACATCTGCTGTTTGATTTAGAAGTCCTTTCCTATGCCTATGTCTTATAGGCTGCTGCCAACTTTTTCTTCTATCACCCTCAGGGCTTCAGGTTTCACACTGAGATCTTTGATCCACTTGGATTTGATGTTTGTACAGGGTGAGAGGTAGGGGATTAATTTTGTTCTTCTACAAATGGTGATCCAGTTTTGCCAGCACCATTTTCTGAAGATGCTATCCTTCCTCCATTGAGTTTTTTTGGCTCCTTTGTCAAATATGAGGTGACTGAAATTGCATGAGCTCAAATTTGGATCTTCAGTTTTGTTCCATTGGTCTACAGGTCTGTTTTTGTGTCAGTACCAGGCTGTTTTTATGACTATAGCCCTGCAATATAGCTTGAAGTCTGGTAAAGTAATCCCCCCTGTATTGCACTTTTCACTCAGGGTTGCTATAGCTATTTGGGGACTTTTGTTTTTCCATATGAATTTAAGGATTTTTTTCCCCAAGTCTGTGAAGAAACTCCTGGGGATTTTGATTGGGATTGCATTGAATCTGTATATCAATTTGGGTAGAATGGACATTTTTACTATATTAATTTTTCCAATCCATGACCATGGGAGGTCTTTCCATCTTTTGATGTCATCTTCAATCTCCTTCTTCAGGGGTTTAAAATTTTTGTTGTAGAGATCTTTGGTGTCTTTGGTTAGGTTTGTTCCCAGGTATTTTTTTTTTTTTTT
>VZQC01014560.1:892515-903488 GCA_009823505.1 Rhizomys pruinosus
GTTTCTATTTCATTGATCTCTGATCTGATTTTTGTTATTTCTTCTTGTCTGCTCCGTTTAGGGTTCATTTGTTGCTGTCTCTCAAGTATTTTTAGCTGCAGTGTTAGATCATTCACTTGTGCTCTTTCTGTTTTTTTGATGTGGGCACTTAGGGCTATAAATTTCCCTTAGGGCTGCTTTTAAATTGTCCCACAAGTTTTGTTGTGTTGTATTGTCTTTTTCATTCAGTTCCATGAATACTTTTATTTCATTCTATTTCATTCTTTTTAAAAATTTCATTCTTTATTTCTTCCCTGATCCATTCATTATTCAGAATTGTGCTTTTTAGTCTCCATGTGTTCTTGTGGCTAGTAGGGCTTATTATGGTATTCATATCGAGCTTTATTGCACTGTGGTCTGATAGAATGCATGAAATACTTTTAATCCTTTTGTATTTGTTGAGATTTCTTTTGTGGTCCCAGTATGTGGTCAGTTTTGGAGAATGTTCCATGAGGTGCTGAGTAGAAAGTATATTTTCTGGTGTTTGGTTGTAATATTCTGTAGATGTCTGTGAGGTCCATTTGGTGTATTGTATTGTTCAGTTCCTTGGATAGATCAAGGGCTTAGTGGGGTATTGAAGCCCCCACTGTTAGTGTGCTGGGATTGATCTGTGTCTTGAGGTCCTGCAGAGTAGTGTTTATAAAGTTAGGTGCACCAGAGTTTCGTGCACGAACATTTAAGATTGTAAAGTTTTCATGGTTAATTGTTCCTTTGATAAAGATTGTAATGACCCTCTTTGTCTTTTCTGATTAATATTACTCTGAGGTGTGATATTAGAATAGCACCTCCTGCTTGATTTTTGGTACCATTTGCTTGGAATATTTTTTCCATCCTTTCACTCTAAGGTGGTGTTCTTGAGGGTGAGATGGGTTTCTTGTAGACAGCATATAGAAGGATTCTGTTTTCTTATTCATTCTCCCAGTCTGTGTCTTTTGATTGGGGAGTTTAGACCATTAATATTTAAGGTTATTATTGAGAGATGTGTGTTGCTTCCTTTCACCTTATTTTTTGTTTGCATTTTTTGTCTAGATTTGTATTTACTCTGTTATGCTTTTGTTAATTTCTCTCTTTAATTTCTTAGGGATAGTTGCTCCTTTCCTCTGTTCTTTGGATTGCTTCCAGTATTTCTGAAGTGTTGGTTTTTTGGATATGAGTTGTTTCATCTTGTTTATGTCATGAAAGATTTTTCTTTCTCCTTCAACTATAATTGACATTTTTGCTGGTTATAGTAGTCTTGGTTGGCATCTAAAGTTGTTTAGCACTAGGAATACTTTGGTCTACATTCTTCTGGCTTTCATAGTTTGCACTGAGAAGTCAGCTGTAATTCTGATGGGTTTCACCTTATATGTAACTTGTTGTTTTTCTCTCGTGGCTTTCAGTATTTTGTCTTTGGTTTCACAATGTAGCATTTTAACTATGATATGTTGTGGTGAATTTCTTTTCTGGTCTATGTGCTCCTTGTATTTGTATGGGCTTGTCTTTTTTCAGTTTGGGGAAATTTTCTTCTATTATACTGTTAATAATCTGGTCAATAGTGTTGTTTTGAGATTCTTCTCCTTCCTCTATCCCTATGATGCAGAGCTTTGGTCTTTTCATAGTGTCCCACATTTCCTGGTTGTTCCACTCTTGTGGGTTTTTTAAAAAATAATTTTTCATAATCTTTACTTGAGCATTCTAGTTGCTCCATGTTATCCTGCAGGTCTGATATTCTTTTTTTCTGCTTCATCCATTCTGCTTCTGAGGCTTTTCCCCATCCTTTCCTAGTGATTGGATGAATGTTAAATTTCGTTTTTCATTTCATCCTTTGATTTCTTTAGAATTTCCACTTCCTTTTGGAGCCTGTCATTCTCTTCTTGTAGCTCCTTGCTTCGCTGGTCAGTTTCTTTTTTCATTTTGGCCTGGGATCTTTTCAGTGTTTTTACTTCCTTCTAGAGTTTGTCATTCTCTCCCTCTAGTTCTTTTCAGAGTTTGTAATTTTCTCTCTTTAGTTATTTCTGAAGTTTGTCATCTCCCTCTAGGTCCTTCCTGAGTTTTTCATTCTCTCCCCTTAGTTCTCTGATTTGGTCTTTATAGTCTTTGATTTCTTTGAATATGTCTACAATTGTTCTTCTAAGGTCTGTGTCTTAGTTTTCTTCCAGGGAGATCTTGTTATAAGAATCATCTGTAGGACTGGTAGAGTTCAGTGTAGATTTATTATGAGCTTTTCCCATGTTGTTTTTTCATTGTGTTTTTGGCATGTGGATTTGTTTTTTGTTTGTTTGTATTCTCGTGCCTCAATGTTGGCTGCACAGAATAGACTCACTATCACTGCACCTGCTAGATCGTCCTCACCACAGCACCACCAGCTTGAGCCTGGGTGGGAGGTTGGGGATTTTGAGGGTTGGGGGTGGTGGGGTGGTGGGGTGGGGGACTGGGGGGTGTTTTGCTACTTTGGCCCACATGCTGGTACCCTGTTGACCTGCTGGCCTCCTGTCTAGGTCCACCCATGCTGCAATGCTCGCTGGAACCCAAGGTGGGAGGTTTCTGGGTGATCCCAAGCCTCCAGGGGGCTGGGTCTGGGGCCGCAAAGCCCCAAGGAAGGTGCACCTCATCTGGGCATGCGCTGGTGTTCTGCTGGATCCCTGTATAGGTCTGCCCATGCCATGCTGCTCACTAGAACCCAAGGTCGGGGGTTTCCAGGTGCCTTTGTTTTTGACCAGTTGATTTCACTTAAAAAAATCATCAATGTGTTTTCTAAGTTTGTGTTCATTATCTTTTTGTCAATATAACTGTTTTTTTTTTTCTGCAGGTAGGATGTATAGTAAGAGGTAGTTTCATCTCTGTGTGTATATCCATGGATACATGGACTACCTTGACTTTATGACTTGTGGCATTATTGAAACTTTATGGGGCTCTCAACTATTTTATTATTTTTCATTTTTAATATTTTATTAAGTTTTTATGCATGTAATATAATACATCTTAATCAAATTTAGACCCTTTCCTCCCTTCCTACCTCTATACCTCCAAAACAGACTACAAGTATTCTGTCATATATGTAAAGTCCTACCCAGTCAAGCATTTGTACCCATGTGTCCCTCAGTGCAAATTCATCCACTGGAGTCTAGTTGGCCTATCTAGAGTCACTCCCATAAAGAAGATCTACTCTCCCTAACCCCACAGTCATCATTTGCCAATGGTTCTTTGGCTAGCATTGGGGCCTGCTACCCATTTCTACCCTTGTATTCTGGGTTTTTGTCTGATTGAGTTGGCATGGGTCTTGTGCAGTCTGTCAGCGTTGCTTTGAGTTCAAATGGACAAGTTTCTAGTGGTCTGAAAGCCTCCGTTTCTTTATGTTTATGTACCAATCCTGGCTCTTACAATCTTTCTGCCCCATATTCCACAATGGTTCCTGAGCCATGGGTAAGTTTTAATATATGAGACTCATCCAGGGATGTGCACTTTGTGGTCTCTTACGGTGGCCTTCTTGTGTGCATTGCACTCTGCTGCATGAGGAAGCTGTGCTGGTGAGAGTGCTGGGATGTAGTAGTATTCTTTCTATCTCCTGTTCTGCGTTCTGTGAGCCTTAGGTAGAGAGGTTCTGCTGTACATGTATCACTTAGTGCTATGCTTTTCTCAGACATATATTCTCTCTGTGTGACCAGTTGTGGAACTCTGTAATAGCCTCTATCTGTTGCAAAAGGAAGTTTTTTGATTAGTGGCATATGGTACATTTGCTTATAAATATAAGGATCCATATTTAGCATATAGTAAGAAATTTCATTTGTTTAGAGGTATTACAGAGATAGGGTTCTCTCTAGGGCCTGTGACCTCTCCAGCCATGTATACTTGGCTGTATTTACAGTGCCACCCATTAGTTCCTTTCCATTGAGAGAGCTTTAAGTCCAATTAGAAAACTATTGATTCCCCTCCCCCTAGATAAAAGTGCCACTACTGTACCAATAGGGCTAGATGGTTGTGCCAGTTGTTGTAGTTATTAGGCTTTAGAGATGAGCTGGACTATTGACAGATTTTCTCCTTTAGCAGCTCCTCTAGAACTATGAAAGCTTAATTCTCAGGGAGGAGGCTTCCAGGTAAGTTCCAGCTCCATTGCTCCAAGTCCTGTGTCTGAAGTATGCCCTGTCTTTAGCAGCAGGGTCCTACCTTCATTTTCTGAAAAATAATCAAGGGCTGCCACAATAGCTGTGTTATTCTGGGAGTCTCTTCGACTATTCTAACAATTCGAAGGGAGGTTTTCCTGTCTGGCACTGTGCTCTTTGTTATGCAGCACTCAGGTCTTCAGATACACATGCTCTACTGTTCAGATATTGTATGTATATTTTGCAGGGGGTTTTTGAGTTAATACATTTCTCTCTGGCTTTTTATGCCCCCTAAGCTTTATTTATCACTTAAACTGGGAAGGGAGGAGGAAAGTTGAGAGAGAGAGAGAGAGAGAGAGAGAGAGAGAGAGAGAGAGAGAGAGAGAGATCTCATATTATTTTTTTTAATTTTTATTAATTTTATTTATTTCTGTATGTGTATGAATGTACTGTCTGCATGCAAGTCTGTGCACCTGTGTTGCTCAATGCCGCGGAGGTCAGAAGCGGGCGTCGGATTCCCTTGAAACTGGAGTTCTCCCGGAATTGGAGTCTTAGATGGTTCTCGGCCGCCATGTGGGTGCTGGGGATCGAACCCGGGTCCTCTGCAAGAGCAGTCGGGGCTCCCAACCGCTAGGCCATCTCTCTAGCCCAAAGCTCTCATATTTAAAAAAAATTTTTTTTCATTAATTTTATTTATTTCCGTATGTGTATGAATGTACTGTCTGCATGGAAGTTTGTGCACCTGTGTCCTGCAATGCTGTGGAGGTCAGAAGAGGGTGTCGGATTCTCCTGGAACTGGAGTTCTCCTGGAATTGGAGTTTCAGACGGTTCTCGGCCGCCATGTGGGTGCTGGGGATCGAACCCGGGTCCTCTGTAAGAGCGGTCGGCGCTCTTCACCGCTAGGCCATCTCTCCAGCCCAAAAGCTCTCATATTTTAAAGGACACTATAAACTGGATTCTTGAGGCAGACTGTCCTATTGCCTTATTTAACGTCTTCACCAGAGACAAATAGGTTTTTCTTAAAAGTTTTTGACAGAGTTTTCCTTTTGTTTTTTTTTTTCAAAGCCAATTTAAAAAAAAATTTTTTTTATTATTTCTTTATGTGTATGAATGTACTGTCTGTATGTAGGTTTGTGCACCTGAGTTGTGCAAAGCCACGAAGGTCAGAGGAGGGTGTCAAATTCTCCTGGAACTGGAGTTACAGATGGCTCTCAGCTGCCATGTGGGTGCTGGGGATCGCACTAGGGTCCTCTGCAAGAGCAGAGGCGCTCTTAACCACTAGGCCATCTCTCCAGCCCACAAAGCCAATTTTTTATTGAAGATTTGACATTGCCCTTGGCATAATGTTGGCTTGCAATACTAATTATTTTTCTCACTGAAGGTGAGAAGTAATTTGCCCAAGATTACATGCTTAGTCATTAACAAAATGATTTCTTAAGTTGCAGGACTAAATTGACTAGATTTTATGGTAGTTAAGAGATTGGACTTGGGGCTGGAGAGACGGCTCAGTCCGTCAAGAGCCCTAACAGCTCTTGCAGAGGACCAGGTTAAGTTTCCAGCACCCACATGGTGGCTAACAATCACCTGTAACTCCAGTTCCAGGAGATCTGATTCTTGGGGTTGGAGAGACGGCTCAGTCGGTCAAGAGCCCTAACCGCTCTTGCAGAGGACCAGGTTAAGTTTCCAGCACCCACATGGTGGCTAACAATCACCTGTAACTCCAGTTCCAGGAGATCTGATTCTGTCTTCTGACCTCCACAAGCATTGTATGACATGGGTGCACCTACCTACATGCAGGCATTACATTCATACAGCAGGCAATGCGTTCATACAGATAAAATAAAAATAATAAATAAAACATTAAAAAGCTCAGACTCTTCAGAAACAAAGATTTGAATTTGTGCTGTGGCCCCAAACTTGTACAGTTACATGTCAATTAAACAAAAGACCCTAGTATATTCTGTCTTCACTATTTAGCAAAAAAATTATACTTGTTATAAAGTTGATATTAGGCTGGCATGGCAGCTCACCCTTGTTTTTTTTTTTTTTAACATTTTTATTGAAGTTTTGCGCATTTCATGCATCATTTCTCATTCCAATCTAGACTTATCTCCTCGTTCCATCCCCCTTCCCCCACCCGAGTTCATGCACCCTGCCATTCCTGCCCTGTATCTTTTTCTGATTGTTTTCAAAGTTTTTCAAAGCAGAGGATTATTGTTCTTGGGGGAACTTTACTGTTTCAGTCAGTCCCCTGGCCCAGTTCCTCTGCTGTTGCAGTTCCCTCCCATCTGTATTGCTACACACACACACATCACACATATATTAAACTTATATGATCTGTACACAAACTGTCATTTCCATATCATTTCAGGATTCACATTTTTTCTTCTTAAATTTATGTTACTCTAAAATATACCTACACATCCTCCACCCATGTGCCAAGATTACAAAGTCTAAAAATAAGTAGTGGGTTAATTCTGGAGCCTGTTAAGGAATTTACATTGTAAGAACACAGTTGCTTTCAGGGAAAGGAGTATACAACATTGATGTTTCTCAGTTTGCCTTACACCTCAGTGCTGGATGCTAGCATCCACAAATGAAGGATACCATTCATCGTTTGCTTTTCTGAGACTGTTACTTCACTCAGCATAATATCTTCTAGTTCCATCCATTTACCTGCAAAGTTCCTGATGCCATCTTTCTTTACTGCTGCATAGAGCTCAATTGTGTAGATGAACCACATTTTCTCTGTCCACTCATTGCTTGAGGGGCATTTGGCTTGGTTCCAGCTCTTTTGAAGAGAGGCAGCTCCCATTTGTAATCCCAGCACTCAGGAGGCAGGAGGATTGTGAGCTGGAGGCTAAACTGGCTACACAGTGAGACTTTGTCTCAAAAAAGGTCTGTATTAGTCATTATTCTGAGATGTATGCCAGTCGTCTCTTTCAGATGCATTCTTTTTTAAATTTTTGCGAAAATATGTAACTCTAAAGCACCATTTATCATTTAGTTATTTTGTGTATGTGTGCACGCATGAGTATGCATGTAGAGGTCAGAGGACTGCTTGTAAGAGTTGGTTCACTCCCTATACCATGTAGGTTCTGAGGATTTAACTCAGGTTGTCAAGCTTGGTCTCAAGCACCTTTACCTGATGAGCCATCTTCCTGACCCTAAAGCCCAGTTCTTTAAACTTCATACTAATTTTGAATTAACTACCATAAGTGCAATTCTAGGTAGAGACTATTAAAGGTTTTTAGGCATAAGAGGGAATAATGAATAAGATCAATTTATAGGCTGTATTTTAATGTAAAAGTATAAATGTTAATCTCTTTTAGGTTAAATGTTAATTTTCCCATTACAAATCCTCATGTACATATATTTTCCCATATACATCCTCATTGAAAATTAAAAAAAATAAGAAAAAAGAAAGTGACTACTTGTTCTAACTTTAGAATGACTATTTCATTTTCTTGTAGATCTAGAGTTTGTGTTTTTCTTTTTTTTTTTTGAAATTCTTCTTATGAAAGACATCTTTCTTTTACATTTTATTTAATTTTTATGCGTATGAATGTACTGTCTGCATGTAAGTTTGTGCACCCGTGTCATGCAGTGCCTTGGAGGTCAGAAGAGGGCATCGGATTCCCCTGGAACTGGAGTTGAAGATGGTTCTCAGCCGCCATGTGAGTGCTGGGAATTGAACCTGGGTCCTCTGCAAGAGGAGTCAGTGCTCTTAACCACTAGGCCATCTCTCCAGCCATGAGTTTGTGTTTTTCTTAAAACACAAGTTAGTTATTTCAAAACACTCAGTGAAAACACGTGGAAAATAGTGAATGGAAGTTATGTCATGTGATGTCTCTTCCAATTACAAGTCTCCCCAATAATTCAGGCTCTTTGTTCTGAAACTTAAAGATGTGGAAACCTGGTTCTCACTTATCTGGGCAGAAGAAATGGCCATCCTACCCTTTTCTCAGTCTTCTTTTGGGGAGAGATTTAATTCTCAAGGTCTTTAATCTTTTCCTGGCAGGGTCTGGATTAAGAGCCAGGAGGCTGTCATGGTTGCAGTTCATATCTGGAAGTAACAAGGTGTCTTTTTTATTTTTTGGTATTTTTGAGACAGGGTCTCCCTGTAGCCCCAGCTGGCCTGGAACTCACTCTGTAGACCAGGCTGGCCTTGAACTCACAGAGATCCACCTGTCTCTGTCTCCCGAGTGCTAGGATTAAAGGCGTGGTACCACACCCGGTACAAGGTGTTTAAATGGACCATATGATTTCTGTGAGCTAGCAATGTGCTAACAGTCATAAATGCTAACACAGACTTGGACTTCCTTAATAAAAGATCTGAGGATGTGATTTTCTCACTGTGCATTGGGCATCTAGGTCATGTCCAGTTTATTTTATGTACTTTATGGGACTGGGGTTTATGCTGGACATTGACAATGAAGAAGCAGTTAATTGGGGAAACAGTGGATCAGGATCCCTGTCGTTCAGGAAAGAGTTGAGAGAACTAAGAATATTTTGCTTAGAGATGTCCTAGAGACAGTTTAAGTTTGTTAGGAATAAAGCTTAATGTAAATTTAAGCCCATGGGCTTAATAGAAAAGTTTTCAGGGAAAGAATAAGACACCTAAGATGGGCATGGGCTTCTCAACACAGAGCCAATTATAAGTGTCTCAGGATTTTCTATTTATGCTATTTTGGTGGCTCTCAAGTTACCATTCAAAAGGTTAGTAAGAATTTTTCCTCCTTCCCCCTTTTTAATGTATATTTTTATTGAATTTTTGTGCATTTAATACAATATATCTTAATTAGATTTGGGCTCCGCCCTTCTCTGTACCTCCCCTGCCCTGTGGCCCATCTACTGGATTTCATGCGTTCTGTTGTATATGTTAAGGCCTACTGAGTTAAGTTTGTGTACCCAGATTTCCCTAGGTGTGAGTTTATCCACTGGAGTCCAGTTAGCCTATCTAGAGTCACTCCCTTACCCAGCAGTGATAAACTGGTAGTTATTCCTAGGCTAAGGTTGGGGCCTCCTGCCCATTTCCCCAGCTCTATGCTGGGTCTTTGTCTGATGTAATGTGCATGGGTCTTATACATGCTGTCACCATTACTATAAGTTCATATGAGCAAGTTCCTAGAAGCCTGGAAGATTCTGTTTACTTATGGTTGTGCACCATCCCTGGCTCTTATAATCCTTCCTCCCTGTCTTCTGCAATGGTCCTTGAGCCATGGGTGGGTATTTTTTTTTTTTTCCTCTTTTTGATTAGAATTATAGAGTGGCTCGGGTGGTCCTTTGGTTAGGATTTCAATCTGATAAGATATACTCATGGGTTATGAAGGTTGAACAAAAGGGTTTTATGATTTATCTCATACTGTAAGTGGGAGTTCTTGGGAGATTCCTAGAGCACTGCAGGTTTATGACTGGGTAAGAGTCAAGCCATACATGCTTAGGTCTGAAGTGTGATTCATCGCTATTTTAACATTTTTATTTAAAATATCTCTATGTAAAAGGAATGTCATCTCTACGTAGGCAATCTTCACAGAAAATGCTATTAATTGTGCTAAAATTCCCGACTCCCAGCTGATGAGAAGCTGCAATGAAACTCCAGGATGAGGGGTTCCTTTCTCTTCTCACATCCTCCTAATAGTTCCTGTCTTTCTGCCCTTCCTTAATTCCATTAAAGCCAAGGTGAATGAATACCTGAAAGAGATATTATAAATTTCATTTCTTCATTGGATTCATCCATCCATTCATCCATTCATTTATTCTTTCAATTTTTATGAGCTCTTCCTGTGGTGTCCATGCTGAGAGGTAAATGCAGTAAGTGAAGATCTCATTGTACCTGTGATTGAAAGAAATTGCTTGATACGCAGTTTCTTTTACCCTAAATAGAGAACTCTCTGCATTATGCACTCCATCTTTTAAACATTCTGGTGTGTTACCGTTACATTTCTTCTCTGATGTGGAGTAATGTTTCATATCAATCTCTGTGTACAATATTTTCTTTTTTCACCTTTTATCATAGAGGCTGACATTGAATGTGGAGTCAACATTTGATGGAATAATGCTGATTTTTAAAAATTTGGAAGCAATTCCACTTTGGTTTAATGTTTTAAAAGATTAACATTTGTCAGAAAATATGAGGGAATTTAGTGCCACTAAATGTAAGCAGGATATTATTTATTAATACTGTTGAAAGTTCACTGTGGATGAGACATAATGAAGAGTCAAGTTTCAAAGTTACAACTGTTATTTTTATGAAGTAAGTTATAGTTTATATGTCCTAAGACACTGAATTTCCAACTTCAGCATTTGTAGAATGACCATATATCTCCACTGCTTGTAGAGATCAGATAGTACTAGGAGTAGGCAGAGGTGTCAGGAACAGGGTGTGCAGATTTGGAGAGGACACTAGGAGCTCTGTCCACTTGGCCTATCAAGTAAGGCCAGCTGTTCGTTTGTTTCATGTCCAGGTTTGGAATTCACCCAGTTGCAGGCCGAATGCCTGGTCAGCTTAATGTGCTTCTGGCTGAGGCAGGGGTGCCCTATGATATTGTGCTGGAAATGGATGAGATCAACAGTGATTTCCCAGGTAAGTGATGGAGATGATGACAAAATTTAAATAGTGTGCATGAACTGTTACACATTTAGAATGTAATGGTGTAGTTAGTGGAGACTGACAAGTCAGATAAAGAGTAATGTGCAGCTGGGTGTGGTGGCGCACGCCTTTAATCCTAGCACTTGGGAGGCAGAGGCAGGCGGATCTCTGTGAGTTCAAGGCCAGCCTGGTCTACAGAGTGAGTTCCAGGACAGCTGGGGCTACAGGGAAACTCTGTCTCGAAAAGACCAAAAAAAAAAAAA
>VZQC01014560.1:914557-966281 GCA_009823505.1 Rhizomys pruinosus
TTTTTTTTTTTTATGTGGGCACTTAGGGCTATAAATTTCCCTCCTTAGGACTGACTTTAATGTATCCCACAAGTTTTGTTGTGTTGTATTGTCATTTTTGTTTAGTTCCAGGAATACTTTTATTTCATTATTTCTTCTCTCACCCACTCATTTTTCAGGATTGTGTTTGGTCTCCATGTGTTCTTATAGTTAGTAGGGTGTTAATATTGAGCTTTATTGCACTGTGATCTGATAGAATGCATGGGATAATTTCAATCCTTTTGTATTTCTTGAGGTTTCTTTTGTGTCCCATTATGTGGTCAATTTTGGAGAATGTTCCACTTAGTATAAAGTATATTCTCTAGTGCTTCAGTGGAATATTCTGTAGATATCTGGGAGGTCCATTTGGTTTATTGTATTGTTCACTTCTGATGTCTCTCTGTTTATTTTTTGTCCAGTTGACCTATAAAGGTGGCTCAGTGGGGTATCGAAGTCCCCCACTATTAGCGTGCTGGGATTAATCTGTGTCTTGAGGTCCTGAAGGATTGTATTTATAAAGTTCAGTGCACCAGAGTTTGGTGCATAAATATTTAAGATTGTGAAATCTTCTTGGTTAATCATTCCATTGTTAAGGGTATAATGGCCCTCTTTGTCTTTTCTGATTAATTATACTCTGAGGTCTATTTTGTCTGATATTAGAATAGTCACTCCTGCTTGCTTTTTGGTACCATTTGCTTGGAATATTTTTTTCCATCCTTTCACTCTAAGGTGCTGTCTATCATTGAGGCTGAGATGGATTTCTTGGAGGCAGCATATAGATGGATTCTGTTTCCTAATCCATTCTCCCAGTCTATGTCTTTCGATTGGGGAGTTTAGCCCATTAATGTTTAAGGTTATTATTGAGAGATGTGTGATTTTTCATTTGCATTCTTGGTCTAGGTATTTATTTACTCTGATATGCATTTGGTAATTTCTCTCTTGGGTTGCTTAAGGATAGTTGCTCCTTTCCTCTGTTCTTTGAATTGCTTTGAGTATTTTCTGAAGTGTTGGTTTTTTTGACATGTGTTCTTTCATTTTGTTTATGTCATGAAAGATTTTTCTTTCTCCTTCAACTATGATTGACGTTTTTGCTGGGTATAGTAATCTGGGTGGGCATCTAAAGTCATTTAGCACTGGGAATACTTTGGTCCATGTTCTTCTGGCTTTCATAGTTTGCACTGAGAAGTCAGGTGTGATTCTGATGGGTTTCCCCTTATATATAACTTGTTGTTTTTCTGTTGAAGATCTGATCAATACCATTCTCTTGGGATTCTTTTCCTTCCTCTATCCCTATGATGTGGAGGCTTGGTCTTTTCATAGTGTCCCACATTTCCTGGTTGTTCCACTCTTGTTTTTTTTTTTTTTAATTTTCATAATCTTTACTTGAGGTTTCTAGCTGCACTGTGTTATCCTGTAGGTCTGATATTCTTTTTTCTGCTTCATTCGTTCTACTTCGGAGGCTTTTCCCCATCCTTTCCTGCTGATTGGATGAATGTTCAATTTCTTTTTTTGTTTCATCCTGTGATTTCTTCAGTACTTCCACTTCCTTTTGGAGCTATTCATTCTCTTCTTGTAGCTCCTGGCTTTGCTGGTCAGTTTCTTTTTTCCTTTCATCCTGAGATCTTGTCAATGTTTCCACTTCCTTCTGGAGTCTGTCATTCTCTCCCTCTAGTTCTTTTCGGAGTTTGTATTTCTCTTCCTCTAGTTCTTTTCTGAGTTTGTCAATCTCTCCTTTTAGTTCTTTCTGGAGTTTATCATTCTTTCATTCTAGTTCCTTCTTGAGTTTTTCATTCTCTTCCTTTAGTTCTCTGATTTGTTCTTTATAGTCTTTGAATATGTCTACAATTGTTCTTCTAAGGTAGGTGTTTTGGTTTCCTTCCAGGGAGATCTCGTTACTGGGATCTTCTACGGGATTGGTTGAGTTTGGTGGGGATTTATTTTGAGCTTTTCCCATATTGTTGATTTTCCATTGTGTTTTTGGCATGTGTATTTTTTTTTGTTGTTTTTTCCCCCTTTGTTTATTTGTTTGCCTTCTGTTGCTAATCTCAAATGTTAATATGGAGGATTGGTTGGTCACTCTGTTTGCTTCCTGTTGGTTTCTTCCTCAGTTTTGGCTATGCAGCCTCGAATCACTGACACTGCTGGATTCTCCCAACAGCAGTAAACTGTAGCACCAGCAGTTTATACTTTCCACCACAGTATCAGTAGCTTGTTGGGGGAGGGGGGTTTGAATCCTTTGATGGGTTTTCCTTTATTTACAACTTATTTTTGTCTATCAGCTTTTGGTATTCTTTCTTTATTCTGTATATTTAGTGTTTTTACTGTCATATCCAGTGGGGAGTTTATTTTCTGGCCCTGTTCATTTGGTGTTTTATGTGTTTCTTGTATTTGTATACATATGTCTTTCCTTAATTTTGGTACAGTTTCTTGTACAACCTTTTAAAAGATCTGGTCAATACCATTTACCTGAGATTCTTCTCCTTCCTCTATGCTTATGATGTGTAAATTTGGTCTTTTCATGATGTCTAACATTGCATACTACATTCCTGTGTTTTTCATATTCTTTGCTTGAGTGGTTCAGTTCTTCAACTTCATCGTCCCATCTTGATATCCCATTTTCCATTTTCTTCTTTCTGTTGGTGAGGCTTTCTCCTTTGTTTCAAATTGGCTTTGAGTTTTTCACTTCCTTCTTCATTTCAGCCTGAGTTTTCTTTGGTGTTTCTATCTCTTTTGTGAATTCAGTCAGAAATTTATCCCTATCTTCTTTTAATTTTTAAGTCGTGTGTTCTTTAAATGTGTTGAATTCTTTGATCATGTTTATGATTATTCTTTTCAATTATTTTCCTGCGTTATCTCTAGGGATTCTCATTATGGAACTCTTCTATACAGATTCTGGTATGAAGTTCAGGGGTTCCATTGTTGAGTTGAAGTCTGATTCTGTTTGTATTATTGATATGCTGTGGTTGCTTTCTGCTTGGATATGAAAAGCTGGTTGTGGTGGTTTGAATAAGTGTCCCTCATAGGCTTTAAGTATTCAGACATTTGTCTCCAGTTGGTGGCACTGTTTTTGGAGGTCTTAGAAGGTGTGGCCATGCTAGAGGAAGTACGTTATTGGGGGCAGACTTAGTGAGTTTAACAAGCCTCGTGGTCTCCAGTTGTTCTCTCTCTGCTTCCTGTGCTCATTGTGGGATGTGACCCTCGGCTTCCTGCTCCAGCTCCAGCCGCCATGCCTCCCACCACAATGGACTCTAATTCCCTGTAACTGTCAATCGTAAGCTCAAATAAACTCTTCCTTTTATAAGTTCCTTGGTCATGGTGTTTTATCACAGCAACAAAAAAGTGACTAATACAGTTATTTGGTACCAGAGAGTGGGCTGTTGGCTGTGAAGAACCTGACCATGTGGATGTTTGGAGAAATGTGGAAGACTTTAGAATTTTGGGCTAGAAAAGCTGTTGACTACTGTAAGCAGAGCTTAACAGGCCATTCTAGTAGAAGCCTGGAAGAAAGCATGGATGCAAAAAATGTAGTACCAGAGGAAAATAAAGACTTAGGCAGCAACTGGGATATTTTGATAAAGAGTCTGGCAGCAGTTTTCCCACAGCCCAAATGCCTGCCTGATGCTAAGTTGAAAAGCAATGGACTAATATCTTTGGCGGAGGATATTTCAAAACAGTCTAATGTAGAAATGGTGGCGTGGCTTTTAATGGTGAATATTATACAGATTGACAGTGAAAAAGAGCAAATGGGGCAGAAGGAAATGCAGAATGTAGAGTTTGGATCTGAAAAGTACACTAGGAAGATTAAAGGTGTGGCCAAGGCTTGTGAAGGAGAGGCTCCCTTTCATAAGAAAACTAAAGTGATTAAGGAGAGGCCTGGAGATTTACAAGTAAACAACAGAGTCAGTACCTTCAGGGCAAGACCACACCCAGCTAATCTTCCAACAAGTCCAGGGCAGAGAAAAATTGCAAATGTGGTTAAAGTAGGAGAGAGTCCATCCCGAACTTGCAGCCAGATTCAGCAATTTCATTCACGTGGTGCTGGCTTTCGAGGCATGAATTTTGCAAGAGTGAAGGGGTCATCAGTTCTTCCTCCATGGTTTCAGAGAGCCAAAGAGGCCAGGCAGAGTGCGGCAGGGGCGTCCCTGAATAAAGAAGGCCCTGATAGGCCATTGCGTGAAGTGTGAATGTGAAGCCTGGTTGGCAGTGGAGACTCCAAGAAGACATTTGAGATGCCAGACCTGTGAGATATTTGCCAAGGAGAGCTGCATACAGGGAGTGTACCAGCCTAAGAGAGAGATGTATGTTGCAAGCAAAGCTGGAAGAGCTCAGCCATCTAAGCCCTTTGGAAGTCAAGTCCCAGAAGTCGCACATGGAGCTACTGGACTTGGTTTTTGCCCTGCTGGTTTTCGGTCTTGTTTTGGTCCAGTATTTCCTCACTATGCCTCTATTCCTCCCTTTTGGAATGGGAATCTGTATTCGATTCCACTGTATGTTGGGAGTATGTAATTTGTCTTTTGATTTTACAGGAGCTTACAGTTTAGGAGATTGGCCTAAGTCTCTGAAGAGACTTTGGACTGTAGACTTTTGAATGGCATTGAAACTGGTAAAGACTATGTGGACTTTTTAAGGTTGGACTAAATGCATTTTGCATTTTATATGGTCAGGAGCCTACGGGGGCCAGGGAGTGGAATGTGGTGGTTTGAATGAGTGTCCCTCATAGGCTTTAAGTATTCAGACATTTGTCTCCAGTTGGTGGCACTGTTTTTGGAGGTATTAGAAGGTGTGGCCATGCTAGAGGAAGTACATTATTGGGGGCAGGCTTAGTGAGTTTAACAAGCCTCGTGGTCTCCAGTCACTCTCTCTCGGCTTCCTGTGCTCATTGGAGATGTGACCCTTGGCTTCCTGTTCCAGCTCCAGCCGCCATGCCTCCCACCACAATGGACTCTAATTCCCTGTAACTGTCAATTGTAAGCTCAAATAAACTCTTCCTTTTATAAGTTCCTTGGTCATGGTGTTTTATCACAGCAACAGAAAAGTGACTAATACACTGGTTGGTCTAGGTCTGAAGCTCTTTCTTTTAATTTTATATTGGAGGTACCAGATGGCTCCAGTCTGGCTACTTGAGAGCTCTCCAGGAGGGTGAAGTGGCCCCAGCTAGTTGGGAGCACTTCAGAAGCCTTAGATGTGTACTGCCAAGGTCCAAGGAGAGGAGATATGAGATGGATGTGCTGAAGTCCTAGTAAGCATGGAAGCCTGGGCCTGGGGCAGTGGGGGGGGACTTCACATGGTCCCAAAGTAGGGGGATGGGCATGGCGTGATTTGGGAAATTCACCATGTGGAGGCCCAAGTCAGAGACTCTCCTACTTTGTCTTTTATCATAAACACACACCTTCATGTCTCTGTATATTTGGACAGTTTCTGTATATAGATAGGCAATCTATCATTCTATAACTTTCTTCCACTAGGACTGATTTGTTCATGCAGTGAAGCCAGCACTTCACAGAGTCAGGGAATATCAATTAAGTATTCGGTAATGAATCTGGAAAACAAGACTTTCTTTTATGATTCCTTGAGGAAGTGAATCTAACCCTGGGACACTTGTACTCCTTAGAGACGGCAGTGGTCCATTCATTAGGGTAGACATGATTACCTTCATTAGGCCCAGTGGACTTCTATACTGCCATATTCCACTAGCATTCAGCATATGAACCTTTGGAAAACAAATCATTCAAATCACACTGCCAAATACATGTACACACACACACACACACACACACACACACCTTCATGTCTCTGTATATTTGGACAGTTTCTGTATATAGATAGGCAATCTATCATTCTATAACTTTCTTCTGGGTATTAGAAAAGAGGAACTACTAAGACTGATTTGTTCATGCAGTGAAGCCAGCACTTCACAGAGTCAGGGAATATCAATTAAGTATTCGGAAATGAATCTGGAAAACAAGACTTTCTTTTATGATTCCACCCAAGTCACTGCTAATCAGCTTTCAGGTTTAGTTCAATTTCTCTGACCCAAGAGCTTTATTCTCTGTAAATAATAACTAATAATCCATATGTTCACCTAACTCACAGGCATTTTGTTCATTCCTTAAGGCATAAATATTATGAATTAAAGCATTTTAGTGCTGTAAAGTTGGACAGTTCTTTAGTATAGCTAAGGGAGAACAGTTTAAATATCTTAGATACTTAATGAATACTAAATATTCATTATTTAATTCATTCATTAAATATTCATTGTTCAATATTCATATTCAGAATGGTAAGAAAAACCCCCTCCACATACAATAATCTCAAACTGAAGTCCTTTACTCCAGCGGCAGTAACTTGCATGATCAAGCTGCTCTTTAGAATTTCAAAGAAAAAAAAGCATTAGCTTACTAATAAGGAGAAAACAAAACTTTTTATTTAAAATTTTTAAAATTTTATTTATTTATTTTATTTATTTCTGTATGTGTATGAATGTACTGTCTGCATGCAAGTTTGTGCACCCGTGTCATGCAATGCCGCAGAGGTCAGAAGAGGGTGTCGGATTCCCCTGGAACTGGAGTTCTCCTGGAATTGGAGTTACAGACGGTTCTGTCGCCATGTGGGTGCTGGGGATCGAACCCGGGTCCTCTGCAAGAGCAGTCGGTGCTCTTAACTGCTAGGCCATCCCTCCAGCCCCCAAAACAAAACTCTAAAGTGTAGCTTGTGAATTGTTGGGCCAACAAAGTTCAAATTTCAAAGCACTCATAACTCTTGTTCTTAAAATTTTATCTTTTAGAAGTTATGTCTTGAGCTAAAGACCAGTTTAAATGATTTTATATATTTACACTGGAAACATGGTGATATATGAGATGAAATAGTAATTGAAGCAGCTAATACTTAAAGCTCTTAAATATAATAAGATAGTTGAAGAAAACAGATCAATATAGATATTGACTAGATGGTTAAGTTAATGGTAGAAAAATAAGCACAGCCTATTAGAGTACATTAGAGGAACAGAACTGATAGAATGAATATATATTAAAAAGGGATTTGGCTTACATAGTTCAGTTATCAGCATCCAAAATGGCTGTCTGCATGCTGGAGAAGATGCCAGTTTGGTAGCTGCTCAGACCATGAAGCTGGGTGTCTCAGCAGTCCCAATCTGGTGCTGAAAGCCCGGAGGATTTCTGGAGAACTGTAGGTCTTCAGTTCACACTGGAAGGCCAGAGAAGATGGGTTCTAATGTTAGTGAAGAATGGCAGCAGCAGTGGCAGCAACAGAGGAGATGGACGGACACACCAGCTAGTAGAGAAAGCAGGCAGTCAGAAAGCAGCGGCATTTCCCTCAGACCTCCTTGTATCTGGGCCATAGCTGGAAGGAAAGTGCTACCTACTTTGGGAGATCACCTTCCCTTCTCAATGAATCCTTTCCAGGAAATATCCTTATAGCCCTGCTCAGAAGCCCGAGTTTTACTTTATTCCAGATCTTATCAAATTGACATTCAAGGATAACCGTCACACATAGTAAATAATTTTTTGAAGGATTGATATGAAATCATAGTTTATAGGTAGGGAAAGTTCAATTAATAGCTCAGCATGGTGGTTTACACCTGTTATTTCAATACTTAAGGGGCTGAGTGTATTGGGTAATATTTCCAAAATTGACTCAAAGTAGAGTCATCTAAGAAGAAAGAACTTCAACTGAGGATTGCTTCCATTAGATTAGCCTGTGGAGATGCTTTAAGACATTTTTCTAATCCCTAACTGATGTAGGAAGGCCCACCCCACTGTGACATCCTTGGGCAGATAGGCCTGGGATGTGTAAGAAAAGTAGCTGAGCAAGCCAGGGAAGTAAGCAAGCCTGTAAGTGGTGCTCCTTTGTCTCTACTTCAGTTCCTGACTCTAAGCTCCCGACTTGATTAGGAAATCCTTGACTTTCCTTGATGGTGGACTGTGGCCTGTAAGCAGAATAAACCCTTCCCCCTGCCAAGTTACTTTTTTCCCAAGGTGTTTATCACAGCAACAAAAAGCTAACTACAACACTGAGGTAGGAGGATTGTTATTTCAAAACCAACATGGGCTACATAGTGAGTTTGTGGCCAAGCTGGATAATAGAGAATTCATAACAGGTGTTAGAATTGCTCAAATTTCTGCCTTGTATGAATAGTATGAAGATTTTAACTAGGTCTTTCCCACCCTTCTTCTGGTAGCAGTTGGGGCAATAAAACAAAACAAAACAAAACAAAACAAAACAAAACAAAACAAAACAGTAGCCTTGTGATAGCATTCAGGGAAGTGTAAAGGCCCTTGTAGATGGACCATTTAGAAGTTGAAATTATGCCATCCCCCAATGTCCTTCATTTTTGTCTTATATAGAAAAAGATCTTGGAAATATCTAAGTAAGGTTTAAAGCTAGATGTAGCTAGTGAAATGTTATATAAACTAAGTTCTTTTCTGAAGTTGATTTTCCAAAAGTCAATGAATTTTTCCCAGGCAGTCTTTGTTATTTTTCTTTCTCCCCATGAGGGAGTACATTTATTGTGTGAATACAGTGCCTAACATAAGATAGCAGAGCCCTTACCTGGCTAATTCTCTTTATACTTTGTGTGTTCACTCTCCCATGATACAAATAAAGTTAGAAACCTCAGTGGATTAAAACTGAAAGGTCATGTCTAAAACTCTGCAGAGAAATGGGAGAGTGTTGGACCATGCAGCCTCTTTGTCCTGTCAAGATGGGGAAGAGTTCTTCCTGAGAGACATGAAATGGGTTGTTATAGCTTTACCTTTGAGAAGTTTTGTTGCTAATCTCTGAGATTACTGGAACTCTGTTGTTTGTAATTCAGTCCTAGAAAGGGCCTTTCAAAAAGCTTTCAGAGCTTTGCTGATTCGTAAAAAATTTTGTACTTGCAAATTATAGCTAGCTCTCAGATTTTGTTCCACTGGGCTATTTATGAGTCTAGAAGCATAGACATATTTCAGATACACATTTCTGAGGTGGCTGGGGAATATCTGCTTTATTAATGTTGGGTGTCACTATAATATGTTGGAAACATGGTCTTATTAAGATTAGAATGCTCATTGTAAGTGAGAATAATTGGATATTCAAAGACTATAACAGAATCTTATAGGGATACTTGTATATATAGGATTTTAGAATATGCATACTGTCTTTGGTCCTTGCTGTAACCACCTACCCAGGATACTGTCTGTATAAACAGCACTATAGGGTGGATTTTAGCACTGAATCTGAGATAGATATTTAGTAACATCAGAATGAGAAGTGTTTCTGTTTTCTACATCATGAATCACTTTTGGTCATGTCATTTTATGTCTCTTGAGTATAATCTAATGATAAAACAAGCACAAGGATATTTATATCTAAGTTTATGTAAATACTAATGTATATGTATATGTAAAACCACACAGGGAAGAGGGAAGGTGTTCTAGGTAGTTTTTGTTGCAGTGTGACAGAGTTTAGAGTTATCTAAAAGGAAAGCCTTGCTGGAGGAATTGCCTAGCCTATGGGCTGGTGTGTGTGTGTGTGTGTGTGTGTGTGTGTGTGTGTGTGTGTGTGTGGTTGGAGACGGTGTGTGTGTGGTTGCTTTGAGTATTTTAAAAAAAATTTATTTTTTATGTGTATGAATGTACTGTCTGCATGTAGGTTTGTGCACCTGTGTCATGCAATGCCGCGGAGGTCAGAAGAGGGTGTTGGAGTCCCCTGGAACTGGAGTTCTCCTGGAATTGGAGTTACAGATGGTTCTCATATGGGTGCTGGGGATCGAACGCGGGTCCTCTGCCAGAGCAGTCGGTCCTCCTAACCTCTAGGCCATCTCTCCAGCCCCTGCTTTGAGTATTAACTGATGTAGAAGGACCAAGCCCACTGCAGGCAGCACCATTCCTAGTCAGGTGATCCTGTGCTGCTAAGCATGAGCCTGTGGGGAAGCCAGAGAAGGAGCCAGCAAGCAGTGATCCTCCATCGTTCCTGCCTCCAGGTTCCTGCCCTCACTTCTTTCAATGATGAATTGTGACCTGGAAGTATATGCCAAATACATCCTTGCCTTTCCTAAGCTGCTTATTGTCAGAGTTTTTTGTCACAGCAACATAAAAGGCTACTAGAACAGAAGGCTCTATAAATTTTCCTGTATTTCACATGGACTTCTGTTCAGGAATCGTCATTGGACATTAGCCTTCTTTTCTAGAAGAAACTGTGTGTTTCATCTTAGTATTCATCAAGTAGAGAACAAGAGTAACTACTGGTTAATGAAAATTCACCTAGCCAGGTGTGGTGGCACACGCCTTTAATCCTAGCACTTGGGAGGCAGAGGCAGGCAGATCTTTGTGAGTTCAAGGCCAGCCTGGTCTACAATGTGAGTTCCAAGACAGCTGGGGCTACAGGGAGACCCTGTCTCGAAAAGACAAAAAAAAAAAAAAAAAAAAAAAAAATTCACCTAGTTCAGGGCAACATCCTATCTTCCTCCTGTGGCTTTCAGTGTGTTCTATAACAGAAAATAGCAGGAGTTAATCTGGCTGATAGTGAAGCCCCTTAACTACTCTGTTGATTTCTGGTAAACAGATAAAAATCAAAGAAATGATGACACTCATGAAAGGGAAGAACCATGTCATATATAGTATTTGCAGTAAAGGCTGCTACCTACCCTCAATATGATAAGGAAATGTTAACATCCAGAGAAAATAAGTGCTTGATGTTATTATGTAGCGTTAGGAAGGACCCTGGTAGTGAAGTCATGATTTCTGCTCCTGCCTATTCTTTCTTTAAACAGCTGCTACAGTTGTTTTCATTTTTTATTTTTTTACACATTAATTTACTTATTTATTTATTTATTTATTTATTTATTTATTTATTTATTTATTTATTTTTTGTCTTTTTGTGACAGGGTCTCCGGTTGCTCCGGCTGTCCTGGAACTTGCTATGTAGACCAGGCTGGCCTTGAACTCACAAAGATCCGCCTGCCTCTGCCTCCCAAGTGCTAGGATTAAAGGCGTGTGCCACCACACCCGGCTTAATTTACTTATTTAATGTGTGTGAGCATGTGTGTACGTGGGTGGGTGTATGCATGAGTGTAGAGTCAGAGGACAACTAGTTTCTCTCCTTCCACTGTATGGGTGCAGGGGATGGCATTCGTCATCTGGCTTGGTGGCAAGGGCCTTCTTGCTGGCCCCAGCTACTCTACATTTTGCTTCATACCCCAAATCCTGGGAGAAACTTGCTTTTTTCTCCTAAATCCTGGGAGAAATTATCCTTAAGAGCAGAAAGAAGAAGGAGGTTTAGCCAAGAGCAGAACTGCCACGTTTCTGGGTTTCACATTGTATGACCCTGTCTTTAGCACCTTGCTTGCCTTGACCTGTATACCTGTCATCTAGTCACACCCAAGATTTTTGCTGAAGATTTTCACCTCTCGCAGGTCACAAACTCCTATGTGCCAAAATATGAGTTTCTTCTTCTTCTTTTTTTTAATTTTATTTATTTTTGTATGTGTATGAATGTACTGTCTGCATGTAGGTTTGTGCACCCGTGTCGTGCAATGGCACAGATCAGAAGAGAGTCTCGGATTCCCCTGGAACTGGAGTTCTCCAGGAATTGGAGTTACAGGTGGTTCTTAGCCACCATGTGGATGCTGGGGATCGAACCTGGGTCCTCCGCAAGAGCAGTCGGTGCTCTCCAACTCCCGAGTTTATTCTTCTTTAAATGAACTTCATTCTTCTTTTGACTCCTGAACTTTCTTTTTTCTTTTTCTTTTTCTTGGTTTTTTTTTTTTTTTTTGGTATTTTTGAGATGGAGTCTCCCTTTAGTCCCAGCTGGCCTGGAGCTCACTCTGTAGACCAGGCTGGCCTTGAACTCACAGAGATTTGCCTGCCTCTGCCTCCAAAGTGCTAGGATTATAGGCGAGCGTCACCATGCCCAGCTTGACTCCCAAATGCTCTTTCCATGGAGGTAGAGATCTGACTTTAATCCATGATCTTTCCCGTCTTTGTCTTCCTTCTAGGGACATGTGAGAAGCAAGGTGGCATGGGAAGGCCAGCAGCACAGTGGTCCTGTCTAAGTAGAGTGAGCCAGGTCCTTGATCTTTATCTCTGCAGCCTGAGATGTAGATTTCCTGACTCAGCTTTGTACACTGACCTCCCCTAATNTCTTCTTTGGTTTAAATGGAAGAAGTTACAAGATGTTTAAATCAATAGGGATTGTGGAGGAAAAAGTATCCAAGGTGGAGGGATAATCTCAACATATTTTGGAAAATTTCTATTACTGAAATTTAAGTTTAAGGTGAAAAATTTAAAGGCCTTCATATGAGAAACTTGGTATTCTGTTTAAATAAATTGGAATGGAATTCATCCTAATGTTTTAAGCCAAGAAAGAGCCTTTTAATTCATCTCCTAAGATTAACAATTGCTTCAGAAATCTGTATTTTGGAAAACTTAGTGAGATATTTGAGTTGTTTGGGAGGAAGGCTGTTTTCCTTTGTCCTTCGAGGATTAAAAATGCTTTATCATCTAATTTCTATTTACTTATCAGCATTGCTTTGGTGTTAAATCTGTAGCCAAAATCTGAGTAAAATCATTAAGTTGTAGTTGACATACATTTGAAACAAAGACAGAAAGGTCAAAACACAACTCTTTTGACAATTATTTTCATTTTAATAGCACAAGTTAGCATTTTTTAGGCTATCCTACCTAGTGAGTTCCAGGACGCTGGGGCTTACAGGGAGACTCTGTCTCCAAAAGGCCAAAAAAAAAAAAAAAAAAAAAAAAAAAAAAGAAAGCATCTCTGATCAAGGCTAAGAGCAGCATAAATCTGTGGACATAAACATTGAGAAGGTGGTTTGAAGGGGCTGCAGAGAAGACATCTCAATGGTTAAGAGAAGGACCTGGTTAAGAGGAGGACCTAATTTGGTTCCAGCACCCAATGGTGGCTAGCAACTGCTGAAACTCCAGTTTCAGGGTATTTGACACCTTCTGTCCTCCTTGGGCATCTGCATACACTAAACATGCAAGCAAAACTTCATACACATAAAATATTTAAAAAGAAGGTGTGTTTAAACATGACCATTTAGGTGATGCAACACCAGTAGATGTCCTGCCTCCCACAGTGCCTATGCTCATCCTAGTCATGGACTTTTGACCAGGTTTATAGTACCAGTATGGGACATGAAATTTCTCCCATGAAACAGGCTTAAAGTCCACTCAGAAAGTGTTTATCAGTTTAACAGTAAGCTTGCATGTAAAAAGACATTTAACCTGTAAGTGTGTTTTGGAATTAACCTGTATTTATTTCCAGACTTTGCTTAAACCTGATATGTGTGGAGTATATAGATTATATTTTGGAGTGAATAAGATTAAATAGGAACAACAAAGAAAGACTTGTTCAAAGATCAGACCAAAACAGTCTCAAATACATTGAGAGAGCTAAAAAAGACTGAGAAAAAGATGCAGACAGGACTTAACATGTATGGAAGAATGATGAGTCCTGGTAGGGGGAGGGCTGGCAGGGATGGGGAAGGGCTCTAAATTCAAAACTAAGAAATGTTGTAGACATATGCAAAAGCTCAATAAAAAAATTAAGAGAAAAAGAAGGTGGTTGGCTACTCCATAACTGGCCTATCCAAGTCAATATTGTAGCCTGCAGGGTCTAATCTGGGTAAGACTGTTCATCATACTCTCCCCCACCCCCCGCAGTAACCCACCTAGAATCTTCCAGCTCTATGCACGCTAGTCAGCAGGGAAAGAATTTCCTGGTCAGTTTGTGATTGGATTTTCAAAGTCCTGAAAATAAAGTATGTGTGGTATGTTCAACAAAATGGTCTTAACAATAGTTATGGTGGTAAACCAAACCAATGACAATACTTGTGTTATTTTGGGGTCTCCCTGACTAATAACTCACAAGGAGATATCCCATGCCTGGACACTTAGATTTTCATATAAATAGCCCATGTTTTCTGGGAGCTGTATTCATACTTGCAAGCTACCTCTAATCAAACATATATATGTATATACACACCATCCCACACACCACACACACCACACACACACACACCACACATTGTGCTCTTTGTCTTACAGATGGCTCAATTTACCAAGAAAACATTGAGTCAATTGAAACCAGGCACCGTGTGTGTGTGTGTGTGGTGTGTGTGTGTGTGTGTGTATGTATTTGAGGTTTATTTTTATTTATTTATTTATTTTTGTCTTTCGCGTCAGGGTCTCCCTGTAGCCCCAGCTGTTTAACTCACTCTGTAGACAGGCTGGCCTTGAACTCACAAAGATCCACCTGCCTCTGCCTTCTGAGTGCTAGGATTAAAGGCATGCACACCTGCCTGTATGTGTGTATTGTACGTGTCTATGTACATGTATGTATAGACATCCACAGAGTCCAGAAGAGGCATCAGATCACCAGGAGTTGGAGTTATAGGGTTGTGAGCCAGCAGATGGGTGCCGGGGACTGAACTGGGTCTCTATAAGGATATGTTGCTCTTTACCACCCACTACTTCTGCAGCCCAGTGTATCATAGATTTTAAATACCTTACAAACTAGGAGATTTAAGGCTTTTTTTAAAAAATCTATGTATGTATTTATATGTATTGTGCTAGTTTAAATGAGATTGTTCCTCAAGGTTCAAAGTTTTTAAACATTTTGTGCCCTTTGTGTGGTGCTGTTCAGGGAAACAACATGGAACTTTAGGGTGTGGCCATGCTGGAGGCAACAGATCCCTGGGGGTGGGCTTGGCAAGTAGACAGCCACATCTTCATTTAGTTACTCTCTGCCTCTGTGGCTGCTTGGAGATGTGCGTGCTCATCTTTGTGCTCTGGTCACCTCTGTTGTCATGTTTTCCCATGAAAGTCCATGATGGACTTTCATTCTTCTGGAACCATAGGCCAATAAACTCTTCTACAAGAGGCTTGTCATGTGGTTCTATACAGCAACAAAAAGTATTGTATTTATTTATTTATTTATTTATTTATTTATTTATTGTGTTTGTGCTGTGCATGGCACTCCTCATGTTACGGCACATAACTGAAGTCAGAGGACAACCCATGGGAGCTGGTTGTTCTTTTTCTACCATGGGGTTCCAGGGACGAACTCACGGTTGTCAGGCACTGTCGTTTTTTATGTGCTAAGGTATCTTATTGGCCCTCACTTGTTAATTTTGATTGGACTAATCTCCATTTTAGCTGTTCTTAGGCAAAATAAAATAAAATAAGAATCCTACTACTTGTCAAAATCTGTTCTTTACCCAGCCTTTTTCAGAGCAGGAGCAAAGGAAGAACATCATGTTCTTTGTCTTACAGACAGCTCAATTTACCAAGAAAACATTGAGTCAATTGAAACCAGGCACCAGTAATTCAGTTGTACCAGCTTATGTATCTTCTAGGGTCTTGTTTGTCTTCTATCTTGACTTCAGAAGATCAGTTTGTTAGGCAATAAGCAGCCTTATTTCAAATTGCCAGTGGGAGTGTAGTAGTTATTATACTGTTGTGTTCAGTTTAGCCAAGTTCTAAGTATGTTTTCCAGAATTTCCTTTCCTGTCTGAATTTTAGCTTAGTTCCAACAAAAACTGAATGAGATTTGGAACATAAGGTAGAGCAGTTGCCATTTTGCCATGAAGACTTTTCAAGCCGTGGGCATCACTGCAGCCCTGTGGACACTGTGACTGATTCCCAGCTTATTCATTTGCCCTGTGTGTCAGCTGGAACTAAGCTTTGATAGTTCCCAAGGGGCATCTGAAAAACAGAATTCTGAAAACCAAGAAATTATGTTCTGGACTATTTGTTATACAGCAGTGGGCAACAGGCTATAGCAGAGTCTTATAACCAATTTTGTTCTTAAAAAAAAGTACAGAATATCCATTAACTTAGATGTGACTAATCCCTACTGTCTTTCTTTAGTTTTCTTCTTGTTTCTTTTCCCCCATATTTAGTACATTATCACTATCATGATTATTATAATTTGGTATTTAAATATTAATATATTATTGTTTTTAATTTAATATTTTTTTTGAGACAGGGTCTCTCTATGCCCCAGCTGGCCTGGAACTGACCAGTTGGGGGCCCTTGAACTCACAGAGATCCGCCTGCCTCGCCTCCCAAGTGCTAGGGTAAAAGGAGGGCCACCACCATGCCTGGCTTTAAGAGACAGTTCTTAGCCACCATTTGGGTGCTGGGAATCAAATCTGGGTGCTCTGGAAGAGCAGTCGGTGCTCTTAACCACTGGCCATCTCTCCAGCCCCATATATTAATAGTTTATAGATTAGTTTGTTATATGTAGTGTTTCATAGTAATTTTTTTTTGTCTTTTTGAGACAGGGTCTCTCTTTAGTCCAGCTGGCCTGGAGCTTGCTATGTAGCCCAGGCTGGCCTTGAATTCACAGAGATCCATGCCTCTGCTTCCCGAGTGCTAGACTTAGGCATGTTGTCACCATGCCCGGTAGTAATGTTTTATAGATTAATGTTTTATAGTAATGTCTACTTAATCTAAGTTTAAAAATAATGTCTTTGCATTCAGAAAAACAAAAAAAATAAACAACCATACCAACATCAATCAGCATCACCATATTATAAATTACATGAAAGTAACTTTATTAGTATGTACCTATTATGTAATTTCTAATTAGAAATACTTAATATGAATATAATATTTCTGCCAAATAAAAGGATAAACGAGAACACATACAAAAAACACATGTATGTTATTTCAAATTAATATATCAATTTAATAGAAAAATTATGAAGTCAATTGAAAAATTGCTAAACTTAAGTATATATTTACCATACTAATATATTTTTTTTAAAAACTTGTCTTACGCCATTAGAATTAAAGATTATGACTATACTAGGTGTGGTGGTGCAGGCCTTTAATCCAAGCACTTAGGACGGCAGAGGCAGGTTGAGCTCTGTGAATTCAAGGCTAGCCGGTCTACATAGCAGCTCCAGGCAGCTGGGAGGTCCAGTTTCGGCTGGCTGTGGCTAGAGGGATATTTTGTCTCAAAAAAAAAAAAACCAAAAAAAGGATTTATGAATATGATTAAGAAGTCTCCTTTCTATTTATCTCTATTGTCTCCATTTCTATATTCCCATGGAAGGATGGATGGTTTATCCTTTAGACAGAGTGAGTTGGAGAGACCCTGGCAAGCCCTGCTTAAACCACAGAATATCTTTCTTAGCCTGTACTATTAGTTGAAAATTTCAACAATATGCAACTGTAAAAGTTTCACTCTGCCAAAGAATGAACATGAAAATATTCTTGGACACAGAACACTACTCTTTGTCATCCATTGTTGAGCCACAGTTAGTTGGTTGTTTAATATCCTTGGGAAACAGCTGAGTGCGATCACCTACCCACCAGGACCTCACTGGTCAGAAGCATTGTACAGTGACTTGAGACTGCCAGGCCCTTCCCCTATTGCTTCATACAATCTTAGCTCCCCCCCCAGTTTATTTCTTTGCATTTTACAAACAGTATTTTTTTGATATGAGATGATTGCTATATTGCCTATGCTAATCTTGAATTCTTGGGTCAAACAATCCTTCTGCAGGCTTTCAAGTAGCTGGGACTACACGTGTACACCAATGTAACTGGCTTCCTTGACTCACTTAGCACTTTCTCAGAGAAATGCTCTCTGATCTTCATGATGTCCAAGTCAATCTTCCCATTATAGACTCATAATACCAAACAACCCCTCTTCAGAACTTTTACTTCAGTTGCAATTCAGCCTTTTAAAAATGTATTATTTTTGCCCTTAGTACTAAGAACTCCAAGGGAAAATGATCTTGCATATTTTGTTCATTATGCTCCATAAGCCACACCTATCTGTTGGGAATACATTCCAAGACTCCACTGAGTGTTTGAAAGCATGGATAACACCAAACCACACCACAGACCCAGACCCAGACCCAGGCCCAGGCCCCATCCACTCACCTACACACACACACACACACACACACATTTTCCTATTGTATCATAAAATTGAATTTACAAATTAAGCACAGTAAGAGATTAACTAACTTAATGAAATAAAATCATTAAAAAAATAATAAAAATTTGTGATGTGTTCTTTTTTTCTTGAAAGAGTAAAGACAAGTGTGGTGTGGTGGTGCATATACCTGTTACCTGTTTACCCCAGCCCTTGGGAAGCAGAGGCAGGAAGATGGGAAGCTGCAGGCCAGCTTGGAATACACAGAGAGTTTGAATCTTGGGGAATAGGATAAGATACTGTTTCACGTGAAACAAACCCTCCCCCCAGACAATAACAAGAGTAGTGAAAGAACCTAGACAAACGCGAACAGCCTTGGACTGTGCCTGGCCATGTGTACTTGGAATCATGAAAAATGAAGCTGCTGACAAGGGGAACTATTGCTCTTCCAACCTCACATATTCACTGACCATGGAATGCTTTCAGTGTTTGTCAAAGGAATGAATGAACGAGTGAACAATGAAATTCTCTCTTTTGTCCACTTTAGAATTCTTTTTTTTTAGCATATTTTTTATTAAATTAAATATAATTTTTTGTCTTTATTTTTTTTAGAAATTTCTGTACTTCTTGTTTTATTGGGGGGAAGAGAGCTTGGCATTCTAAAAACTTTATGACATTTTAAGAGAAATTAGTCGGGCATGGTGCCCATGCCTTTAATCCCAGCACTCGGGGAGGCAGAGGCAGGTGGTCTCTGGGAGTTCGAGCTAACCTGGTCTACGAAGTGAGTTCCAGGCAGCTGAGGCTACAGGGAGACCCGTCTCAAAATACCCCCCCAAAAAATGAAGAGAAATTAAAGCTAAGACTATTGAAATAAAGACTCGTTAGAATACCTAGGGCTTTCCTACAATGCCTCAGCCATTTAGACTATAGCCCATGAACAAATCTTTTCCAGAAGTAGGAAAACTAATAAGAACTAGCATGCATTGTACTAACATGCTTTGTAAAAACATCACTGGGGTGCCATAAATATTATTCCCATTTTCCATGCAAATATAATTAAAAGCTTCCCTTTCTTTTGTAATTAAATAATTTCAGATTTGTTAAGGAAGAACTAAAATGCTTTAATATACTTTGCAGTTCTCAAATCTATCTTCATTAAAGTCTGTACTAATTAACTTAAATGCAAAATTATTTATAGTGGTTTACTAATAAGAGCTGAAAAAGGAAATGATGGAGCTTTAGATTTTATTTTAACATTGCTATTCTGACTTTGAGTGGGTTGAGCAAGAATGGCAATTATGGCTTAACCAATATTTACCTTATGAATAGCATATTTATAATTCTTTGAGCAGTGTAAATCAAAAGCCTCCACTTTTATTTCCCTAGGGATGGCTTCTGTTTGATCCTCAGTTTAGAATATTTGAAAATGGTTGACCTAGAAAAGCCTTTCTCAAAGTTTGATGCCAATAGTAGGTAAAAGAAAATAGGTTCTGTGGTCACATCAATTTGAAAACTCTACATTAAACAAAATGAATGCTCTTCTTTTCTTTGAAAAGCCTCTTGGTTGATAATAATATGCACTGTAAACCATCAGGAAGGAAGGATGTATTATACTACATTTCCCATTGTTATCTGATGACTGAAATTGGAAATTTAATTAGATTTTTTTTGTTTGTTTAGTGAATTACCCGGAATTTGAATGACTTTGACAATAACCTAGAACTGCCTTCTTTTATGCATATAGATAGGTATGTAGATGATCCAGTCCCTGGTGACGTGACCTTTCTCTATTCCTTTCTATCACCACTGTCCTAAAATCTTCTTACTGTTGAAACTACTTCCCACATTCCTGTTTCAAGCAACACGCAGAGATCACAAGAGCTAACATTTATGAAGCACTCACAGGGTACCAGGCAGGTTTGAGAGAGTTTCAGTGTTATAACTCATTAGCTACAGCAAAATAATCCTTTTGGTAGGTGTCCTATTTTCAGATAATGGGTTCAATTAATTAAACAGATGATGGAATCAGGATTTGAACCTGGACCATCTGGCTACATTTGAAACCACATCAGTACAGTGTCATAAAACTGATTTGCTAAGGAAACATCTTCTTGGTAAATCGAGAACTTCTTGTAATTTTTAAAGTCTTCAAAATACTAAACAAAGAAGGAAAGTACAGTTCAGTGTACCAATTTGACATTTGGGTAACTTTATGCATATGTTTGGCAGAATCAGTTTCTCCAAAACATTTTTCTATTACCTTGTAGAAATACAGAAAAACCTGTTTTATCTGATGCCACAAGGATTATGTGCTTCATTCCTAGGGTATGAGTTACTCTTTTTTTTAAATATTTTATTTATTGCTTTTATTTATGATATGAGTGTATTGCCTGCATTAGGTAGTTGCACCTGTGTTGTGCAATGTCTGTGAGATCAGAAGAAGCGTTGGATTCCTGGGAACTGGAGTTACAGGCAGTTGTTAGTTGCCATGTAGGTGATAAGAATCCAACCTAGGTCCTTTGCGGGCAACAGTACTCTTAACTGCTGAGAAATCATCTTCCAGCCCCTTATCGTTCTGAAGTACAGATAATCTCAGGTTTCTTTATTTCTCTTTCTCCTTCCCTCTGTTTGTTCCCCCTTTTATCCTTCCTCTCCTTTGACTCCTTAGAAATCTTTAGACCTTATTATATATGTAAGCATATACATCCATACAAGAAGCTACAAATACTTCAAGTACAAAACCACTTTGTGGTTCTGGTGCTACTGCTGAGGTTATTAGAACATTACAAAGCTTGTGGTCTACTACGGTTTGGGTTGGACTCCTCTCTCTCTTCTGTGCCTGGTTCTTCTCCTTTTAGTCTCTCTGTTCTTCATCATTCTTTCAACATCTTCTCTGTCACTCTCTGTCCCATTATATAAAGTGTTTATTTCCAGCAGAACTGATGGAGTGTTTGAAAAAAATTGTCTTTCTGATATTTTTATGTATACAATAAATGTAAAACTAAAATAAATGCCAAAATATTGATTATTAGAATCAGAGCATAATTGAAGCTGGATAATAATCTAGGAGTAGTTCGCATCTCTTGGGTTAATTATAATTTTTCTCTAAAGAGCCATACTTTTAGTGCTTAAATCATGAGAGCTTAACATTAATCTATTATTAGTTTATCTTTTCTACTTTAAGATTATTTTCTCTTTAAGATATTTAATTAATTAATTAATATGTGTCTGTGTATGTGTGTGCCTATAGAAGCCCCCCAAACCAAGCTGGAATTACAGGGGGCTGTGAGCCACCTGATGTGGGTGCTGGGAACCAAATTGAGTCCTTTGGAATAACAGCAAGTCTTCTTAACCACTGGCCCGTCTCTCCGGCTCCCCTATTTTCTTTCCTTTATGACTCAAAGCTCCAAAGCGATGGTTTACTTTTGCTTACATTCTTGTCACTCCTTGAGCATTTTTACTGCTCACTGAAATCACTCTTGAAAAAAAAAAAAAAAAAAAAAAAAAAAAAAAAAAAGAAGCATCTCTGATCAAGGCTAAGAGCAGCATAAATCTGTGGACATAAACATTGAGAAGGTGGTTTGAAGGGGCTGCAGAGAAGGACATCTCAATGGTTAAGAGAAGGACCTGGTTAAGAGGAGGACCTAGATTTGGTTTCCAGCACCCACATGGTGGCTAGCAACTGCTGAAACTCCAGTTTCAGGGTATTTGACACCTTCTGTCCTCCTTGGGCACTGCATACCTAAACATGCAAGCAAAACTTCATACACATAAAATATTAAAAAAGAAGGTGTGTTTATAACATGACCATTTAGGTGATGCAACACCAGTAGATGTCCTGCCTCCCACAGTGCCTATGCTCATCCTAGTCATGGACTTTTGACCAGGTTTATAGTACCAGTATGGGACATGAAATTTCTCCCATGAAACAGGCTTAAAGTCCACTCAGAAAGTGTTTATCAGTTTAACAGTAAGCTTGCATGTAAAAAGACATTTAACCTGTAAGTGTGTTTTGGAATTAGCCTATAGTTTATTTCCAGACTTTGTAAACCTGATATGTGTGGAGTATATAGATGTATATTTTGGAGTGATATAAGATTAAATGGAACAACAAAGAAAGACTTGTTCAAAGATCAGACCAAAACAGTAAACTACATTGAGAGAGCTAAAAAAGACTGAGAAAAAGATGCAAGACAGGACTTAACATGTATGGAAGAATGCATGAGTCCTGGTAGGGGGAGGGCTGGCAGGGATGGGGAAGGGCTCTAAATTCAACTAAGAAATGTTGTATGACATATGCAAAAGCTCAATAAAAAAATTAAGAGAAAAAGAAGGTGGTTGGCTACTCCCATAACTGGCATATCCAAGTCAATATTGTAGCCTGCAGGGTCTAATCTGGGTAAGACTGTTCATCATACTCTCCCCCACCCCCCGCAGTAACCCACCTAGAATCTTCCAGCTCTATGCACGCTAGTCAGCAGGGAAAGAATTTCCTGGTCAGTTTGTGATTGGATTTTCAAAGTCCTGAAAATAAAGTATGTGTGGTATGTTCAACAAAATGGTCTTAACAATAGTTATGGTGGTAAACCAAACCAATGACAATACTTGTGTTATTTTGGGGTCTCCCTGACTAATAACTCACAAGGAGATATCCCATGCCTGGACACTTAGATTTTCATATAAATAGCCCATGTTTTCTGGGAGCTGTATTCATACTTGCAAGCTACCTCTAATCAAACATATATATGTATATACACACATACACACACACACACACACACACACACACACACACATTGTGCTCTTTGTCTTACAGATGGCTCAATTTACCAAGAAAACATTGAGTCAATTGAAACCAGGCACCGTGTGTGTGTGTGTGTGTGTGTGTGTGTGTGTGTGTGTATGTATTTGAGATTTATTTTATTTATTTATTTATTTTTGTCTTTTCGAGTCAGGGTCTCCCTGTAGCCCCAGCTGTCCTGGAACTCACTCTGTAGACCAGGCTGGCCTTGAACTCACAAAGATCCACCTGCCTCTGCCTTCTGAGTGCTAGGATTAAAGGCATGCACCACCATGCCTGTATGTGTGTATGTACGTGTCTATGTACATGTATGTATAGACATCCACAGAGTCCAGAAGAGGGCATCAGATCACCAGGAGTTGGAGTTATAGGTGGTTGTGAGCCAGCAGAGATGGGTGCCGGGGACTGAACTTGAGTCATCTATAAGGATATGTGCTCTTTACCACCCACCTACTTCTGCAGCCCAGTGTATCATAGATTTTAAATGACCTTACAAACTAGGAGATTTAAGGCTTTTTTTTAAAAATCTATGTATGTATTTATATGTATTGTGCTAGTTTAAATGAGATTGTTCCTCAAGGTTCAAAGTTTTTAAACATTTGGTGCCCATTTGGTGGTGCTGTTCAGGGAAAAACATGGAAGCTTTAGGAGGTGTGGCCATGCTGGAGGCAACAGATCCCTGGGGGTGGGCTTGGCAAGTAGACAGCCACATCTTCATTCTAGTTCTCTCTGCCTCCTGTGGCTGCTTGGAGATGTGCGTGCTCATCTTTGTGCTCTGGTCACCTCTGTTGTCATGTTTTCCCATGAAAGTCCATGATGGACTTTCATTCTTCTGGAACCATAGGCCAATAAACTCTTCTACAAGAGGCCTTGGTCATGGTGTTCTATCACAGCAACAGAAAAGTATTTATTTATTTATTTATTTATTTATTTATTTATTTATTGTGTTTGTGTCTGTGCATGTGCACTCCTGCATGTTACGGCACATAACTGGAAGTCAGAGGACAACCCATGGGAGCTGGTTTTCTTTTTCTACCATGTGGGTTCCAGGGATCGAACTCAGGTTGTCAGGCACTGTACCTTTTTTTATGTGCTAAGGTATCTTATTGGCCCTCACTTGTTAATTTTGATATGGACTAATCTCCATTTTATGCTGTTCTTAGGCAAAAATAAAATAAAAATAAGAATCCTACTACTTGTCAAAATCTGTTCTTTACCCAGCCTTTTTCAGAGCAGGAGCAAAGGAAGAACATCATGTTCTTTGTCTTACAGACAGCTCAATTTACCAAGAAAACATTGAGTCAATTGAAACCAGGCACCAGTAATTCAGTTGTACCAGCTTATGTATCTTCTAGGGTCTTGTTTGTCTTCTATCTTGACTTCAGAAGATCAGTTTGTTAGGCAATAAGCAGCCTTATTTCAAATTGCCAGTGGGTGTAGTAGTTATTATACTGTTGTGTCAGTTTAGCCAAGTTCTAAGTATGTTTTCCAGAATTTCCTTTCCTGTCTGATTTTAGCTTAGTTCCAACAAAAACTGAATGAGATTTGGAACATAAGGTAGAGCAGTTGCCATTTTGCCATGAAGACTTTTCAAGCCGTGGGCATCACTGCAGCCCTGTGGACACTGTGACTGATTCCCAGCTTATTCATTTGCCCTGTGTGTCAGCTGGAACTAAGCTTTGATAGTTCCCAAGGGGCATCTGAAAAACAGAATTCTGAAAACCAAGAAATTATGTTCTGGACTATTTGTTATACAGCAGTGGGCAACAGGCTATAGCAGAGTCTTAATAACCAATTTTGTTCTTAAAAAAAAGTACAGAATATCCATTAACTTAGATGTGACTAATCCCTACTGTCTTTCTTTAGTTTTCTTCTTGTTTCTTTTCCCCATATTTAGTACATTATCACTATCATGATTATTATAATTTGGTATTTAAATATTAATATATTATATGTTTTATCTTAATATTTTTTTTGAGACAGGGTCTCTCTATAGCCCCAGCTGGCCTGGAACTAGACCAGGTTGGCCTTGAACTCACAGAGATCCGCCTGCCTCTGCCTCCCAAGTGCTAGGGTAAAAGGAGGGCACCACCATGCCTGGCTTAAAGACAGTTCTTAGCCACCATTTGGGTGCTGGGAATCAAATCTGGGTGCTCTGGAAGAGCAGTCGGTGCTCTTAACCACTGAGCCATCTCTCCAGCCCCATATATTAATAGTTTATAGATTAGTTTGTTATATAGTAGTGTTTCATAGTAATTTTTTTTTGTCTTTTTGAGACAGGGTCTCTCTTTAGTCCCAGCTGGCCTGGAGCTTGCTATGTAGACCAGGCTGGCCTTGAATTCACAGAGATCCATGCCTCTGCTTCCCGAGTGCTAGGACTAAAGGCATGTGTCACCATGCCCGGTAGTAATGTTTTATAGATTAATGTTTTATAGTAATGTCTACTTAATCTAAGTTTAAAATAATGTCTTTGCATTCAGAAAACACAAAATAAAATAAACAACCATACCAACATCTAATCAGCATCACCATAATTATATAATTACATGAAATGTAACTTATATGTATTATATGTACCTTATATGTATTATAATTAGATAATAATTAATATGAATATAATTATATTTCTGCAAAAATAAAAGGATAAAGAGAACACATACAAATAAACACATGTATGTTATTTCAAATTAATATATCAATTTAATAGAAAAATTATGAAGTCAATTGAAAAATTGCTAAACTTAAGTATATATTTACCATACTAATATATTTTTTTTAAAACTTGTCTTCGCCATTAAGAATTAAAGATTATGACTATACTAGGTGTGGTGGTGCAGGCCTTTAATCCAAGCACTTAGGAGGCAGAGGCAGGTGGAGCTCTGTGAATTCAAGGCTAGCCTGGTCTACATAGCAAGCTCCAGGCCAGCTGGGAGTCCAGTTTCAGGCTGGCTGTGGCTAGAGGGAGATTTTGTCTCAAAAAAAAAAACCAAAAAAAGGATTATGAATATGATTAAGAAGTCTCCTTTCTATTTATCTCTATTGTCTCCATTTCTATATTCCCATGGAAGGATGGATGGTTTATCCTGTAGACAGAGTGAGTTGGAAGACCCTGGCAAGCCCTGCTTAACCACAGAATATCTTTCTTAGCCTGTACTATTAGTTGAAAATTTCAACAATATGCAACTGTAAAAGTTTCACTCTGCCAAAGAATGAACATGAAAATATTCTTGGACACAGAACACTACTCTTTGTCATCCATTGTTGAGCCACAGTTAGTTGGTTGTTTAATATCCTTGGGAAACAGCTGAGTGCGATCACCTACCCACCAGGACCTCACTGGTCAGAAGCATTGTACAGTGACTTGAGACTGCCAGGCCCTTCCCCTATTGCTTCATACAATCTTAGCTCCCCCCCCAGTTATTTCTTTGAATTTTACAAACAGTATTTTTTGATATGAGATGATTGCTATATTGCCTATGCTAATCTTGAATTCTTGGGTCAAACAATCCTTCTGCAGGCTTTCAAGTAGCTGGGACTACACGTGTACACCAATGTAACTGGCTTCCTTGACTCACTTAGCACTTTCTCAGAGAAATGCTCTCTGATCTTCATGATGTCCAAGTCAATCTTCCCATTATAGACTCATAATACCAAACAACCCCTCTTCAGAACTTTTACTTCAGTTGCAATTCAGCCTTTTAAAAATGTATTATATTTTTGCCCTTAGTACTAAGAACTCCAAGGGAAAATGATCTTGCATATTTTGTTCATTATGCTCCATAAGCCACACCTATCTGTTGGGAATACATTCCAAGACTCCACTGAGTGTTTGAAAGCATGGATAACACCAAACCACACACAGACCCAGACCCAGACCCAGGCCCAGGCCCATCCACTCACCTACACACACACACACACACACACACACTTTTCCTATGTGTATCATAAAATTGAATTTACAAATTAAGCACAGTAAGAGATTAACTAAACTATTAATAAAATAAAATCATTAAAAAATAATAAAAATTATGTGCATGTGGTCTCTCTTTTTTCTTGAAAGAGTAAAGACAAGTGTGGTGTGGTGGTGCATACCTGTTACCTGTTACCCCAGCCCTTGGGAAGCAGAGGCAGGAAGATGGGAAGCTGCAGGCCAGCTTGGAATACACAGAGAGTTTGAATCTTGGGGAATAGGATAAGATACTGTTTCACGTGAAACAAACCCTCCCCCCAGACAATAACAAGAGTAGTGAAAGAACCTAGACAAACGCGAACAGCCTTGGACTGTGCCTGGCCATGTGTACTTGGAATCATGAAAAATGAAGCTGCTGACAAGGGGAACTATTGCTCTTCCAACCTCACATATTCACTGACCATGGAATGCTTTCAGTGTTTGTCAAAGGAATGAATGAACGAGTGAACAATGAAATTCTCTCTTTTGTTGTCCACTTTAGAAATTCTTTTCTTTTAGCATATTTTGTTTGCTCACAATTTCAGACATATACACTATGTATTTTAGAAATTTCTGTACTTCTTGTTTTATTGGGGGGAAGAGAGCTTGGCATTCTAAAAACTTTATGACATTTTAAGAGAAATTAGTCGGGCATGGTGGCACATGCCTTTAATCCCAGCACTCGGGAGGCAGAGGCAGGTGGATCTCTGGGAGTTCGAGGCTAACCTGGTCTACGAAGTGAGTTCCAGGCCAGCTGAGGCTACAGGGAGACCCCGTCTCAAAAATACCCCCCCAAAAATGAAGAGAAATTAAAGCTAAGACTATTGAAATAAAGACTCGTTAGAATACCTAGGGCTTTCCTACAATGCCTCAGCCATTTAGACTATAGCCCATGAACAAATCTTTTCCAGAAGTAGGAAAACTAATAAGAACTAGCATGCATTGTACTAACATGCTTTGTAAAAACATCACTGGGGTGCCATAAATATTATTCCCATTTTCCATGCAAATATAATTAAAAGCTTCCCTTTCTTTTGTAATTAAATAATTTCAGATTTGTTAAGGAAGAACTAAAATGCTTTAATATACTTTGCAGTTCTCAAATCTATCTTCATTAAAGTCTGTACTAATTAACTTAAATGCAAAATTATTTATAGTGGTTTACTAATAAGAGCTGAAAAAGGAAATGATGGAGCTTTAGATTTTATTTTAACATTGCTATTCTGACTTTGAGTGGGTTGAGCAAGAATGGCAATTATGGCTTAACCAATATTTACCTTATGAATAGCATATTTATAATTCTTTGAGCAGTGTAAATCAAAAGCCTCCACTTTTATTTCCCTAGGGATGGCTTCTGTTTGATCCTCAGTTTAGAATATTTGAAAATGGTTGACCTAGAAAAGCCTTTCTCAAAGTTTGATGCCAATAGTAGGTAAAAGAAAAATAGGTTCTGTGGTCACATCAATTTTGAAAACTCTACATTAAACAAAATGAATGCTCTTCTTTTCTTTGAAAAGCCTCTTGGTTGATAATAATATGCACTGTAAACCATCAGGAAGGAAGGATGTATTATACTACATTTCCCATTGTTATCTGATGACTGAAATTGGAAATTTAATTAGATTTTTTTTGTTTGTTTAGTGAATTACCCGGAATTTGAATGACTTTGAAATAACCTAGAACTGCCTTCTTTTATGCATATAGATAGGTATGTAGATGATCCAGTCCCTGGTGACGTGACCTTTCTCTATTCCTTTCTATCACCACTGTCCTAAAATCTTCTTACTGTTGAAACTACTTCCCACATTCCTGTTTCAGCAACACTGCAGATGATCACAAGAGCTAACATTTATGAAGCACTCACAGGGTACCAGGCAGGTTTGAGAGAGTTTCAGTGTTATAACTCATTAGCTACAGCAAAATAATCCTTTTGGTAGGTGTCCTATTTTCAGATAATGGGTTCAATTAATTAAACAGATGATGGAATCAGGATTTGAACCTGGACCATCTGGCTACATTTGAAACCACATCAGTACAGTGTCATAAAACTGATTTGCTAAGGAAACATCTTCTTGGTAAATCGAGAACTTCTTGTAATTTTTAAAGTCTTCAAAATACTAAACAAAGAAGGAAAGTACAGTTCAGTGTACCAATTTGACATTTGGGTAACTTTATGCATATGTTTGGCAGAATCAGTTTCTCCAAAACATTTTTCTATTACCTTGTAGAAATACAGAAAAACCTGTTTTATCTGATGCCACAAGGATTATGTGCTTCATTCCTAGGGTATGAGTTACTATTTTTTTTTAAATATTTTATTTATTGCTTTTATTTTATGTATATGAGTGTATTGCCTGCATGTAGGTAGGTGCATCCATGTTGTGCAATGTCTGTGGAGATCAGAAGAAGGCGTTGGATTCCCTGGGAACTGGAGTTACAGGCAGTTGTTAGTTGCCATGTAGGTGATAAGAATCCAACCTAGGTCCTTTGCGAGAGCAACTAGTACTCTTAACTGCTGAGTCATCTTCCCAGCCCCGTTATTCTTTCTGAAGTACAGATAATTCTCAGGTTTCTTTATTTCTCTTTCTCTTTCCCTCTGTTTGTTCCCCCTTTTATCCTTCCTCTCCTTTGACTCCTTAGAAATCTTTAGACCTTATTATATATGTAAGCATATACATCCATACAAGAAGCTACAAATACTTCAAGTACAAAACCACTTTGTGGTTCTGGTGCTACTGCTGAGGTTATTAGAACATTACAAAGCTTGTGGTCTACTACGGTTTGGGTTGGACTCCTCTCTCTCTTCTGTGCCTGGTTCTTCTCCTTTTAGTCTCTCTGTTCTTCATCATTCTTTCAACATCTTCTCTGTCACTCTCTGTCCCATTATATAAAGTGTTTATTTCCAGCAGAACTGATGGAGTGTTTGAAAAAAATTGTCTTTCTGATATTTTTATGTATACAATAAATGTAAAACTAAAATAAATGCCAAAATATTGATTATTAGAATCAGAGCATAATTGAAGCTGGATAATAATCTAGGAGTAGTTCGCATCTCTTGGGTTAATTATAATTTTTCTCTAAAGAGCCATACTTTTAGTGCTTAAATCATGAGAGCTTAACATTAATCTATTATTAGTTTATCTTTTCTACTTTAAGATTATTTTCTCTTTAAGATATTTAATTAATTAATTAATATGTGTCTGTGTATGTGTGTGCCTATAGAAGCCCCCCAAACCAAGCTGGAATTACAGGGGGCTGTGAGCCACCTGATGTGGGTGCTGGGAACCAAATTTGAGTCCTTTGGAATAACAGCAAGTCTTCTTAACCACTGGCCCGTCTCTCCGGCTCCCCTATTTTCTTTCCTTTATGACTCAAAGCTCCAAAGCGATGGTTTACTTTTGCTTACATTCTTGTCACTCCTTGAGCATTTTTACTGCTCACTGAAATCACTCTTGAAAATCCACCACAACCCCTTATTACTAAATGTAAATCTCAGAATGCTTTTTCTTGAACAGTCCTGTAACAGCACCAATGGCCAATCATTCTAGAAAACATTTATTTCCTCGCTAAGAACTATATTTTATTCCTATGGTTTGTAGGCACATTAACTCTTTTTATATTTGTTTTTGTCTTACTTACTTTAAACTTAACTAAAACCTTTAACTTTTTCTATACATGTTGTTGACAGTCTCCATTTCTTCCATTTATACTTCTATAATTAAAAAAAAACTTGATTCTTTGGGTCAGTTATCTATTTTTTGAGATCAGGTTCCTGAGTTTGGCATCCATTGAGTTGATTGTTGTCTATAATTTCATGTCAACTGCAGGTGTAACATCAATGATCTCACTGAATTTGTCAAGGGCAAAATGACTTCCTTGTGTAGGGCTGAGGATAGCAATGTACGGCACATGTGACTACTATTCTCCAAAATGACTTTGATATTTTAAGACAATTTAGGCAGAAACATAAATAAATATAGTGTGTTGAACTCACATTTCTTACTTTTTTTCAGTTGGATGCCTTTTTAAAAATTGGCATATATTAATTATATGTGATAATGGATTTCATCATGACATTATCATATTGGTATATGAAGTATTTTAATCATGTTCATGCCTCTTTACCCTTTCTTGTCCTCCTCCTCCTCCTCCTTCTCCTCCTTTTCCTTCTCCTTCCTCTTCCTCCTCTTCCTCCTCCTCCTCTTCCTCCTCCTCCTCCTCCTCCTCCTCCTCCTCCTCCTCCTCCTCCTCCCAACTAGTCCCTCCAGCTGGATATCTTTAAAACATTTGTCAAGTAACTTCTAAAAATATACAAACATAGGAAGCTGACTAAGGTAATAAATATGCAAACTGAGAAATGAATTAATTCCAGTAACACTTGTTTCTTGTATATTAAATCTAATTCACAGTAAACATGGTTAAAAACCTTTTATCATCTAAGATTTCAATGATTTGTTCTGGAATAGAGCTGAACATGATCAGTACCATTTTCAATATCTCTCCTCTTTTGATATTTTTGGTAAGGACTCTGTTTGCCCACCTCATAGCATTTCTCTTGATTCCTCAGAGATGGATGCTAAGACACTCAGTATGTTCCAAGCACATTTTAGAGAGGAAAAGGTCTTTTACAAAGTCCTCTTTTCCATGTTTTCCAGATGAAGTCTGTTTTATAGCAGAGTTTTAGTAATATTTTACAACAAGCAAAGAAATGTGGGATTGGGGAACAGTTTTCTACTTTCTCCTTGTTTTTATGACAGTATCTACTGTAGTCCTAAGATGTATATAGTCCAGGCTCTCATTCTTATTTAATACAATTTAAAGGGTCATGCCTTATTCTAGTTTTTCCACAACGTTGAGCTCACTTCGTGCATTTCCTTTCTTTGACACTGTTCTTACAGTTCTATGCCACTTAAGAATTATTCTGGTCGTGAATCTTTAATTATTCTTTGTTCATATGATTTTAAAGTCTGATATCTTAGAAATGTTATTGTCTCTTTTCTATGAAACTTTAGTATTGGCTGAAGTGTCTAGACATTAAAAAGAATTACGATCCAGGATCTCCCAAGACCAGCTGAAGCACAGGTAAATGGCTGGAGCTAGAGGAAATCATGCTTAGCGAAGTAACACAGTCCCAGAAAAACAAACGACGAACGGTATCCCTCATCTGTGGATGCTGGTGCCAATTACCTAGTTGTAAGTATTTCTTGTGCACGGCCCCTTGAGCTTTTGTCCAAGTAGTTGGGAGTGATGCATATTGGAAACAACAACAACAACAACAGCAACAACAACAACAACGGAAAGGACTGCATCAAAGAACTGACTGAAAAGGTGAACTTCTGCTCAAAACAGTCAGCTTCCACACGGAGAATTTTGAGAAAGACTGAGAAAGAGATGAAAAGCATGTTTGGCAGAATGCATGAGCTCTGGTGGGGCAGGGGGAGGTAGAGTGGGTGACACGGGTCTAGATTTGAATAGAAACATAATCTTGTACTATATATATATAAAATGAAAAAGAAAAAATTACAATAAAGCTGTGCATGGTGGCACATGACTTTAATCTCAGCTCTGGGGAGGGAGAGGTTTGCTGATTTCTGTGAGATTGAGGCTAGTCTGATCTACCTGGTGAGTTCCAGGACACCTAGGGCTATAGGGAGATCCTGTCTTAAAAAAAGACCAAGCCAAAACAGAATTACAACAAAACCTAAAGGTAATTTAGTTTGAATGCAGAAAAATTTTTGATTTTTCTCTAGTCTTCTATCATTTTAAAATTTCCACTTGATTTAACACCAATTAAAAAAATATCTTATTTTGGGCTGGAGAGATAGCTCAGCAATTGAGAGCACTGACTGATCTTGCAGAGGACCTGGGTTTGATTCCCAGAACCCACATGGTGGCTAAGAACTGTCTTAGGCCAGGTGCGGTGGTACACAACTTTAATCCCAGCACTCAAGAGGCAGAGGCAGGCAGATCTCTGTGCGTTCAAGGCCAGCCTGGTCTACATAGTGAGCTCCAGGCCAGCTGGGACTAAAAGGGAGACCCTCTCTAAAAAAATTATTTTATTTTAAATTATGTGTTTGTGTCTGTGATTTTTGTGTATGTCTGTGTGTGTTTGTGTGTGAGTGTACACATGTGAATGCAGTTGCCTGTGGAGGTAAGAGGTCTTTGATCTCCACTGGACCTGGAGTTACAGGCAGCTGTGAGTCACCTAATGGAAGGATTAGGAAACCTAACTCAGGCTCTCTGCAAGAGTGGTACATACTCTTAACCATGGAGCCATCTCTCCAGCCCTAACACCAATTCTTAGACTTACATTCAATTTTTTTATTATTTTAATTTTATGTGTATGAGTGTTTGGCCTGCAGGTATGCACCATATGCATGAAGTGTCCACAGAGGGTGTCGGATCCCTGGGAAATGGAGTTATGGATGGTTGTTGGCTGCCTTGTGGGTGCTGGGAATCAAACCATTCCTCTGGAAGAGCAGCAAATGTTCTTAAACACTGAGCCATCTCTTCAGATCAAACTTACATTTTAAATCAATGTATTAATTACTCAATTGTGTAATTAATACCATATAACTGTAGACTTGGCATGGGTATATTTAGAAAGAAAATCCAAATGACTCCTCCAAATTTATTATTATTTTTGTAGCAGTGGTGGTTGAACATAGGGCCTTGTGCATGCTGGGAAAGTTCTGCCACTGAGCTCCATTCTCAGCTCCCACCTCATCCAGTTGTCTCTTGTTATGTATGTCAGCTGATAGGGACATGGTTATTCAGATTAGTCGACCAGTCGTGAGCATTAAGTGTGTAGTGGGAATGAGTCAATGTATTTTACAAATGCAGTGTACATCTTCAGTTACTGTGGTGAGTGGACTAAGTAGAAGTTGACTGAGAGAACGTCTTCTCTAGAATAAGTTACATTCCTTATCCTACAATGAACCACACACTATAGTGGCCAGTTTAGTCAGATTCTTCCGTGATCACAAGTGATTCATTCTAATCTACATGCCACTTTTTCTTTTCTTTTTTCTTTTTTTTTTTTTGAGACAGGGTCTCCCTATAGTCCCAGCTGGCCTGGAACTCACTCTGTAGACCAGGCTGGCCTTGAACTCACAAAGATCCACTTGCCTCTGCCTCCCGAGTGCTAGGATTAAAGGTGTGCACCACTATGCCTGGCTTAAAGACGCCCTGTGGGTGCTGGGAATCGAACCCGGGTCCTCTGCAAGAGTAGTCGGCGCTCTTAACCACTGAGCCATCTCTCCAGCCTCTTCACACCACCTTAACCCTTTTCACGATTTAGTTGCCTAAAGTCTAAATCTACTGGACTAAGGGCTTCCTGAGGGCTAGTTTGTCTTTAGTAAATGATTCGATGAATGTATTAAAATTATAGTGTGATAAATGAGAAAAAGGGGGAGAAAGCAGAGTGTGGATTAATATATTCCCCTACCCCCAAACCTATTCAACACAATTTTGAGATGTTGGTATCAAATGATACCCGCAGTCACGGACTGCCAATAGGGCTAAAAATAGCAGTCTGGTTATCAGTTTCTATAAACATAATGTATTGAAAATTCAAAATATATGGCACTTTTATCTTTTTCAAGAATATTTGCCCCTAGCAACCCTTGTTCGTTGTTAGGACATGATAAAACGCTGCATTAAGTTTTGTTAACGCAGATGAGAGTCACCTGCAACTGCCCTGTCATTACCCTGTTTCCTCACTAGATGGTGCTTGTGAGCCAAAGAGAAGAAAAACCAGTTTAATTTCCTTAAGAGGAAATGAGAAATTTGTGAATTAAATAAAATAAGACAATGAAGAATTAGAACAATTCAAGACAGCCCTTTATAGTTAAGTTCAACTACTTGTAGAGAAGCTCACCTTTCCTGGTAAAAATGTTAAACTCTTGGTAGAAAAAATTACTCATTAAAGCTATTTCAGTCATCAAATTCTGAATGTTCTGTTTAAGCTCAGCAAATTAAGAGACTCTCTTTACGCTTTTCTCTTTTTAAAACAACCTTTTCTCTTTTTTAAAACAACCTTAATCTTTACTGGAAACAAACATATTTAAATTGTTACTAGTAGAGAACGAACTATTACCTAAGATATTTTCACATGGTTTGCTGTCCAGATTTTTAATGCTGTCTGATAGACACTATTCTTTTACTTTCATTCAAAAGCATCAAACTGTATCATTTAAAAGGAGACCTCTCTGGACCCATACTGCTTGAATGTTAGTCCTAGATCTGCCTCTGACTCCCTGGGCATACTAGGTATGCTGTGTTTACCCATTTACCCTTCCTTTCTCTAACTTACAAAATGAAAGCGTCATTGGCTTCTGCTTCATAAAGTTGCTGTGATTTAATGTATGTGAAAGTCTTAGAACACTGCCTGGCACATTGTGGGCTTAGTCACAAAATGCTAATGGCAATGCTATTTTTCATTGTCTCAGTTATTGAGGAAGACTGGCACATCCTGAGTTATAAATTAATGGAATCAAGCAGCAATTTAACCTTATGCTTCTTTCCCTTCATACTAGTGTTTGATTCTTTTATCACTCCATCTGCATATGTAAAACTCACTTTTGTTTTTACCAAATATCATTTTTATTAGAGAGGTTATGACCTAATTGTGGATTTTGGGATAGTTCAACTTCTGAGCTGGAAGATATGGGTTTGTTTTCACATTGTAGTTACTGAGATAGAGCCACTGCTGCTGATAGGAAGCTTCTGCCAGAAGACTTCTGGAGCTGACAGATTTGTGTCAGTGGCTGGCTAGTGTCAGAGAAGAAAAAGGAAGTGTAGAAGGGGTGAGTTATTCAAAAGAAATTATCAAGGAGGCTGAGGCAGAAGAATTGTTACAGAGTGAAATCCTGCCTGCTTGAAAAATCTTCTCACAGTGGTGGTAAGATAGATATATAAAAAAAGCAAAGGACAAACATTTAAATAGACATATGTAAACAAAAGGATGGTATATCCACATCTAAGAATCACAAGTAAACTCGTCAGTCACATTTTTTGGTTTACAGGAGGCTCCTTCAGCCCAGCTTACCATTATAATGTGATGTGATTGACAGGACTCTCGAACATAGGAAATATGTGAAATTAGAGTAAAAAATTTTTGAGCACCAATGTTGATCAATTTGCCAGTATTTATTCAAGACTATTATGGTGCAAAGTGTGGTAGTGGGAATCCCATCCCAACTGTCACATTTACTCCTTATCACAACTCTACAAAATAACCATTGTCATCACTGTTCTACAGGTTTGGAGAAGTTATAAAACCTTTCCTAGACTGCAGAGCCTGTGAGTGGTAGAGGTAATATTGAAATTCAGTTCTGTCTGACTCCAGAGTCTCAGCATTTACTCATTCTCTTGAAATGTCAGTTCAAACAAGTAAGTTGTTTGAGTTGATTCTGGACATATAGGCAGCAGTTTAAATAGCACATTTCCTAATTGGCTTCCCTTATTGAGACATTAACTTGTCGACACAGGGCATTATCTTGCATTGGTTCTCTGCACGCCTGGGTAGTTATAGAATCAAACTGTCCTTTATAATTTGAAGATGATACCACCACATATGAGCTGCGTGTGGCTGAGAAAAACCAACGTCTGACAAGTAGCTTTTTCCACATCATGTATACATGCCGATTGCTCTCTGGTTTGTGGTTCAAGCTTCTGTTGGCAGTCTTGCTTCTGTGTTTTGTTCTGCCAAAGTGTGGTTAACTGAAGCTTAGTTTGAAGACAGCTGTGCTTTACTGATCCTATAGACAGATTAGGGTATCCGACATTCTTGTCCCCGGCCATTCTTGGCTTAGTCAGACTGTTTTGTGGATTTTGGGATCTTCAGAAGTTCTTTCTTTTTTTAACTACTAAATTTTATATGCAAGACTGTTTAGTATATGATGGTCTTGCTCCTTCCTTCCTTCCTTCCTTCCTTCCTTCCTTCCTTCCTTCCTTCCTTCCTTCCTTCCTTCCTCTCTTTCTTTCTTTCTTTCTTTCTTTCTTTCTTTCTTTCTTTCTTTCTTTCTTTCTTTCTTTCTTTCTTTCTTTCTTTCTTTCTTTCTTTTCTTTCTTTCTTTCTTTCCTTCTTTCTTGATAAGGTCTCAATGTATAGTGTGGGGTGGCTTTGAACTCATGATACCTCAGCTTCCGACTGTTGATGGTGATGATGATGGTCCACTTTTAATACATACCTGCTCCACTAGACACAGGATATATGATTCACTTTTTCAAAGGTAGTAACTAGATGAACTACCAGTTTTTTTTTTTTTTTGTCTTTTTGAGATGGGACCTGCCTGTAGCCATAGGCTGGCCTGGATCTCACTATGTAGGCCAGGCTAGCCTCTGTCTCACAGAGATCTGCCTGCTTCTGCCTTCCAAGTGCTAGGATTAAAGGCATGCATTACCACTTGAGCTACCAGTTTTATGCTGTTGAGTGTTCTCACACTTACAATAAATGTTTGCAGGATAGGAGATGATGGAGATGTCTTACAGTTACATGGAAGGCTGCTCACCTTCCCCATCTTTATAAATCTTCATTTTGGTCAGGTATTCAACTTCCATTCTGAAGTTTACTAGTTTGTAACTTTTTTTCTAGTCACTTTGTGGGTAACATGTATGTAGAAGGGCAGAAAGTGGCTGTAATCCAGGGTAGAGGCGGGTTATGACATCTTGCATTCAGTAGAATGGAAGGCAGCTACAGGACTCTTGTGGACTTTGCATGCATAACATTCTTCTTCCTCTTCCATCCCGTTTACTTTGTCTTCTTCCTCCCCTTCTCCTTCTGGATAACATTTAAAAACATTCATGTTGCCAGGCATGGTGGTGCATGCCTGTAGTCCCAGCACTTGGAAGGCAGAGGCAGGCAGAACTCTGTGAGTTCATGGCCAGCCTGGTCTACATGGGTAGTTCCAGGACAGCTGTGGCTACAGGGAGACTCTGTCTCAAAAAGACCCCCCCCCAAAAAAACCTGTTCATACTATAGGATAGGCATTGTCTAAGTTAAGGTTTTATAACTTCATGACCCTTCATACATTGGTCCAAATAACTTTTGTTTTGGAAGGTTGTCCTGTGCATGATGGGGGATGAAGATCACCTCCGATCTTAACCTAATAAATATCACCAGTAGCTTTCTCACCTCTGTGGTCATGACAATGAAATATATTTCCCAATTTCCCAACATGACCAAATCTCCTTTGAGGGCAAAATTACCTTTGATTATGTACCACTGATCTAAGAGTAAGCTCTATTTTAATTATCATAATGATTTTTGAGATAGATAAAATGTTTTTGCTTCTGCCTATATTAATTTTGCTCCCTCTCTCCATCTACAGGAAGTTAGTCCTTACAGTTTGAGCAAATAACCATAAACTCTTTTATGATACTAGACCTGGTCACTACTTATATGTCGACCTACTCCCGTTCCAACAAATTAACAAAAGGGCATAGACCTAGCACCAAATGTTCTTGAAAATATATGAAAAGGAGATGCCCTAGGCTTTTCTGAGGGTAAAAATATGTAACAAACACATACTATCAAATTAGAGATTCACAAAGTTTCTTTGAAAAGACCAAGTTCACTGGATAAAAGAGTGTGTGGAGATCTCCCTTATCCTGCTTTGTGTTGACCTTTGCACTTGGTACTGATCTCTGAACTTGGTACCTGTCTAGATAGTAGTGATAACATGGACCTCGTTTTACCTCAGTTATGCTAGGCTTTGATATTTGCGTTTTGCCACACTCCCCTGAGGGGATCTTCCTTTCCCTGTTTGACTCCGTGGACTGGCCATGTCAAAACACCCAACTGAAAGAATGTCCTTCCTGGCATTTGGGTCTTTACACCCATGCCAAATTTCTTTCCTGCACTATCCCTTCCCTGTGCCTGGGCTATGGTTCTTTTCTTACACTATTGGTCTTGCTTGCTATGTGAGTTTAATATGATATCTAGAGTTAAACCATCTTGAATTATGTAGAACCACTTAACAAACTTCTCATTTTTCAAATTTACTGAATCACCTATTTATGAACTATGGACATTTCTATCCTACAAATGAAGTGACCACACAACACAGTTGGTATCCCACCTCAGGGAAACATAGTGAGGAAAACACTGTAACTGATTTTTGTTTTGGCCTTTAGTTCTTTCTTACACAAAGTAGGTGCTCAGCAATGTTTGTTACTGATCATATTTAAAGATGATTAGAATTCCCCCAAAGGTATTTTAGCTCCAAGTTATTTAGTGTTTACTTTTTTAATAACTTCTTTTTTGTGATCATTATTATCAGAAGAGAGAATTTCCCTCAGTGCAGAAGTCATTTCCAAATTCTTGACAGATTAATTGTACTGAGTTGAAATAGAATGTACTTCATATATATTTCAATATATGGATGGTGTATAAACATAGGGCATATACTTTTAATGGAATAAAAATATTAAGCAAATATAACAAACCTTCATTAATTAACCAATATAAAATATTAAGTTTTATTAGACTATTAAATTAGATTAATAAAAATCATATCAAAGTTTTTGGAAATAATATAATCTTGATTTATGATTTTTTTTTTTGGTCTTTTTGAGATAGGGTCTCCCTGTAGCCCCAGCTGTCCTGGAATTCGCTCTGTAGACCAGGCTGGCCTTAAACTCACAAAGATCTACCTGCCTCTGCCTCCCAAGTGCTAGGATCAAAGGTGTGTGCCACCATTCTCAGCTTGATTTATGATTTTAAAGTACCTAAAAACCATCAGTCTACTAAAATAGGCTACTATAATATGAGAGTGTTCTGGGGTGCTGCATTAAGTAGGTTAAATTCTAAAAATTATTAGTTTATTGATAAATGGCTCAGAATTGATTTTTTCAAATTAGATTCAAACAGCAAAAGTAAAGTAACCATTTTAAAGATTATGTATTTATTTTTAAATATTAAATTTATAGGCTTTACATACAAATTAATCGGTATCCAGGACTTGGAACAATGGAGCTGGAACTGATCTGGAAGCCACCTCCCCGAAGGCGAGCTCTCGTAGTTTTGGAGGACACTATCCAAGCCGCTAAGGGAGAACATCAATCGATGGTCCAACCCCAGATTTAAGGCCTAACAGTCACAATGAGCATCACAGCAAATGACATTGGAATAATGATGGTGCTTTTATCTGGGGGGTAGTCAACGACTACTTAATTGGACTTAAAGCCCACTCAATGGGAAGGAACTCATGTGTGGTACTGTAAACATAGCTAGGCACACATGGCTGAAGAGCTCATAGATCTTAAAGAAAACCCCAAGGCTGTCACGTCACTAGACAAATGTAACTTCTTACTATATGCTAAATATGGATTGTTATACTTACAGACAAGGATGCCAGCCACCACTCATCAAAGAAGCTTCTTTTGAAATACATTGAGACTATTACAGAGTTCCACAACTAGTCACACACAGAGAATAAGTGTCTGTGAGAAGCCCAACCCTAAGTGACACATCTACAATGAAATAAACCCTGCTGGGTGTGGTGGCACACGCCTTTAATCCTAGCACTCGGGAGGCAGAGGCAGGGGGATCTTTGTGAATTCAAGGCCAGCCTGGTCTACACAGTGAGTTCCAGGACAGCTGGGGCTACAGGGAGACCCTGTCTCGAAAAGACCCCCCCCAAAAAAGAAATAAACTCTTTCTTCCCCCGTTGATTTTGGTCAGTGTTTCATCACAGTAACAGAGAAAGCAAAATAAAACAATGGTTAAGAGAAAAGATTCTAGGAGGAGAGAGAGAACTTGCTTAGGGGGAACATAAGATTTAAAAAAGATGCCAGACAGGAGAACCTTTACTTTGAGTTGTTTGCCAAGGTAGTCCAAGGGATTCCCCAAATGACACAGGCTATTGCACAGCTCTGGATTTCCTCCCAGAACTAGAAGCTAAGACCCTATGCCTGAAGACAGGACATACTTTGGAGACCAGATTTGGGGCAATGGAGCTGGACTTGACCTGGTAGCCACCTCCCCTGAAAACTAGCTCTCAGAGGTTTGGAGGGCATTACACAAGCTTCCTAAGGGAGAACAGCAATCTATGGTCCAACACCAGCTTTAAGACCAAATATCCACATCAATGTCCAGCATAGCATACAACATTGGGGCAGTAGTGGCACTTTCATCTTTGAGGTAATCAATGGCTACCTAATTGGACTTGACTCATGTGTAGTACTGTAAACATGGCCAAATACAAGTCATAGATCTTAGAGAAATTACCAAGGCTGTCGCATCCTTAGGGTAATGTAACTTCTTACTAAGTGCAAAATATGTGGCCTTCTATTTACAGGCAAATACCCCAGACACTACTCATCAAAAAAGCTTATTTTGCATGAGATACTATCAAAGAAGCTTCTTTTTCACCAGATGAAGGCTATTACAAAGTATCACAACTGGTCACAAACGGACATTGTCTGTGAATTGCCCAAGCCTAGGTGGCACATCTACAGTGCAACCTCTTCATCTAAGGCTCATGCAACATGGAACAAAGGGCCAGGAGGTCGCTAGTTAATCTCTTTAATTCTCATTAAGGAAGCTCCCTCATGCAACAGAGGACCAGGAACTCAAAAGGTCAAATGGCCAAACCATGGAGAATAGGAGTCTATAGAATGTGGGTCCATGGACAGGTCTCCTATATTAAGCTTCTTTCACCCAGCGCTCAGGGATCATTGCAGAAGAGGGGGCAGAAAGAGTGTACGTAATGTATGACCATATAGAATTAGAATACTACAAGCTCCCGGGACCCTGCTCATGTGAACCTATAGCAATGGTGTTAGGATGCACAAGACCCATGCAAACTCAACCAGACAAAAACCTAGCATGGAATTGGGGAAATGGGCAGCAGAACCCAATCTTAGATGAAAAAATATTGGCAGCTGATTACTGTTGGGTGAAGAAGAACTGATCTTAAAGCCAGGGACTCTGGATAGGTTGACTAGAGCTCAGTGGATGAACTTGCACTGAGGAACACCCAGGGAGATTAATTTGACCCAATAGACCTTAACACAAATGACAGAATATATGAATTCCAGTGGGGGGAGCTGGCGAAGAGTGCCAATGGAGAAGGGGGTATAAAGGTAATTAAGACTGATTGAGATGCCTTAAATACACAAGAATTCAATTAAAAACTTAAAAACCAAAAACAAACGAAAATAATAAATACCTAGAAAGAAAAAAACTTAAAAAATTAAAAAAGAGAAAAGCTCTAGACTGTGATAGATGGAATTCTTTTTGTTGTTGTTGTTGTTATTATTTTGGTCTTTTTGAGATAAGGTCTCCCTGTAGCTCCAGCTGTCCTGGAACTCATTCTGTAGACCAGGCTGGCCTTGAACTCACAGAGATCCGCCTGCCTCTGCCTCCTAAGTGCTGGGTGTGCCACCATACCTGGATCCAGATGGAATTCTTTTTTTTTTTTTTTTTTTTTTGGAATTTACATTTTCCCTTTTAATTTTTTATTACTCTAACATATGCATGCATACCCTCTCCTCATATACCACAATTACAAAGTCTGAAAATAAGTGGTAGGTTCATTCTAGATCCCATTAAGTTATTCACATAATGGTATAGTTGCTTTCAGGGAAAAGAATATATATCTTCTTTTAAAATTTTTATTTATTTTTTATGTATATGAATGTACTGCCTGCATGCAGGTCTGTGCACCCGTGTCATACAATGCTGCAGAGGTCAGAAGAGGGCATCTGATTCTCCTGGGACTGGAGTCAAAGACGGTTCTCAGCCACCATGTGGGTGCTGGGGATCGAACCTGGGTCCTTTGCAAGAGCAGTCTTAACTCTTAACTTCTAGGCCATCTCTCCAGCCCCATATATTCTTATATAATATATATATATATAAATATTATATATAAAAACTATATATAGCTCAGTTTGCCTTACTACTAGGTATTTGGTGCTAGCATCCACAGATGAGGGATAGCATTTGGGTTGTTTGTTTTTCTGGGACTGTGTTACTTCACTTAGCATAATGTCTTTTAGTTCCATCCATTTTCCTGCAAAGTTCATGATGTCATCTTTCCTTACTGCTGCATAGAACTCTATTGTGTAGATGTACCACATTTTCTCTATCCACTCATTGGATGGGGGCATTTGGGTTGGTTCCAGCTCTTCACTATTGTGAAGAAAGCTGCAATGAACATGGCTGTGCATGTATCTCTGCGGTAGGATGAGACTTGTGGATATATACCCAAGAGTGGTATGGCTAGGTTAGGTGGTAATCTCATTTTGAGTCTCTTCAAAGTTCTCCACACTACTTTCCTTAGTGGTTGTAGGAGTTTGCATTTCCGCCAGCAGTGGATGAGTGTTCCCCTTTCCCCACATCCTCTCCAGCATTTAGTGTCTTTTGTTTTCATGATCTTAGCCAGTCAGATCAGAGTGGGATTCTTTTTTTTTTAAAATATACTTTTAACTTTGTTTTGAGACTGTCATACATGTGGTGGTTTAAATGAATGTCCCTCATATGTTCCAAGTATTTGAGCACTTGGTCATTTGGGGAGTCATGGAACTTTTAGGAGATGTGGCAATGCTGGAATAAGCATATCACTGGGGGACAGGCTTTGGGAATATATAGCTTGCCCACACTTCCAGTCCACCACTTCCTGTTCCCTGTGCCTGCTTGAAGATGTGAACACTTAATTCTCTGCTTCAGCTGCCTCCTACCCTGTCTGCCCCTACTGCCATCCACCACGATGAGTTCTTATACTTCAGGAATTATAAGCCAAATAAACTTTCTTCTACAAATGATCTTGGTCACAGTGTTTTCTCACAGCAATAGAAAATATATATGTATATATACATATATATATATGAAAATGAAATCAGCATGTCAGTGAGACATCTGCACTTCCATGTTTATCTCAGCTCAATTAAAAATGGCAAAGGAAAGGAAACAACTTAAGTGTGTATCAACTGATGAATGGATAAAGAAAATGTATACAGAGTGGAATACCATTCCACCATAAAAGGAATTAAATTCTGTCATTTGCGACTACTTGGATGGAACTGTAAATCATTATGTTAAATCAAATAAGCCAGGAACAGGAACACAAGTACTAAAAAGGTTGATGTCACAGATGTTGAGATAATGGTGATTTGAAGAAAGTGAAGAGATTAAGAGGGAGGTAGGTATGAGGAGAGGTCAATCAGTGGGTACTAAATTACAGTCAGACATTCTGGTGTGCTTAGTGCAGTAGGGTGATTATAGAAAACAATTAGGTACTGTACATTTAGAAGTAAAATACAAGAAAGGGTTATGAATTCTGTATGTTTTTACCACAAAAAATAAATGTTTGAGGAGATAGATATATAAGCCTAACCTGAACTTTGTGCAATGTCTACCTGTATTGAAACATTGCCTAGTAGGTCCCAGTGAATATGTGCCATTTTTGTGTTTTCATCTATCAGCCAAAGTTAATTCTAAAAAGTGAATATTTTTGACAGCTCTCTGCACATCCATTAAGGCAAATCTTAAAGTTTTATGAATGGTGTTGAAATAGAAAAGAATGTTTGGAGTTCCATTTTTAATTATAGGAAAATCATTTGAAATTTGAATGCTCTAATTTGGTATTTCAGGGAAAAAAGTAGAAATTTCCTTGCAGTCGCTGCAAAAATGGCATCTAAAAGAAGTGAGCAATCAAATATTTACATGACAGAAAGTAACTGACGTACACAGAGGTCTTGTTTAACCATGGGAAATGTACCCTGGGCAAGAAAGGAAGTGATGTGGCAAATGGACCAAAGAAAATGCCATGAAAGGGTAGTAGGAAACAGAAAACTGAAATTTCCATTGATTACTCTACTCAAGGCACTTTTAGTAATGCCATTATGCCTTTTGTTGTAGTTAGATACCTCTTCCTACCACATCAAGGAGACATGTATTTAGTATTGATAAGTGATCCATAAACTGTTTAGTTTGCAAAATGGTTTGTTGATTTATTTCCTTCTTGTTTTGTAGCAAAGTAGTTGTAGAGCCTTCTAATTGGATAGAACATTTCATAATTCTAATTCATTTCTTTGTGGTAACTTATTTATGGGGTAATTATGTGTTTTAATGGGCATATGTGCCTGGTGTGTGTGTGTGTGTGTGTGTGTGTGTGTGTGTGTGTATTTAAAGTTTTCACTAATCCTTACAAAGCATTGCTAAATAAGTACTTTTATATTACTTCCAGGTTGGCTAGGAAAGGTGAAACTTGGAGAAGTTAAATATCTTGTCTGTGTCATATAAACCTGGGGAAGGAGTGGAAGTAAGATTTGAATGCCTTTTGATAGATTCCAAGATCCGTGTGCTTTTGAAAAAATGATTATATCTTTTTTCAGAAGTTTGTATTTTTATTATTTAAAATGCCATAATAATACCCTTTTTCTGTATTCTTACAGTTTTCAAGCTGCAAATTTATTTTTAAAAAGAACATATTTCCTTTAAATTTCTTTCTCTCTCTTTCTCTCTTGCTACCTCTCTACTTCCCTCCTTTCCCTCCTTTCCCTTCCTCCCTCCCTCCCTCCCCCCTCCCTTCCTTTCCTTTCCTTCCTTCCTTCCTTCCTTCCTTCCTTCCTTCCTTCCTTCCTTCCTTCCTTTATTTTTATTTTTTTGTTTTATTTGTCTTTTGTGACAAGGTCTCCCTGTAACCTCAGCTGGCCTGGAACTCTCTATATAGACTGGGATGGCCTTGATCTCATGGAGATCCACCAGCTTCCTCCTTCTGAAAGCTGGGATTAAAGGGATGTGCCACCACTCCTGGCTTATTCCCTTATTTTCTTGTCCAGAGGCAATGTGGAATTGGGACAGTCATTGAGTAGGAGGATGGAAGATTGAATTTATGTAAGTGGGTCAAGTACATGAGATAGACTCTTCTTAGATATGCCAGGGAAATTCGGTTAGCGTAACTTCTGGGTAGAATTGTTGATAACTGTCAGTATTGTATCAGAGGTCAACACCAATGGTTTAAAGATATTTTTATTATAGAAACTTTTAAATGTCTGTCTATGAAAGTAGAACAAATTAGCGTCTTTAAGTCCAATATTCCATAACTTACTTTTCAGTGATTGTCAACAATTTGCCAATTGCATTTGATCTCTTCTATCATTCTTTATTTGGTTCCTTTCTCCTCAACCTCTTAACAAATAAGAGAAAATCTCATACTTTATATCATTTTACCTGTAAATACTTCAAGAGGCACTACTTACATATAAAGGGTTAAAAAATATCACCTAATAAAAACAACATACAATTTCTTAATACCATTTAAAATCTAAGGGTATTTAAAATTTTCATGATTTTCATAGAAATGTTTTTTTTTTTTTTTTTTTTTTTGGTCTTTTTGAGACAGGGTCTCCCTGTAGCCCCAGTTGTCCTGGAACTCGCTCTGTAGACCAGGCTGGCCTTGAACTCACAAAGATCCACCTGCCTCTGTTTCCAAAGTGCTAGGATTAAAGGTGTGCGCCACCACGCCCAGCCCAGAAATGTCTTTTCTAGTTGACTTATTAGCAGCAAGACTTAAGTAAGAATTACATTTACAGGGGCTGGAGAGATGGCATAGCGCTTAAGAGCACCAACTGCTCTTGCAGAGGACCCGGGTTTGATTCCCAGCACCCACATGGTGGCTGAAAACCGTCTTTAACTCCAGTTCCGGGGGAATCCAACACCCTCTTCTGACCTCCGTGGCATTGCAGGACACAGGTGCACAAACCTACATGCAGACAGTACATTCATACACATACGAAAATAAATAAAATTAAAAAAGAATTACATTTACAATAGTGAAGAGCTGGAAGCAACCCAAGTGTCCTTCAACTGACAAGTGGATAGAAAATGTGGTACATCTACACAATGGAATTCTATGCAGCAGTAAAGAAAGACGACATCATTGACTTTGCAGGTAAATAGATGGAACTGGAAGCCATTATGCTAAGTGAAGTAACACAGTCCCAGAAAAACAAACTACATATGATGTCCTTCATTCATGGCAAATCTCTCTTTGTAAGACAAATTGAACAATTATTTTTTTCTTTCTTTTTTAGTAAATACAATATCTGATGTTATTCATCAACTTGCTATGTAATGTAGGACTGTAAAGTAATATTTTTTCTTTACCTGCATACAACTCTCTTTTTACAATGTGAATCTCTAAACATGTCTTGGAGTTAACTTATAGTTTATTTTCAGGTGTCATAATTTTGGTATATGTGTGGCATGTATATATACACATTTGGAAGCTATACAAATTGCAAGGAACAACAACAAAAAAGACTGAGTCAAAGAACTGACTGAAACAGTAAACTTCTGCCCCAAACAGTAAACTTCTGCACTGAAAAATTTAAAAAAAATACTGAGAAAAAGATGCAAGACATGTATAGCAGAATGCATGAGCTCTCGCAGGGTGGGGGGCAAGAAGGGAGAATGGGTCTAAATTTGATTAAGAAATGTATGAAATGTATGGGGCTGGAGAGATGGCCTAGCAGTTAAGAGTGCCGACTGCTCTTGCAGAGGACCCAGGTTCGATCCCTAGCACCTGCATGGCGGCTGAGAACCATCTTTTTTTTTTTTTAATTTTTTTTTTATTGGTGCTTTGTACATTTCATACATCATTTTCCAATTCAGATCAGGCATATTTCCCTTTCCCTTCCCCCCTACCCCCACCCCATCCCAGATCATGCATTTTGCCATAACTGTCCTGCATCTTTCTTTCTCTCAGTTTTTTTTTTCATTTTTTAGCTATAAGTGATGATCCATGAGTACAAGCATCCTTCATATGAAACCAATTTGCAGGCTGTTGTGCCCAAACCCCCACAGCCCCACCATCCAGCAGGGGGTGAAGGGTTGTATGTTCAATCAAGTTGATCAAATGAGTGTCCAGACTACATTGCTGTAGTTTCACCATTCACCCCAATCGCAGCCCTTACATTCTACCACGCCCCCTCTTCCGCAGATTGTTCCCTAGGCTTAGAAAAGGGGCACAGGTGGATGAGAGGTAAAACAGTCCACTCTCTCTGGAGCTGTTGACTTGGACTCTGGTCAATTCTGGCTGTTTCCTTTCATGGGCTGACAGTTTGTCCAGGAATAACCTTTCGATCCTACTAATGAAGAACAAGCAATTAGATATATAGGTATTTAAGCAGCACTAATAGTTATGGTAGGTTACTTTAGCATAGACACATGTTTGGATATGTTAATCCATGAATTACAATTTTCCCCCCTGTTAAATATGACAGGGTCTTACTGTGGCTTATAACATCTCCTAACCTGTAGAGGCTGTAAGCTTGTGGCATCAGCCATGGGTTATTCCTCCAAGGAGAGAGCCAATAGCCAATTAGGTTTGGGATATACAGGCATATGGCTGCCTCTGCTGCACAGTATTTCCAGGCAGGCGGGGTGTAGCTGGTGCTGACGATGGAGTCTTGCTTGACTCAGGGAGACCCGTATTTGCTTTATTGGTTGAGTGGCCTTTGGTAACACTCTCTGGTATTCCAGAGGCCATCTGTACACTTGCATGTGTGGTCTCAATACATCTTTCCCATGTTAACGTCAGGTCTTCGGCAGCAGGGCCTTATCGCCTCTCTTCTTGCAGGTATCCCAGTTTAGAGGCAAGGATCCTTTACCTTTTGTGGGGCCTTGGATCCCCTGGCCAACATCTCCCTGGTAGAATAATCCATTGCTGATGTCAGAGCTCCTGTATTAATATATTTTGCTTAAGTGCATAGCTTAAGGACTTTAGTATTATATTTGGTTCTGAACAGAGAAGGAGAAATATGATGATGATGAGGTCGCTCTTCAACTGTAAATTGGAGACAACTATTATAGAGGTAATCTCTTATAAAACCGGTAAAACTGCCTTCTTTAATTGACTAATAGGCATAAGAACTGTGAAAATGATTATTCTCTGTTGAGAACTGTCTTTGACTCCAGTCCTAGGGAAATCTTCTTCTGACCTCTGCGGCATTGCATGACACGGGTGCACAAACCTGCATGCAGACAGTACATTCATACATATAAAAAAATAAATAAAAATAAAAAAGAAATGTATGAAATGTACAAAACTTCAATAAAAAGAAGAAAATCACATTTACGTATATTATGTCTTAATATTTTTCCAATTTGTACAATTTCTCTTTCTCTCCATCCTCCCTTTTCCTTAATGGCAGTAAGCGAAAGCAAGACATAGGCGTTCTCCCCTCACTCTTTATTTGTCTAGATTAACGGTGTTATTTAGTTTGTTTCTTTATAGAGCATATTTCCTGTAATTTGTTGCTTGATTTGGAAGGCAGCTATGCTCACCATGTACCACCAATGCTGATTGCTAGATCGGGAGTCGTAATTATATATATGTATTTCATACTAAACACATTAATCATCTTTATACCCCCTCCCAATCTGTACCCTCCTGTATCCCTGCTCAACAGATTTAATGCCTTCTGTCATTTAAAATTAAGGCCTATTGAGTCAATTTAGTGTACTCAGATGTCCCTCGGGGCAAGTTCATCCACTGATGTCTAGTCAGCCTATTTAGAGTCACTCCCTTAAAGAAGATCAGTTCTCCTTCACCCAGCACTAATCAGCTGGTAATAGTTCTTAAGCTATGATTGGGGCCTGCTGCCCATTTCTCCATTTCTATGTTGGGTTTTTGTCTGCTTGAGTTTGCATTGGTCTTGTGCATGCTGACACCATTGCTGTAGATTCATCTGAGCAAGGTCCCAAGGAGCCTGTAAGACTCTGTTTCCATATGGTCATGCACCTCTTCTGCTGGCTCTTAAAATATTTCTGTCCCCTCTGTGATCTGGGTGGGTGAGGCTTAATATAGGAGTCCTGTCCAAGAGCCCACAGTCTGCAGATACTTTGGTCATTTGGGCCTTTTTTTGATTGCTGCCTTATGCTACATGAGGAAGCTTAGTTGATGAGAGTTGAGAGATGTGCTAGTATTCTCTCTACTCCTTGCTCCACTATGTTCTGTGAGTCTTTGGTGTAGAGATTCTATTGTAGACATGTCGATTAGAGTTGGGCATTCCATGGACATTTATTCTCTGTGTTGTGACCAGTTGTGGAACTCTGTAACAGTCTCTGCCTATTGCAAAAGTAGCTTCTTTGATGAGTGATTACTGGCATACTTGTCTGTAAATATAAGGATCCATATTTAGCACATAGTAAGAGATTATATTTATCTTGTGATGTGACAGCATTAGGGTTTTCTCTAGAATCTATGAGCTCTTGAGCCATGGGTAGGTATCTCGCTATGTTTACAGTACCACAAATGAGTTCCCTCCCATTGAGTGGGTTTTAAATCCAATTAGGTGGCTGTTGATTGTTCCCAAGATAAAAGTGCCACTACTTGGGGCTGGAGAGATGGCCTAGCGGTTAAGAGTGCCGACTGCTCTTGCAGAGGACCCGGGTTCGATCCCCAGCACCCACATGGTGGCTGAGAACCGTCCACAGCTCCAATTCCAGGAGAACTCCAGCTCCAGGGGAATCTGACGCCCTCTTCTGACCTCCGCGGCATTGCACGACATGGGTGCACAGACCTGCATGCAGACAGTACATTCATACACATAAAAAAAAGTGCCCTACTGTACCAGTCATTGTTATGATAGATAGGCCTTAAAGCTGGGGGTGGGCCATTGATATATGTTCTCCCTTAGCAGCTTGCATAGTGTCCTCCAAAACTATGAGAGCTAGCCTTCAGGGAGGTGGCTTTTAGGTCAGTTCCAGCTCCATTGCTCCATGTCCTGTGTCCAAAGTATGTACATTCTTCAGCAATAGGGTCTTATCTTCAAGTTCTGGGAGACAATCAAGGGCTGTGACAATATCCTGTATAATTTTGGGCATCTCTTGTACTACTGTGGCCAACAACTCAAAGGGAGGTTTCTCCTGTTTGGTACTGTTTCTTCTTAGGTAGCCTTCAGCTATGTACATGGACACATGTAAAGATATTATATGTGTAATTTTTCAGTAGTCATTTGAACTAACACATTTTCCTCTTTTTTTTTTTTTATACCGGCTGTTCTAGTTTGTCTTCCATTGCTGTGACAAAACACTCTGACCAACACCAACTTGGGGAGGAAAGGGTTTATTCAGCTTACATCTCCTGGGTCACATTTCATCACTTAGGGAGCCCAAGGCAGGAACTCAGGGCAGGAACCTGGAGGCCATGGAGGACTGTTGTTCACTGGCTTGCTCTCTACTGGCTTGCTCTCTGGCTCATGCCCAGCCTGCCTTCTTATACTGTCACTGCTCAACAGTCAAGACAATACACCACAGATGTGGCCACAGGCCAATCCAATGGAGCCAATTCCCCAAACACCGAGGCTCCACTCAACCCAGGTGTGTCAATTTGGACACCAACACAGTCACATGTACTTCCATGCACCCCTTAATTACCCCTTGTCAACTTGTCACACAAACAAATCACGATAAACCACCATTTCCAGATTCTTATCCCAAGTATGATGTTAACAACCTAATCCCAACCTAAGACTACAAATCCTTAAAAGCCCCACAGTCCTTCAAAGTCCAAACACCTTAAAAGGCCCAATCTAGAGTCCCTAAGAATCTCTAACTGTGGGCTTGCTGTAAATCCAAAACAAGTACTGTCTATTTATTCAAAGGGAAGAATCAGCACTTTCAAACAAAACCTAAACATAGTTCCCCACAGCAAGTAGTCCAAGAGGCAGTGGACACCTGGGATTCAACTCACGATACTTCTGGGCTCCTCACAAAGGGTCGGCAGTCTGAGCGTCCCTCTACTCCCGCCCACTCGCCGTCCAGGGCACACTCATACTCGCAGGCCCAGGGCTACTCCATTCTTACACCTACCAGTCTTGCTCTTTGTGGTCCGCTCCAGGGACCCGGCATCTCCAAAAAGCTGGGGTTCCACTGGAAACTGAGGCAAGCACAAGCCCTTCACCAATGGTCTCTATTCTGACCTCACATGGTCCTCTACCCTCGCAAAGCTCAGCTCTCAGCTTTCTTCTCCCATGCCCCTGCAAATCTGGGGTCTTCACAGCAACCGAGGTACACTTCCACCAATAGTCTT